>OY804586.1:45713889-46288031 GCA_963680875.1 Bathymodiolus brooksi
ATCAGAAACAAGAATTGCCCTTGGCGGCCATATTTGTTGGTGGAATGGAACGAAATGGAGAAACTTTATAGAGGACCTTACATAGATGCTTACTGCCAAGTTTGGTTCCCTTTGGCCAAGTTGTTTCAGAGGAGAAGATTAAAATATGTGTAACAAACTGTCTTCATTTTTTATCATTTAATTACGTTTATTTTAGCCAGTCTGATAACATACGATAAGTTGGAAAAATCAATACAGGTAGGTATTTAAATCCAGCTATCCGAGAGCTAATTACAGGTAATTAGTTCCCGCCAAACAAAATCATGTGACTGGTCAGTTGAGGTAGGACACACGAGGTATACCAGATATACGGCACTGAACACTGAACGAGAATAGACCTTGAATGTCTTACATGGAATAAATGGTTGGTGAAAGTTCATAATTGTCAAATACAGGACATGGAATTATCACAGGATACGCTTTATTTCCACTCAGGTAAGTCATTTTATTTATTTTCGTTCAGTCGTATTTACCAGTCAAACACACCGCAGGTTTATAAAAGAACTGAAGTTCTGTTGATATAAAAGGTAAAATATTGATTATTTTTGTATACTTTCAGGGGTTGGTTGTCATGTTGAATTTGGGTTCGAGAAATGTTTGGATAGATGGTAGATGTTGCGTGCTGGTATAATATTTAATGAAGTTATTGAGTACCGGAAGTTATAGTCCGTACTTTGAGAACCGGAAGTTAGTCTGTGGTTGTACACCGGAAGTTATTCCGTAGTTGCTAACCGGAAATAAGTCCGTAGTTGGAAACCGGATATTGTGAGCAGGGTGTTGTAAACCGGAAGTTATTCCGTAGTTGGAAACCAGACATAGTGAACCGGAAGATAAAAACCGAATTCATAGACCGGAAATAATAGTCCGTGGTTGTGAACTGGATGTTATGGAAGTTGTATACCGGAAGTCAACAGTTAAGTATCGGAAGTGAGAGTTCTTTATTTTAATTTTGTTTAATCAGAACTTAACTTGAAGTGTATAATATTGCAAGCATATCGTTATTTATTTTATTATCTGCTCAGCTACCAAGAACGTTAAATTTAATACTTGAAAATAATTTGGTTTCATTTGAATATTTTTCTTTTTGACAGTGAACTGAACTGAAGGTATGCAAATTTGACATTGATTGTTGATTTTTATCTGAATTTTATTTCATTTTGTGCATGTTTTGTATTTTTGTTTGTATTAATTTTGTTTATTTTTTGTGTCAAGAATTATCATTATTTTATGTTCATTTTTTTTTCACTTGTTTTTTTTCTAGTAAAATATTTAATTTTACTGATGTTTTGTTTTATTATGTATTGGCCAACCGACAATTCCGATATCCTACGTCTTTACAATGTGAAAAAGTTAACAGACGGACGACGGACGCCAAGTGATTTGGGCTAGGTGAGCTTAAAAATGATGAAAAAAGGGCAATAACTCCTAGATGGGTAATCAGATTTACTTCAACATTGCAGGACATGTAGATCTTGACAAGCTGAACATGTTTTCATCTTACACTTAACATCTATCTCTTATAGTTTTTGAAATAAAGGATGAAAAGTATTAACATTTTTAAAATTTGATGAGAAAAGGACAATAACTTCAAGATGGGTAATCAGAATTACTTTAAAATTGCAGGCTAGGTAGATCTTGACATACTGAACATGTTTGCTGTTTAAACTTAACCTTTATCTCTAATAGTTTTTTGAAATATCAGACAAAAATGTTTAAATTAAAAAAAACCCCAACATTTGATGAGAAAAGGGCAATAACTCCTAGACGGGTAATCAGATTTACTTCAAAATTGCAGGGCATGCAGATCTTGACAAGCTGAACATCTATCTCTTATAGTTTTTGAAATAAAGGATGAAAAGTATTAACATTTTTAAAATTTGATGAAAAAAGGGCAATAACTCCAAGAAAGGTAATCAGATTTTCTTCAAAATTTCAGGGTAGTTAGATCTTGCTGTGCTGATCATTTTTACCCTGTCAAATTTCTGATATTATTAATGGTTTTTGAGTTATTACCAAAAATGTGCAATTTTACCATATGTTCTATTTTTAGTAACAGCGGCCATGTTTGTTGGCCGAAGGGAACCAAATGAAGAAGTTTTATAGAGGATCTTACATAGATGCTTCCTGCCAAGTTTGGCTCCATTTGGCCAAGCAGTTTCAGAGGAGAAGATTTTTTTAACATTAGCCAATCAGAAATAAGAATTGCCCTTGGCGGCCATATTTGTTGGCGGAATAGGACGAAATGAAGAAACTTTATAGAGGACCTTATATAAATGTTTTCTGCCAAGTTTGGTTCAAATTTGGCCTTTTTGTTACAGAGGAGTAGATTAAATTATGAAAAAGTTAACGGACGGACGACGGACGCCAAGTGATTGCAATACCTCACATGAGCTAAAAAGGTGAATTGCAAAAATAAGTATTAGGATTCCGCATCCCGTGCAAGTTATGAATAAAATATTACTTAACGAAAATAAAAATAAGTGTGATATTAAAACATTAAATTAAGCTTCCAAAGTATTGCATTAGCAATACAAAAATACGGAGTGCTCTAAATAAAGTAAAGTTATGAAATGTAAAAATTTACCATTTAACAGAAATATGAAAAAAAATTTAAGTTTAAAAACTCACCTGAAAATAGTTGACAAACTAATGAGTAAAATATAAACAACTTTATTCTTTGAAAGTCACAGCATATGTGAACTTCTCAAAGAACAAAGTTCGGTCAGTATTTTCGAACTATTTTCGGTGTTGTTGACCAATAGAATCTGTTGTTTGGGGATTTAAAATTGGATTAGCATATGAACTTCGCGTATTAAATTCCAAATGAGTGAATTGGTCAAAAGTGTCCCCTTAATGGGCGATTGTTTGGTTTTACCTTTAATCTCACATTTTTGGAGATTATCTGTTGGGGTGGCACGAAGAGTCAAAGGGATGAAAACTAAAATTATGAACCTAGTAGCCAGCTGGGCCCCTGAAATTTAAAATCCAGGGGCCCAGGCGTACATGTATATATAAAAAATAATAGAAAGTTACCCTGCCCAAATTTAGTAAATAGTTAACTAGAGGCTCCCAGGAGCCTGTATAGCTCACCTGGGTATAATAACAACATCAGTCAATAAAACTTGATAATTTCAGTAAAAAAAATTAACAAATGTAGCCTTCGACATTGCAGACCCCTTCTACACAAAAATTTGGGCAGGGGCTTCCCCCTTTAATGTAAGTTATCAAAATTGCTGTAAAAATACATATATGTCAATGATTCTCAAAATTTAGCTTTTCCTACTTCACATTTTGTAATAGAGTTGCTTCCCTTTGATTATTTGAATAACCAAAAGCAGTGAGTTGACAAAAAAATGCATTTCAAGAGGAATAACTCGTCACACAGTTGTCGCACATTTTTAACTGTGGGAATTTTTTTTTTGTAGATCTTGACATGCTGAACATTTTTGCAGTTTAAACTTTTCCTCTATCTCTAATAGTTTTTGAGATATAAGATGATAGTATTCAAATTGAGAACATTTTGATGAAAAAAGGGCAATAACTCCAAAATGAGTAATGGGATTTACTTCAAAATTGAAGGGTAGGAAGATCTTGACATGCTGCAATGTTTTTCAATTTATACTTAACCATTATCTCTTATAGTTTTTGAAATATAAGATGAAAAGTATTAATTTTTGTTTTTAATTTAATGAAACCAGAGGCTCCCAGGAGCCTGTAATCGCTCACCTGGATCAAAGCTGCTTTCAATAACAACGCAACTGCACTGTGGCAGCCATCTTGGTGGGAGAGCACGACTGCCGGACACAATTTTGGAAGAGGACCATCCAATGACTATTCCATCAAAGTTTGGTTCTAATTGAGCTACTGGTTCCAGACAAGATGGTTTTTATGTGAATTTCCCATAGGGTCCTTTGTTAAACTAAGTACAGCTGTGCAGCCATCCTGGTCAGAGGGCAGGACCACCAGACACAATTTTGGAAGAGGACCATCCAATGACTATTTTATCATAGTTTGGTTCCAATTGAGCAACTCAAAGGTTCCAGACAAGAAGATTTTTATGTGAATTTCCCATAGGGTCCTATGTTAAGCTAAGTTCGGCTGTGGGGGCCATCATGTTCGAAGGGCCGAACCGTCGGTCACATTTTTGGAAGATAACCATCCAATGACTATTTCATCAACATTTTGTTCTTATTGAGCAAATGGTTTCAGACAAGACGATTACTATGGGAATTTCCCATAGGGTCCTATGTTAAATTAAGTTCGGCTGTGGTGGCCATCTTGGTCGGAGGTATGAAATGCCGGACACAATTTTGGAAGAGGACCACCCAAGAATCATTTCAGCAAAGTTTGGTTGAGATTGGCTCAGTAGTTTCAGAGGAGAAGATTTTTTTTCAAGGTTGGAAGTCGGTAACACTGGACACAATTTTGGAAGGGGGCCATCCAAGGATCATTCCACCAAAGTTTGGTTGCAATTGGCCCAGTGGTTTCTGAGGAGAAGATTTTTATGTGAATTTCCCATAGGGTCCTATGTTAAGCTAAGTTCGGCCGTTGGGTCCATCTTGGTCAAAGGGCCAAACCGCCGGACAAATTTTTGGAAGAGAACCATCCAATGACTATTTCATCAAAATTTTGTTCTTATTCAGCAAATGGTTTCAGAAAAGAAGATTTTTATGGGAATTTCCCATAGGGTCCCATGTTAAATTAAGTTCGGCTGTGGCGGCCATATTGGTCGAAGTTCTGAAATGCCGGACACAGTTTTGGAAGAGGACCACCCAAGAATCATTTCAGCAAAGTTTGGTTGAGATTGGCTCAGTAGTTTCAGAGGAGAAGTTTTTTTTTAAATTTCATCCCCCCTTTTTTCTAATATGCATAATCGGTCAAAATCGGCAAAAGTTCAAAGTTCATAAAAAATCCCGTAATATATGTTTAAAAGCTCATCATTATGCTTTAACAGTTCAAATTTGGGCACATTCTGGCTTAAAATAGAGCAGTTTTGGCCATTTGAAGAAATTTCTATTTTTAGTAACAGTGGCCATCTTGGATACAGGATGACACTGACAGACACAATTTTGAAAGGGGACCACCCAAGGATCATTTCAGCAAAGTTTGGTTGAGATTGGCTCAGTAGTTTCAGAGGAGAAGATTTTTTTCAATTTCATCCCCCCTTTTTCTATTTTTAGCTTGGTGGCCATCTTGGTTGGAAGTCGGGATCACCGGACACAATTTTGGAAGGGGGCCATTCAAGGATCATTCCACAAAAGTTTGGTTGCAATTGGCCCAGTGGTTTCTGAGGAGAAGATTTTTTATGTGAATTTCCCATAGGGTCCTATGTTAAGCTAAGTTCGGCTGTGGGGGCCATCTTGATCGAAGGGCCGAACCACCGGACAAATTTTTGGAAGAGAACCATCCAATGACTATTTCATCTAAATGTTGTTCTTATTGAGCAAATGGTTTCAGACAAGAAGATTTCTATGGGAATTTCCCATAGGGTCCTATGCTAAATTAAGTTCGGCTGTGGTGGCCATCTTGGTCAGTGTTCTGAAATGCCGGACACAATTTTGGAAGAGGACCACCCAATAATCATTTCAGCAAAGTTTGGTTGAGATTGGCTCAGTAGTTTCAGAGGAGAAGATTTGTTTTTAATTTCATCCCCCCTTTTTTCTAATTTGCATAATCAGTCAAAATCAGCAAAAGTTCAAAGTTCATAACAAATCCCGTAATATATGCTAAAAAAAACTCATCATTATGCTTATACAGTTCAAATTTGGGCACTTTCTGGCTTAAAATAGAGCAGTTTGGGCCATTTGAAGAAATTTCTATTTTTAGTAATGGCGGCCACCTTGGATATAGGACGGCACTGACGGACACAATTTTGAAAGGGGACCACCTAAGGATCATTTCAGCAAAGTTTGGTTGAGATTGGCTCAGTAGTTTCAGAGAAGAAGATTTTTTGTTAATTTCATCCCCCCTTTTTTCTAATTTGCATAATCGGTCAAAATGGGTAATGGGATTTACCTCAAAATTGCAGGGTAGGTAGATCTTGACATGCTGCACATTTTCGTAATTTAGACTTAACATCTATCTCTAAATAGTTTTTGAAATATAAGACGAAAAGTACCGGTATTAAAAAAAAAAAAAAAAAAGGCAATAACTCCAAGATGGGTAATCAGATTTACTTCAAAATTGCAGGGTAGGTAGATCTTGACATGCTGAACATGTTTGCAGTTTCAACTTACCATCTGTCTCTTATAGTTTTAGAAATAAAGGACGAAAAGTATTAAAAGTTTGAAAATTTGATGAAAAAAGGGAAATAACTCCAAAATGGGTAATGGGATTTACTTCAAAATTGCAGGGTGGGTAGATCTTGAAATGCCGCACATTTTTGCAATTTAAAGTTAACCTTTATCTCTTATAGTTTTTGAAATATAAGACGAAACGTATTAAAACTTTACAAATTTGATGAAAAAAGGACAATAACTCCAAGATGGGTAATCAGATTTACTTCAAATTTGCAGGGTAGGTAGATCTTGATGTGCTGATCATTTTTACGCCATGTCAGATTTTTGATATCATTAACGGTTTTTGAGTTATTACCCAATAGACACAAGTATTCGTCACCCCCCATTTTACGTTATATATTTCATATAAAACCACATTTTTCAAAAAAATTATTGTGAAGTCATTTCTAAACGGATTTTGATCATTTTTGCACCAGAAGAAACAGAAATATTTAAAGAATATTTGTTTATTTCAGCATGATTTTCTGTTAGATTGCCTTTATTTTCTTATGATCTAAAGACAATTTTTGTTTTCTGACGTCAAATTTGCTACATATTTTAACAAAAGTAAAATCGGAAAAATCAACATTTGTGCTTAAATCATCAAAAAACAGAAACCATGCAGACAAAAATTACTATCAGATAAATAAATAAAATTCAAAGAATTCTGCACGTCTTGAAATAAATTTCATAAAAATCTGCCCAGATATAGCTTTAAAATATTTTTTGAAAAAATGTGGTTTTATATGAAATATGTAGTAAAAAATCAAAGGTTACCAATACTTATGCCCATGAATTGTACCTTGAGGACATCTATTCAATGTCACATTTTTATTTCTGTCTACCTTGAATATTTGAGTCTTGCATACCAGCGATTTTTTATATCCCACCCCCTTTTTTCCTTTTGAAATTAATATTACTGTGGTGTGATCAAATACCACACAAATTGTAATATCTCATATTTGTGTAATCTTTAGCAGAAGAACGATGTCTCTGTCAATTTGCTCAATGGTCTACTATAAATAGATTCGGAATGAAAATATAGCACAAATGTAAATTGCCACTGTCAGTCAAAAACTGAAGAAAGTAAAGGCTGTAATTATCATTTGCCAGACCTCAATTCAGATTGCAACAATGGAGTAAAGCTACTGTAGTTCAAAGTCTATTTTTCAATTGGATATGTATTAACGTTTACACATGTCTGGATGTAAATAAACAGTTCGAGAGATCGTAATATTAACCCGGTGTCGAGTATAAAATATCAATGCGGCTGGATAAATATCTGGAAGCGTCCCGTGCATTTCAACGAATTATGAATTGCCAATCTTCGCATATATGAACATATTTGATATGAGAACTATGGTTTTTTGTCACAGAAATGAGAAAAAAAAAAAAAAAAATTGGTTTTGTTGAAAGTAGCTTCGGACAAAAAGTTCGGTCAACATTCCCCATAGATACAATAACGTAACCCTCAGTCCGCTTTTGCTCCCAGCTGGAGCACAAGCGGAATGAGGGTTACGTTATCATATCTACATTTCCCATAGCACAATACTGCATTGCGTCCCCTTTCCAAAATGGCACCAAAATGTTGTTTGTTTACGAAAAACAAATACAAATAGTTTTATTTTAAATCGGGCATATATAAACATAAGCTCTAATGAACGAAATAAAGTTTCTATGAATCGTAATGGATTACTTTCCAAGAAAATCACTTTCAAAATACTTAACGGATATGATAGATTTCAATAAACACGTGCATGATATCGACGTTTTCATAAATGACAAGTCAAGAACCAGTTTGTTGACTGCAAATTTTCAGACGGAAGCATGTAAAATTAAACTTTGACAAAACTTTTGGCATAGTAGCAGTTTAATGACTTAAATTAGGCTAACACTCGGGATTAAAACCATTCGCCACCTGGGCTAATACAATTCAAATTTTGGTCGCACATGCGATTTTTTACTCGCCGTGGGCGACTGGGCGAGTGCTAATTTTCATTCCTGTCTAGAATAAAAAAAATTGGTTCGTTAAGTATTCAGAGGAAATGCCCTTGTCTTTTAATCAACGTTTCTTCACTATTCACACTAATATATAGATTAGTGTGAGTAGTAAAGATACATTGTCCAATAGATAAGTGCCTGTGCCTTAGGAGCCAAAATTAAACTTTCTTAAAGCATTATTTTATAAACACAACGATTCCTTATGTTGATCAAGAGACAAGTGCCTGTTGCTTAGCAGCCAAAAATAAAACTTTTCTAAAGCTTTGTTTTATCAACACAATGAGTCCATACCCCCAGTTGATAGCGTGTTAGTACTGACACACCGGTTGTGCGCTTGATATTTGTTCAAACTCGATATGGTCAAAACACGTTTTACATTCAGTTACATTAAATATATATACCCATTACATACATAGTGTGGTGGTACAAGACTTTGTATCAGGTCGAGTTTTAAAAATAGGCCAATCAGAAACAAGAATTGCCTGTGGTGGCCATGTTTGTTAATGGATCAGCACGACAAAAGCAATCGCAACAGAGGACTTTCCATAGATGCTTCCTACCAAGTTTCGGTACATTTGGCCAAACAGTTTCAGAGGAGAAGAATTTTTAAAATCAGCCAATCAGAAACAAGAATGGCCTGTGGCAGCCATGTTTGTTAATGGATCGGAACAGAATGAGCAATCTTCATAGAGAACTTCCATAGATGCTTCCTACCAAGTTTCGGTTCATTTGGCCAAACGGTTACAGAAGAGAAGAATTTTTAAAATCAGAAACAAGAGTCGCCTATGGCGGCCATGTTTGTTAATGGATCGGGACGAAACGAGCAATGAGGGTCTTCCATAGATGCTTCCTACCAAGTTTCAGTTCATTTGGCTGAGGGGTTTTAGAGGCATATTTATCTGTAATTCAATTCACAGCTAACTGTATTTTACTAATATCTATATTAAAATTAGAGTTATCTCCCTTTCCACAGAAAAACAGTTTTTTTTATAAAGCATACAATCATAAAAATGAATTGTCTGTGGTGGCCATGTTTGTTAATGGATTGGGACGAAATGAGCAATCTTCATAGAGGACCTTTCATAGATGCTTCCAACCAAGTTTCAGTTCATTTGGCCCAGTGGTTTCAGAGGAGAAGAATTTTAAAAATAGGCCAATCAGAAACAAGAATTGCCTGTGGCAGCCATGTTTGTTAATGGATCAGGACGAAATTAGCAATCTTTATAGAGGACTTTTAATAGATGCTTCCTACCCAGTTTCAGTTCATTTGGCTGAGAGGTTTCAGAGGAGAAGATTAAAATGTGAAAAGTTAACAGACGACAGATGACGGAAGACAAGAGATGGCAAAATTGCCTTTGGCAAGGTGAGCTAAAAAGGACAAAAACGATGAGTACAAACAATGGACTACAAAATACTACACAGAAAACTAAAGACTGGTGATCACCACTTAAAACCGGGGGTGAACCGGAAACGGACCAGTTCATGCTCCAATAGTGCTACTCTTGCTATGAATCTGATTTTAAGTCAAGAATGAGGAACTAAGAGACAAACTAAACATATTCATGGCCATTCACAACACAGACATTCCAGTTAACCAAGTTGAGATGATGACCGTAAAACTTTTGAAGTGGTCATTTAAATCTAACCACCAGGAACGTTTCGTTCATTACTTCTTTCAGCAGCAATCCACTATCACGGAAATCCTTATAGGAACCAGAAGTCTGGAATAGCATACTCCATATTCACATGGTGCTGAAATGTTGCTACATATAAATGGAAAATTTACAATGGGGAAATTGAAATCATTTCTTAGCCGGACCTCACTGTTCCAGGTGTAGGTCAAGGTATGAATATTACATAGCTGTATATTTCTAGTTCAAAGGGATAGAAGGACATCATCTATTAAGTGTAACGTGAAATTATTTTAACTTCAAACAACAGTTTTCAAGTGAATATCTATGATTATTCATGTACAGTTTAGGTTCAATCGAGTTTGTAGAATGTTGTTTTTAATTTATTTTCCAGCAGGGATTTTAAACTGTCCTGTAATTGTGGCTTCATTGGATTTCTTTTCATAGGATTAAATAAGAGACTTGTCATCAAAAATTAAAATTTTATCAATAATAATTGGCTCTAGTGTCATATTGAATTTCCAAATTGAGAGAAAATGAAGGATCTGGGTAGAAAGATAATAACAGTACAACACCACAAAATAACACACTTGAGGGGTAACACCACCTCCCACATATCCCAAGAGTTCATGTGTTGTATGGGCATGGAATATGTGGTGAACAGGGAGAATATAAATAAATGTATCAATCATAATATTATTTAGAATACAATTACAGTAAGTCATAAGAGGTTGACATTTTGAATTTCATGTACACATCACATTAACTTGGACACGTGATCGTTTAATGGACATTATTGTACATCCTGTTCAATTATTACTAAGCAGGAATGGCTTGCACAAATATCAAGCAAGTTTAAGAGTAATTTAAATTCATGAACACTGCAACAAATTTTGAGTGTCGCAAACATTTTAATGACAAATAAAGGTTTGTGATTAATTTTTTTCCCCTAATGTCCAAGTCCATGAATAATGATATATGATAGAAGATAATTCCTAATTAAATAAAAAAAATAACACTTTCAAAACCACAGTTGAATTATTACTCATATAATGTCTGACATAATTTATTTAGCAGTTTATGAGTTTCATTAAAATGTATATATTTCATAGGATTTCAAGAAATACTAAATGTTTGAGGTGCCTTTCACAGGAGAAGCAGAAATGAATGCAAGGGTAAAAAAATTAATTTCATATATTACAGAACTTGTATTAAGAAAGCTCTATACGATCTTATCTAATCCAATATACATAAGATATAGATTATACAGCTGGTTTTCTTATCAAATTCTTGCACACTGGGGAAACTGAGGGTTGTCCAACCATTCTGTGTAAATTTAGCAGCTATATCATGCTATATATCATTTTAAAGCTCTTGAAAAGCGGAACAAAATGAGCCATATATCATTATGATAGCACATGTGATAAAAAAAGTTATTGGAGTTTAAAATGTTTAAATTTTGTAGTTTTCGTTGTCAAATAATGGGCATTTCATCCAAAAATCTAAAATTAAATTATTCTCGTTTAATATATCATTATATATATCATGTTATATACCATTAGAAAGGTTTTTGAAAGAGCAAACCATTAATGCTAAATTTTCTATATCAATGAAAAAAACTTTGAATAAAAATACAAATTTAGTATCGAAATATCAAAATTTTCCTAAGAGGATGACTGTCACATCAATGTTCCTTTATATCATTTGAAGATTTTCAGACATACATTTGAGCTTTTATATGACTTTTGATTTATGAATCTTTCTAAGTACATTGAAGATTAAAATGTGAAAAGATAACAGACGACAAACGATGGACGACAAGAGATGGCAAAATTGCCTTTGGCAAGGTGAGCTAAAAAGGACAAAAACGATGAGTACAAACAATCGACTACAAAATACTACACAGAAAACTAAAGACTGATGATCACCACTTATAACCGGGGGTGAACCGGAAACGGACCAGTTCATGCTCCAATAGTGCTACTCTTGCTATGAATCTGATTTTAAGTCAAGAATGAGGAACTAAGAGACAAACTAAACATATTCATGGCCATTCACAACACAGATATTCCAGTTAACCAAGTCGAGATGACGACCGTAAATCTTTTGAAGTGGTCATTTAAATCTAACCACCAGGAACGTTTGATTCAGTACTTTTTTCAGCAGCAATCCTCTATCACGGAAATCCTTATAGGAACCAGAAGTTTGGAATAGCATACTCCATATTCACATGGTGCTGAAATGTTGCTACATACAATTGGAAAATTCACAATGGGGAAATTGAAATCATCTCTTAGCCGGACCTCACTGTTCAAGGTGTAGGTCAAGGTATGAATATAATTACATAGCTGTATATTTCTAGTTCAAAGGGATAGAAGGACATCATCTATTAAGTGTAACATGAAATTATTATAACTTCAATCAACAGTTTTCAAGTGAATATCTGTGATTATTCATGTACAGTTTAGGTTCAATCGAGTTTGTAGAATGCAGTGCTTTCATTAAGAGCCGGTACCCTGTACTTTTACCCGGCTATGGAAACATCTGGTACCGGTAGAAAAAAAAAATAATAATAAAAAATCCTGTGCAAAAATCTAGTTAATACAATATAAGATCGTTCTGTGGGACTCAAAATCGTAATCTAGTATTTATGGGAGTGTCTTCGTCGAGGTCCGCGTCAGAATCTGTATCTGTACTTTCTTCACCTCCAGTATTGGATATCAGATTGGATATATCGTAAAAGTGCTTTAAACTACTACGAATTAACAGTTTCTATTCAAGCGGCGTTCTTTTTCCTGATATCTGTTGTGATTTGTGTGAACGAGCGCAGGAAATATTCAGTGTTAAGCTAAGTTAACACGTGAAATATCAGCATTAGTCTATAAATGAACCTGGTGGGAGGGAGATCAGGGGGCAAAACCCCTGGAAACTCCTGGATTTTAGGGTTTTTGAGACTTAAATCAATTATGATTGTGCTATATCTTAATTTCAAATTCATTTAAAATACACAAAATTGAAGCAAATATTAGACATAATCCCATATTTTCATGTCAAAATTTAAGTCTCAAAATCTCTACAATCCAGGAGCGGACCCCAGACCCCTCGACAAAATTGTTTGGTACCACCTACAATCTAGAAAGTACCTCCAGCCTAAAAAAATAGTGAAACCCCTGATAATGTTGTTTTTAATATATTTTCCAGCAGGGATTTTAAACTGTCCTGTAATTGTGGCTTCATTGGATTTCTTTTCATAGGATTAAACAAGATGAACTGTGAGCTAATGCTCACTTATGATACCCTCGCTCTTCACCAAACAAGAAGTAGGAATCTGACGGGTCAAAAAACGCTTCCCACGATATGGGGTACTTATATGAAGCGTGTGACCAAATATCAAATTTCTGCCATCAATAGTTGCTGAGAAAAATGCGACGAAAAATGTATGTTCAATGTGTATAAAAATCAACAAAGTCGGCAAACAGGAAGTAGGAATCTGATGGGTCCAAAAATGCTTCCCACAATATGGCATACATATATGAAGCTTGTGACCCAATATCAGATTCCTGTCATCAATATTTGCTTAGAAAAATGTGACGAAAAATGTGCATATATGTTCAATGTGTATAAAAACCAACTAAGTCGGCAAACAGGAAGTAGGAATCTGAAGGGTCCAAAAACGCTACTCACAATATGGTATACCTATATGACGCTTGTGACCAAATATCAGATTTCTGCCATCAACAGTTACTGAGAAAAATGCGACGAAAAATATCTTGGATGGACGGACGGACAGAGGTAAAACAGTATACCCCCCTCCTCCATTGGGTAGTGGGGGTATAATAAGGGACTTGTCATCAAAAATTGAAATTTATCAATAATAATTGCCTCTAGTGTCATATTGAATTTCCAAAATGAACGAAAACCATACAAGGAGCATTCCTGCCAAGTTTGCTTGACACTACCATAATATACCCAAAATTTCTTAGTCAACAATGACTTAGAGAAAATGAAGGTTCTGGGTAGAAAGATAATAACGGTACAACACCACAAAATAACACACTCGAGGGGTAACACCATCTCCCACATATCCCAAGAGTTCATGTGTTGTATGGGCATGGAATATGTGGTGGACACGGAGAATATAAATAAACGCACCAATCATAATATTATTTAGAATACAAATATTAGAGATGCCGACTTATCGTTATTTTGGCCGCCATTTTGTTTTCCGGTAGCTGCTTTTACATGAAAATGCAATATTTTAATGTCAATTTTTTACAGATAAAACTATATAAAGATATAATTTTTTTACATTAATCAATTATCTAAACATTGTTTAAAATCTTTAAAAAATTTGTTTCTTTTGATATGGAATCGTTTAGATATAACGTGTTCGAATCGGAATCGCTGTTTTCGGAATTTTACATTCGCAGCACGGTTTTTTTCACCAAGGTCCCCCTTTTCAATGCCTTGCCCGGCATGTTCCTGACGTTATATAGTTCCATAATTATTATCCAATTAAAGCGCAGATTCGTAGCTTGCACATGGTCACAGTCACTTCCGTTTTCCTGCGCATGCCAAACGGGAAATGGTCTTCTGAAAAGTTTTAAGATGAACAATTCAGTGAAAAATTTGGAGTAGCGTTCTCCGATGGCGATATTTGTATTTTTCATTATAATATCAACATAGAAAACATGCCAACTCAACCCTATTAGATCGAGAACACGGCTGATTTTTCGTATTTAAAACACCCCTGAAGCTAAACATCATGTCTGAAGAAGAAAGTCGCACGTCATCACTGGAAGTGGAAAATATTTGTAACGTCAACGACGCTGATACAGCTGTTATCGTAGCCGTAGGTATGTATAAACCTTGATCTCAATGTTTTAAACGTACGATTTATTTTTTGCATTGCTTCTTTTTAAGTAGTTTATGAAAAACTTCTTGTCAATTTATAAATACTTCCAACTTACGTTCAAAACAAAAGACGAAAAGTAAACAAACCGAAAAAAAAGGGGGTGGGGGGGTGTAAATAGAGATGAAAGTTTTCCTCTTTTCTTTAAGGAAAATATTTGGAAATAAAATGTTTCAAGCTTGGTCCAAACAGCTAGAAAATGAGGGTATGACTGAGCACTAGAAATTAGGAGTTTCCTCTTTTTCATCAGTCAATACAGTCTACAGTCACAAAACACTTTCTTCTATGTGTACATAATATTTGTTTTTTTATATTATAGTCTTCACTCTTCAGAAAGTTAATTCTATTCATATTCTGGGTGGTGTACTGTGACAACTTTTCAAAAGCTTTGTTTTTGTTTATATATTCAAAGCTTTTTTTTTAAAGTTGGTACATGAATTTGAGCTTTTAAAACAGACATTTTGGTTAGATGTGAGAAGAAATATTCTGCTCTATTATCTTCAGGTTGGAGGTTATAGTGCAGAAAATTTCTTCGAAGCCAGGTCTAATTTCAATGAGATTATGTTGCTTGAACTATTCAACCAGGGCTTTGGATTGCAAGTATGCATCAAATATTTACATACTAAATTCAAATAAAAGTAAAAAAAATGTTATTGCATATTTATATGTTGCGTTATTTTTATTCAACATGGGAAAATATATTTTAATCCTGAAGAAGTGGCTTGTCTTGATGTATAGTTGTCTGCAACTCAATAAATAATGTGGCGGAGAAATCATTAGGTATTTCTGCATCTGAAAATGCCTCACTTTAGAAGTAAAGACTGAACATTGGAAGAAAGAAAAATACTAGTCTTGATTTAATTTCATTTTTGCATTTGAAACCTTCTCTTTAAGGGGCAGTCGTGATCGTATGGTAGTTGGATTTACAACTACATATGCAATTAGTGCCTACCACAATCAGGAGTTCTAGTCCGGTTCGAGGTGCACTCGATACAGCATTATGTAATAAAGTTTGTCAGAGATTTGCGGAAGGTCTGGTCTTCTCAGGCCAGGGTACTTTAGATCTTGAAATGAAATTAATTTTTTTGTAAGCATCACATTATAATGATCTTTTGTATTTGGCATAATTAAATTCAGTATTTAGTTTTTGTTCTCTGCAGGTCAATCGCTTCTGCATGATCTGCTACAGAATTTCAACCAGTCAAGCACAAGTGAGCTGAATGATATTTGTAAACAGTACTTGATGTCACATGCCATCAACAGAGATATGATCTACTGTTTGTTAACAAACAAGGATTATACCGGTTAGTTTTATTTTATGAAAATTATCACATCAATTGGTGAGATGTATATATATATATATATATATATATGGGTCAGTGTAATGTTTGCTGTATATATATATATATATATATATACAGTGTGGGAAACCACCACTCGCCAACGGCGAGTGGAAATTTCGGGTGGCGAGTAACATCCACTTTATACTCGCCGGTCTGGCGAGTAGGAACTTGAAAACGCTAGCCACGATAACTGGTTTACAGCTTTAAAATATCAGCTCCCAAACAGTTAAATTTTTTGTTAACTGTGTCATTTATCCAACATTTTATTAATCATTGTACTCGAAAAGAAAACATTCCACCATGAGTCATGACACTTCATTTCTGTCAACAGAAAAATCAAGTATACAATCCCGACCCCGCATACTTTTGCCAAGGTCGATTTCAAGATTAAATGAAATATTGTTTCATTACCAATAGATGTGATGACTTTTAAAATTAATGTAAATAAAATAATTTGGCTTTGAAATATTTCAAATGAATTCGTAGCGAAAACCTACGCGAAAACACAAAGTTAAATATGTGTCGGAACCGAGTTTGACATACATGTTTTATACAGCGCATTAAAATTTAAAAGACGAAGACAACGAAATTGAGGAAGAAGAGATCGACGCAGCTCTTAAGAGAGTGTTGATCCTTCTTGACCAAGTTAATGACTTGTCAAAATCTGCAAAATAAATTGTTGAACATTACTGTATTGTTTATTTGGTATTTGTTGGCGAGTTTAAAAAAAATGTCACTCGCCAAACATGGCGAGCTCTTTTTCATCTTGGCGAGTAATAGTTTCAGTCCACTCGCCATTTTGGCGATTGTTTGAAAATAATGGTTTCCCACACTGTATATATTATACAATTATAGTCTTTTGCTGAGGTCAATACAAGTTTTTATGGACCTTAAAAACGATATTCACCGAAGCCTTTAGTGAAACCAAGTCAATATGAAATTAATCACTTCATTATGACGTCATACATAATGCAATGGAAAACGAAAGTGAAACCCAAGTCAATACAAGTTTTAATCAAGCAATATCAAATTTTACGGAATGTCAGGTGACAGCATGATAGCCAATAAAATTGCTTAAATAAAATCATTATGTAATAAATATATATATATATGGGTCAGTGTAATGGTTGCTAACTACAGATAAGAAGAAAAGTGTTTTTTTTCTTTGTCTTTTGCATGGGATGATGAATTCGTGGCCAGAATAACAAGATGTGACAAGTGACATTAAAACCAATACATCAAACTATTTATCATTTATTTTATTGATAAGCCATGGTACTTTTAAGGAAAAATAGATAAGACCAATGAACACAAAAAATACCAGTGTTTCTACTAATATTCTCGAAAAGGGGAAGGTAGTATAAGTAGACAAAACATATATAATATATTTTTACCTACATTGTAGGTTATACAGAACAAGGATCTGACTTTAACTTTGTCCAAAAATGTCAATAAAAACTTGAGACACGAAAAGTTGGGGTCAATACTAAAAAGTTGAAACACTGGTAATTTTTTTTGCTTAAATACATTGTGAATTTATATTTATTAAAATAGTAGTTGTGAAATGATAATATGTAGTTAGAACTGTATCTTTGTGGTCCCTTCTGGTTTTTTTTCCAGTTCACCTGACAGTATGCTTTGCTGGTCAAAGACATGTGATCCAAGCTGGCCTTGGGATATTACCTGAACATAGGACTGCAGCCTGCAGGATAATTTACAGCTGAGTCCATAATTTATATCATAATTAAATATTCAATAAAGAGATGAAAAATGTTGCTGGCCAACATTTTGTCTTCATTAGTTGTTCTGGTTCATTACTAATACACTATGTTGAAAATTTCATTAATATTTTTCTTTGCAGATGGTTGGGAGTTCTGGTCTCTATTGAAGAATAATTTATTATATATTTAGTTTTACATGTAGCTGGACTTATTCAGACCACAATACATGTGACAATAGATGATGTATTTAAAAAATACACCAGATATTTCCTAAATAATAAATGAATGAACTTAATATTTTGTTGTTGTTTTCATTGAACATGTTTTAAGAAGCAAATTAGAATAGTAATGAGCAAGACTGAAACTTTGACATGGAGTCGGAGAGTTGGGTTATGGTGTTTAATGCCACTTTCATTTTCAACAATATTTCAGTTATATTGTGGTGGTCACTTTTATTGGTGGCGTAAACCAGAGTACCTGGAGAAAACCACATACCTGTTGCAAGTCACTGACGAATTTTATCACACAATAATGTGGTATCAAGTACACCTTAAGTTACCATGAGCGGGATTCGAACGGCATGGAGAGTAAGACTGAAACAAATTTACTTGCTCAAATTGCAATCAAGGGAAACCTGAATATAAACAGCATCCTATATAAACAACATAAACTTTATTTTAAATAAAGTTCCATATGTAGCCTTTCGTAGGAAATGTGTAAAGCGTGCAAATAATATCCATCTATTTTAAACACAAGCTGGTCTTAAGGAAGTTTAGTTTAGAGGTGTTTCACTATCATGCTTGTTGGGTGATTGTTGCATATACCATCACTTTCAGCAATTGTACAGCTACATCATGATAGCAAGACATTGAGGTAGGAAAGCAAAAACACCTACACATGTATATATATATATATCAAGCTGACCAGTTAAACTTTCGGCAAGTGGTAGTACTAGGTGTCTGGAATCTTCACCCCATGGGGGATTACATATTGGTATGAAAAGTATTCAGTTTAATTTATTAGTTACTTGAGGTTATAGATTATTAAAATATCTTTAATTTGATACCTTGATGATCAAATTCTGACTAGAAACAATAGAGTAATCATAAAAAACGTAAATTTGAGCAACGAATTTTAAAGCAATGGCAGCCATTTTGTTTTCAAAATGGTCACCAATATGACAATTATTCCTTAATAAAATGCTAAAACAAATAAGAGGTCATTGGTACAAATCTCCATATCCATTTTTTCAGTGATATTAATTATATTGATAAAAAAAATTATCAAATTATCTTGGAACAGGTTCCCTGTTTGATGAATTTTATGAAAAAATGGCAGCCATTTTGAACAAAATGGCTGCCATTTCTTGCGTCGACAAAAAAAACATCACGTCCAACAGAACGTGCACAACACTGTGGTATTACCTTCAAAATTTTGTGCGGATATCACTTTTAGTTTAGGAAATATGAAGCTTTTTGTGTCATTTTCCCATATAACTGCTGTGAAACGGTGCCATTCTCAAATAGTGTTGAACACTAATTGCACACCCACCTTTATGGATTCATAATTCCACAAAAAGATGTAAAAGGTGATTCATATGTTATAATTGCACACAAAACAAGTATTTCTACACACAATTTCTTCTATTATGATGTCAGATAAAATATTTTCTGACAAAATTATGGCAATGTGAGCCATATGGACCTTTCGGTCAAGATCAAAAGTGGCTCCGCCATACATTTTGGACAGTAAAACAAATAGCAAATATCACTTCAAGCATGTTCAGTTTCATTTTTCTGACAGAATAACTTATAATCTATGGGAAAAAACAAAAGAAGAGACATTATCTGCTGTTTACACAAAAAATCAGAACTCTAAAACAGTCATTAAAACCATTATTGATGGCAGCCATCTTTGGAAAATTATCGACCAAAAATAGGCAATTTCAGATGCTCATAACTTTTGAACCCTTCATCCGATTTTTACAAATGAAGGCTCAAAGTTCTTCTTAGATTGAGCTCTATCTAATGGTTCAAAAACAGCAAGCATCCCCTGTAATTGATTTTTGACTGGCATCTCTACAAATATTGGTTACTGTAACGCAGAGTGCTACAAATGTCCCCCAAACGAACTATACAAGTACTAGTGGTATGAATGAAGAATAGTGTGAGAACATAGCAAGATATAATTAGAACCAAGTTTTTGACTCTCACGTTGGAAACCAAATTTTGCCCAAATCGGAGGATTTTTGTATTTTGGCGGCCATATGGTCGCCATACCGTGCAGCATGTCTTACTGTCTGTAAATATCCATTTCTATTGAAATCTGTTCATTTTTGAAATTTTAACGTTTTTTTTATTTTTATATTGGCGGCCATTTTGAAAATTTTAAAAACAAAGAGCACAACTTTGAGTGATGATCTATTTTTGTGTCAAGTTTCAAAAGGATCCGCTGTACGGTTTGAATTTAACATTTTTTGCACCTTGGTTACCATGGTTAAAATGCCTTTAAACATTACAGACCTACAAATTTAAGGTGAAGGTCAAGTATTTCTCACTTAGTGCCTTTAAACTATAAAACAGATCAAGTTAAGTATTTACAGGTATGTATCCCAGATACAAGATACTAGAAAGAAGATTAATATATGAGAAATTTAGTGTACTCTAAAAGATGATCACTATTACAGCTGTATATATGTATTTATTATAAAAGATCAGAGTTTTATAAAATTTCATAACTTTTCCAAGTTAAAAAAACAAGATATGCTTAATACTACTTTCATCTAATAACAAATTATGACATTTGACATCTCATTGTGTCAAAATTTGTAATGAAAATTATATAAAATATCAGACATATGAATTGCCAATGTCATGGAAAAGTATAAATTTGATTGTATTTTTATAATTTTACTCTTATTAATATTGATAGATCAGGTTTTTTATGTTGTTATGTCATATTTTGAAACATTCCAGTGTATATTATATTCACTTGAAATAGTCCACCAATTGTACTATTATTTCAGGATTCGTTTATCAAAGTCACCATTGATCTTGGTTTTCTAAGATTAAAGATATCATATTTATAGTCTAAAAAAAAAAAAGTTTCAAAAGGATCCGCTGTACGGTTTGAATTTAACATTTTTTGCACCTTGGCTGCCATTTTGAATTTTTTCAACCCCCAATTTATGACTCTTTCTAAGTACATTTATTAATTATTAATTTGGTTATTTGTGCTAAGAATTGCAATAAATTTATTAATTTTGGAATAAATTTGTTGAAAATAGGAAATAAATTATTAATTTGATACTCTTAAAACAAAGGAGGGAGGGGATGAGAATCTAGAAATCAAATTTATGTGGCCTTTTGCAGTGACTATAGAAAAGGTGATTCATGATAGCAAAAATCCATACAAAATTAGTACTTCATCCATTAGATACGATAACGTAACCCTCAGTCCACTTTTGCTCCAGCGAGGGTTACGAATCGGTCCCATTCAACGTAATGGAGCAGCGCCCAGTGATTCACACCGGGCGTTTTTTTGTCCTAATTCCGTTGAAGTGGTTGGAAAAATTAACGGGGGTGAATGATAAATATATTTAGATAAAGCTTGAGGTGTTAAGTAAACGCTGCATCAATCCATGGTAGACTTATATCCATCTGAAAATTTGAATGCATGAGATCTTCTTTCTGTCCGACATTTTGCTTACAAGTTGCTATTTCACTTGCACTTGCCTCGTTTTGGAGATATCCTTATTTGGATCGATTGCCATAAATATCGTAGTAAAAGTTTTCCATATTTGGCATTCAGATCCATATATGGATAGGCACCGCCCATCACAAGTCTACGTAAGGTGTCATGGCGGACAAGAAACAATTTTCGAAGACGAAATCGATCGTGAAGGTAGAAACAGGTATTGAAACACTTATTTCGTATCACCATTGGTTAAAAATTGTAGGGAATAATAAGTTATGACCACATATGCAAAAAGAAAGTTGAAATATTCACGGAACGAAAATTTTAATTTCCTCCATTACGTTGAATGGGATCGATTCGCAACCCTCGCTGGAGCAAAAGTGGACTGAGGGTTACGTTATCGTATCTATTCATTCATGTACATGAAGAAAATAGCAATGATTTTTTCGGATCATGTTGTCAATATTTATATTTTTAACATTTCAATCGAATTTTTCTCCCAGCTAAGAGTTGTGTCCTTTTATTTGGTACTTTTACAGGGAATTTTGCAATTTATTTCTCAGAAGCCCGGATAAAACTCGGCAAACCACTGTAATTTTTGCAATATTATAAATGAAACTAATACAAGTTCATCGAGAAAGTTGCAGGATTTTCCAGTGTATGAATCACCCTCTACATGATTCTTAGAAAGGACTGGTACTTAAATTGTGTCTTAATCATAAATTTAAATATGTTCCAGACCATACAAGTAGTTTTTATACCGTAACCTTAATCATCAATTTAAATATGTTCCAGACCATACAAGTAGTTTTTATACCGTAACCTTAATCATCAATTTAAATATGTTCCAGACCATACAAGTAGTTTTTATACCGTAACCATACATACGACATAACAGATTTGTGGACATGGATATGGGCATCAAGATAATAAAATATCTAAATATCTTTCAATCCGATACTCCATCAGCTTTGCTAATTTGGACAATAAGAAGTCAATATAATGTCAGTGTATCTTTTTTGCAAGATTTACAACTCTGTGTTGTTATTTCAATGTGGTCCATTAATCTGTCCCTTACAAATGTTTCCATTGTTGATGACTGATGATTGAAAAAGGGACACATGGCCATTGTTCATGCAGCTAAACATTTCAATGTCTAACAAACATAAACCTACAATAAAGTACACCAGCAGAATTGCTTTAACTTGATACTCTGTATAATGTGTATATTGGATGGTCAGTTTTCCTAATGCTTTGTTGTTTTTTCTGTAGGATTCAATCTAATTAAATATTTACATGACAGAAGCAATCAGTTTGGACCTGACCTATATAGGTTTTACCTTGTTGATTCTTCATTTGACACAAATTTTCCGCTTCCTCGTCAGTACCTGGAAGAAGAAAACATAAGATATATAATGTTTATCAAGATTCATCGTTAATTAAGAAATTAGTTGAATACAACATACAAGTTTAACCAGAGGCCCACATGAGCCTGTATCGGCCAACTGATTATTCATTCAGTTTGTGTTCAATCCAGTCGACATATTATTTGAAAACATTAGTAAATGAAATAAAACTTTAAAAGTTCGGATATTTGATTTGGTCCCTTTTGGAACTTCATATCTTTTAAAACAGTAAGAGCTACAAGAAATCTGCTGGAATGCTCTAGACATGACTGCATGCATGCACAGTGGCCTCCTTTGGTCCTATGACCTCCTTTATCTCGGAAACCATATAAGCTAGTTCACATGCGTTTAAATACTAAGACAGAAAATTATATAAGGAATGCACTGAAAAAAGGGGACTTTTTGGAAAGATTGAATTTTGGTCAAACTTCGACCCCTTGTATCTTGGGAACAGTAACAGCCAGACAAAATCATTTGCATATTACATTCAGAGACTTAAATGAGGAATATAAAGAAGAAAGCATTCATCAACATTGCATGAAAAATGAGCATCCACATACAAAAACAAAACAGACCCTATTGATCACCTTATAACCTCTTGTACTTTTTTCAGCAGCAATCCTCTATCACGGAATTCCTTATAGTAACCAGAAGTCTGGAATAGCTTACTCCATATTCACATGCCATGGTGCCAAAATGTTGCTACATATAAATGGAAAATTCACAACGGGGAAATTAAAATCATCTCTTAACCGGACCTCACTGTCCAAGGTGTAGGTCAAGGTATGAATATAATTGCATAGCTGTATATTTCTAGTTCAAAGGGATAGAAGGACATCATCTAATAAGTGTAACGTGAAATTATTATAACTTCAATCAACAGTTTTCAAGTGAATATCTGTGATTATTCATGTACAGTTTAGGTTCAATCGAGTTTGTAGAATGCAGTGCTTTCATTAAGAGCCGGCTATGGTAGCATCTGGTACC
This sequence comes from Bathymodiolus brooksi, assembly GCA_963680875.1. Taxonomy (NCBI): domain Eukaryota; kingdom Metazoa; phylum Mollusca; class Bivalvia; order Mytilida; family Modiolidae; genus Bathymodiolus; species Bathymodiolus brooksi. The sequence continues at coordinate 45,737,904 of OY804586.1, forward strand.
GGTAGAAAAAATTAAAAAAAAAAAAAAATTGTGTGCAAAAATCTAGTTAATACAATATAAGATCGTTCTGTGGGACTCGAAATCGTAATCTAGTATTTATGGGAGTGTCTTCATTGAGGTCCGCATCGGAATCTGTATCTGTACTTTCTTCACCTCCAGTATTGGAGATCAGATTGGATATATCGTAAAAGTGCTTTAAACTACTACGATTTAACAGTTTCTATTCAAGCGGCGTTCTTTTTCCTGATATCTGTTGTGATTTGTGTGAACGAGCGCAGGAAATTTGCAGTGTTAAGCTAAGTTAACACGTGAAATATCAGCATTAGTCTAGAAATGAACCTGGTGGGCGGAATCAGGGGGCAAAACCCCTGGAAGCTCCTGGATTTTAGGGTTTTTGAGACTTAAATCAATTATGATTGTGCTATATCTTAATTTCAAATTCATTTAAAATACACAAAATTGAAGCAAATATTAGACATAATCCCATATTTTCAGGTCAAAATTTAAGTCTCAAAATCTCTACAATCCAGGAGCGGCCCCCAGACCCCTCGACAAAATTGTTTGGTACCACCTACAATCTAGAAAGTACCTCCAGCCTAAAAAAATAGTGAAACCCCTGATAATGTTGTTTTCAATATATTTTCCAGCAGGGATTTTAAACTGTCCTGTAATTGTGGCTTCATTGGATTTCTTTTCATAGGATTAAACAAGATGAACTGTGAGCTAATGCTCACTTATGATACCCCCGCTCTTCGCCAAACAAGAAGTAGGAATCTGATGGGTCAAAAAACGCTTCCCACGATATGGGGTACCTATATGAAGCTTGTGACCAAATATCAGATTTCTGCCATCAATAGTTGCTGAGAAAAATGCGACGAAAAATGGGCATATACAAAATGTATGTTCAAGTGTATAAAAATCAACAAAGTCGGCAAACAGGAAGTAGGAATCTGATGGGTCCAAAAATGCTTCCCACAATATGGCATACATATATGAAGCTTGTGACCAAATATCAGATTCCTGTCATCAACAGTTGCTTAGAAAAATACGACGAAAAATGTGCATATATGTTCAATGTGTATAAAAACCAACTAAGTCGGCAAACAGGAAGTAGAAATCTGACGGGTCCAAAAACGCTACTCACAATATGGTATACCTATATGACGCTTGTGACCAAATATCAGATTTCTGCCATCAACAGTTACTGAGAAAAGTGTGACGAAAAATATCTAGGACAGACGGACGGACAGAGGTAAAACAGTATACCCCCCTCCTCCTTTGGGGAGTGGGGGTATAATAAGGGACTTGTCATCAAAAATTGAAATGTTATCAATAATAATTGCCTCTAGTGTCATATTGAATTTCCAAAATGAACGAAAACCATACAAGGAGCATTCCTGCCAAGTTTGTTTGACACTACCATAATATACCCAAAATTTCTTAGTCAACAATGATTTAGAGAAAATGAAGGTTCTGGGTAGAATGATAATAACGGTACAACACCACAAAATAACACACTCGAGGGGTAACACCATCTCCCACACATCCCAAGAGTTCATGTGTTGTATGGGCATGGAATACGTGGTGGACATGGAGAATATAAATAAACGCACCAATCATAATATTATTTAGAATACAAATATTGGTTACTGTAACGCAGAGCATTACAAATGTCCCCCAAACGAACTATACAAGTACTAGTGGTATGAATGAAGAATAGTGTGAGAACATAGCAAGAAATAATTAGAACCCAGTTTTTGACTCTCACGTTGGAAACCAAATTTCGCCCAAATCGGAGGATTTTTGTAATTTGGTTTCCATTTTTGGTTCAAAATGGCCACCATAGCAAACCAAAATGGTCGCCATACGGTGCAGCATGTCTTACTGTCTGTAAATATCCATTTCTATTGAAATCTGTTCATTTTTGAAATTTTAACATTTTTTTAATTTTTATATTGGTGGCCATTTTGAAAATTTCAAAAACAAAGAGCACAACTTTGAGTGATGATCTATTTTTGTGACAAGTTTCAAAAGGATCCGCTGTACGATTTGAATTTAACATTTTTAGCACCTTGGTTACCATGGCAACGGCTGCCATTTTGAATTTGTTCAACCCCCCCACCCCCTCCCCCAAAACCTGCCACACACTATGGTGGATATTCCTACAAAGTTTCATGAAGCTTGATGAAAGGAATCCAATTTTTTTTAATCCCCCCTTTTTTGTTTCTATGGCAACTGTGGAAAAGTGTGTCCAACCGATTCCGATTTGTTTGGCTTATCTCATTCCACTAGATGTGGATGTTGTTCCTAACAAGTTTCATCAATTTCTGTTCGGCGAGTAACATGCTATGATCATTTTTGTGTTTTTCAATTTTTTTTCATTTTGGCCGTTTCCATGGCAATGGCATCCATTTTTAAAATTCTGAAAGTACAATGCACATCTACTCATAGTGTTTAACATTCCTGTAAAGTTTCATTGACTTCCATTCAGTAGTTCACGAGAAATGTGTCGGACAAACTTTTGATGGAAGAAAGAAAGAGGAAGAAGAATAATAACTAAAATTGCCATTGCAAAGCAATAGCGGACATCACCCCACCCCATTATTTTGGTACCTCGGTTTCCATGGTAACAACATTTTGAATTTGATCAACACGCCAAAAGCTTCCACACACTACGGTGAATATTCCTATGATGTTTCATGAAGTTTGATGAAAGAAATCAACATTTTTTTCTAAATCCCCCTTTTTTTTTATTTCCATGGCAACTGCGGCAAAGTTTGTCCTACCGATTCCGATTGTTTTGGCTTCTCTCGTTCCACTAGATGTGGATATGACAGGAAACATTACTGGAAAACTTTGTGAAGTTTGGAGTGAATTTAACATTTTTTGCATCTTGGTTACCATGGCAACGGCTACCATTTTGAATTTTTTCAACCACCCAAAAGCTGCCACACACTACGGTGGATATTCCTACAAAGTTTCATGAAGTTTGATGAAAGGAATCCAAAAATTTCTCAAATCCCCCCTTTTTTGTTTCCATGGCAGCTGCGGCAAAGTTTGCCCAACCGATTCCGATTTCTTTGGCTTATCTCGTTCCACTAGATTTGGATGTTGTTCCTATCAAGTTTCATTAATTTCTGTTCTGCGAGTAACCTGCTATGGTCATTTTTGTGTTTTTATTTTTTTTGCATTTTGACCGTTTCCATGGCAATGGCAGCCATTTTGAAAAAATCAACCCTTAAAAGCTCAACTTCACATGGCATATGATATTCTTACAAGGTTTCATCAGGTTTGATCAAGGCATCTCTGAGAAATCGAGCGGACAAAAATGTGTGGAAGAAGAATAATAATAACTAGAATTGCCATTGCAAAGCAATAGCGGACAATCACTATGTAACAAACCGTCTTTTCATTTATTATTATTTAATTACGTTTATTTTAGCCAGTCTGATAACATACGATAACTTGGAAAAATCAATACAGGTAGGTATTTAAATCCAGCTATTGGGAGCTAATTACAGGTAATTAGTTCCCGCCAAACAAAATCACGTGACTGGTCAGTTGAGGTAGGACACACGAGGTATACCAGATATACCGCACTGAACATTGGACGAGGATAGACTTTAGATGTCTTACATGGAATAAATGGTTGGTGAAAGTTCAAAATTGTCAAATACAGGACATGAAATTATCACAGGATACGTTTTATTTCCACTCAGGTAAGTCATTTTATTTATTTTCGTTCAGTCGTATTTACCAGTTGAACACACTGCAGGTTTATAAAAGAACTGAAGTTCTGTTGATATAAAAGGTAAAATATTGATTATTTTCGTATACTTTCAGGGGTTGGTTGTCGTGTTGAATTTGGGTTCGAGAAATGTTTGGATAAATGGTAGATGTTGCGTGCTGGTATAATATTTAATGAAGTTATTGAGTACCGGAAGTTATAGTCCGTACTTTGAGAACTGGAAGTTAGTCCGTGGTTGTACACCGGAAGTTATTCCGTATTTATTAACCGGAAGTAAGTCCAGGGTTGGAAACCAGATATTGTGAGCAAGGTGTTGAAACCAGAAGTTATTCCGTAGTTGGAAATCAGATATAGTGAACCGGAAGTTGAAAACCGAATACGTAAACCGGAAGTTATAGTCCGTGGTTGTGAACCGGATGTTATGGAAGTTGTATACCGGAAGTCAACAGTTGAGTATCGGAAGTGAGAATTCTTAATTTTAATTTTTGTTGAATCAGAACTTAACTTGAAGTGTATAACATTGCAAGCATATCGTTATTTATTTTAGTATCTGCTCAGCTACCAAGAACATTAAATTTAATACTTGAAAATAATTTGGTTTCATTTGAATATATTTCTTTTTGACAGTGAACTGAAATGAAGGTATGCAAATTTGAAATTGATTGTTGATTGTTATTATTATTTTTGTGTGAATTTTATTTCATTTTGTGCATGTTTTGTATTTTTGTTTGTATTAATTTTGTTTATTTTTTGTGTCAAGAATTATGATTGTTTTATGTACATTTTTTTTCACTTAGTTTTTTTCTAGTAAAATATTTAATTTTACTGATGTTTTGTTTTATTATGTATTGGCCAACCGACAATTCCGATATCCTACGTCTTTACAATGGTGGCAGTGGTGGGATTGTCACTGGTCAATATTTAATAAATATATATTTGTAGTATTGTATTTTTGTTGTTTAAAATTTTATATTGAAAATGTCTTTAGCAGGTTTGCCAGAATGGGTATCAGAATTGATATCTAAGGGAGAGTCTGTATCAGCCTGTTTAAGTTTATATAAAGAGATGCAGGCAACAGAGAGAGAAGAAAGAGCAGCAGAGAGAGAAATGAGAAAGACAGAGATTGAAAGAGAAGTTAGACTGAAAGAGTTAGAGTTCAGAGAGAAAGAGTTGTCACAAGGAGCGAATCAGGTACATAGTTTGACCTTATGATGAGAGAGAAGCTGTTGAATGGGTGCGACAAAGATCTTAAACTTTGGGTTCAAGAACATAGACCTAGAAATGTGAATATGCTTGTTGAATTAACTGAATCCTTTCAAGGTGCGAGGAAACATGTACAGGTGGGCAGTAGCATTAAATCGCAGTCAGGAAATAGTTTTCCAAAACGTCAACAGAATAATAACCGCAGCCAGGATAGTCAGTATAAAAAAGAGATCCGTACATGTTTCAAATGTAATCATCAAGGCCACGTAGCGTCATACTGTCCAACATCCCAGAATGTAAAATTCAAACCGGGTAAGTTAGGTCTCTGTATAGAACAAACTCAGAATCAGGTAAGTGATAAGAAATCAGAAGGTGTAAAACGTTATGTATCTGGCGTTACAGTCCGTTTACCAGGAGTGTCGGGGATAGATCACACAGAAAAGAAAGTGTCTGGTATTGAAATAGTAGATGGCAAGGTAAATGAACAATCTGTTAGTGTTCTCAGAGATACAGGAAGTTCAACTGTTTTCGTACATGGAAAATATGTTGAACCAGCAAAGTTTACAGGTGAGGTAAGAATGATTTCTTTGGCAAATGGTATTGTTAGAGAATGTCCAGAAGCATGGATTAATATAGTAACACTTTATATTACAGGTACCGTATTAGCTTTAGTTTTAGAATCTCCATTTGCAGATCTCATAGTAGGAAATTTGGTAAACACTTCGATACCAAAATCAGTAGGGAATCAGATAGCTATCCAGAATTCTAATGAATTAACTTTTTCAAATTATTTAGGTGAAAAGTCTACAGAGCTGACAGAATGTCCATGCAGTGCTGTTCAAACTAGAAAACAGAGAGCAAAAGAATTAAAAGAAGTAGAAAAAGAACAAGCCAGTGGAAAGGTATACACCAATGATACACCAATCAGTGAAACATTAGAAATTAGAAATCCTGAAAATACTTTTTCATTTTGTAGTAGACAAGAGCTGATTGAGACACAAAAAAGTGATTCGAGCTTGGACAAAGTGAGATCTTTAGTTATAAATGAACCTAGTGGTGATTTTCCGTCTTGTTTTGTTTTCAGAACTAATATTTTGTACACACTGTTTAAAACAAATTTAGGTGAAGTAATAAGCCAAATTGTTGTTCCAAATAGCATGAGAAAAACAGTTTTATCTTTAGGTTAGGTCATGACGTTTTATTAGCAGGACAATTAGGCACAAAGAAAACAAGGGACAGGATAATGCGTCATTTCTTTTGGCCAGGTATTTTTACAGATATTTCAGAGTATTGTAGGAGTTGCCCAGAATGTCAAAAAGGTATGCAGAAAGGTAGAATAACAAGAGCCCCTCTAATAAGTATTCCTCCAATTGAAGAGCCATTTCAAAGAATAGCAATTGATTTTGTTGGTCCTTTACCATTAACTAATAACAGGAATAGATATATTTTAGTTTACATTGATTATGCCACTAGATATCCTGAAGCTATACCATTAAAGAATCAAGAGGCTGAGACAGTAGCAGATGCTCTTATTAGTATGTTTTCCAGAGTAGGTGTTCCAAAAGAACTACTGACCGATCAAGGTAGTAACTTCATGTCAGACCTCATTAAACAGGTATGCAAATTACTTAAGATAAACAAACTTTGCACTACTCCTTACCATCCAGAAGCAAACGGTCTAGTTGAGAACTTTAATGGAGTATTGAAGAAAATGCTCAAGAGCTATGCACAAAAAGAACCATCAAACTGGGACAAATTTATTCCGTACATCTTATTCGCTTACAGAGAAGTTCCGAACGAGACAACAGGTTTTTCTCCGTTTGAATTACTATACGGCAGGCATGTTAGGGGACCACTTGCAATACTCAAAGAAGAATGGGAAGAACCAAGTGAGAGTGATAATTCTGTACTTAGTTATATTTTAGATACTCGAAGCAAACTGAAGTCAATGGCAGATTTAGCAACCATAAATGAGAGAAAAGCAAAGACAAAACAGAAAAGTTATTACGACAAGAAATCAAGATCAAGGAAATTAGAGGTAGGTCAAAAAGTTTTAGTTTTGCTTCCAAAACATACATCAAAATTACTTGCAAGTTGGAAAGGTCCATACACCATCATTGACAAAGTTAGTCTGGTTGATTACAAGATCAAAATAAATGGAAAAACAGAAAAAAATATTTCACGTAAACATGTTGAAATTATGGTACGAGCGTACAGATGATATAGAAAACAGTAGAAACGAAGTACTCGCTTGCTTGGATGTTATTTCAGGATTAAGTACTCCAGATGAGGATTGCGATTCTGATTTGAATATTAGTTTAACACCGAACATTGAAAGTAAAGAAAGCATCAATGACGTCACAATTTGCGATGAGCTAACAGTTGAGCAAAAGCAGCAGTTGCATGATTTGTTATCTGACTATAGTGACATATTTAGCGATGTTCCGCAAGTGACAAACGTTATCAAGCATGTTGTCAATACAAGAACCAATGACCCGATTTAAAAGAGACCTTATCCATTACCGTATGCTATGAGAAATCAAGTCAAAGAGGAGGTCGATAAGATGCTCAAAGCAGGTATTGTCGAAAGTTCCGATAGTCTGTACGCTGCACCAGTAGTCTTAGTCCGGAAGAAAGACAACACGATCCGTTTCTGCGTCGATTTCAGAGCACTAAACAGCGAGACAGTATTTGATCCTAGACCAATGCCATGCATGGATGAAGTTTTACACAGAGTCAGCAATGCGAAATACGCAAGCAAAATCGACATGACCACAGGTTATTGGCAGGTACCCCTCGATGAGGACGCAAAACGTAAGAGTGCCTTTGTTACACCATTTGGACAATATAAATTTTCAGTAATGCCTTTTGGGATGGTTAATGCTGGAGCGACTTTCGTCCGTCTCATGAATAAAGTACTAAAGGGTCACGAGGAATACGCAGACTCATTTTTTGACGATGTTGGAATATTCAGTGATAATTGGCTATTTCATTAAGAACATTTAAAACTTGTTTTTCAGGAACTTAGAGACACAAAACTGACGGCAAGACCGAGTAAATGTTCCTTTGGTTTCTGGGAATTAGAGTTTTTGGGTCACATTGCAGGAAGAGGTGTGATTAAACCCATACAAGACAAAGTTGCATCAATCAAACACTTTCCGATTCATAAGACAAAGAAAAATGTTCGATCATTTCTGGGACTTATTGTTTTTTACCGGAAATTTATTCCGAATTTTGCCGACATCGCTGTACCTCTCACTGATCTAACAAAGAAAAATGTTCCAAACAAAGTGCAATGGTTAGATATTCATCAAGAGTCATTTGATAAGTTAAAAGGTGATATTTGTAAAGACTCTGTAATAAAAAACCCTGATTTCAATAGAAAATTTATTTTACAGACTGATGCATCTCAGATTGGAATGGGGGCGGTGTTACAGCAGGAATTTGAAGATGGGAGACATCCTGTGATGTTCATAAGTAAAAGTTTAGTGGGGCGGAATGTAATTATGCAGTCATTGAAAAGGAGTGATTTGCCATTGTGTGGGCAGTCAAAATGTTAAGGGTTTACTTGGAAGGTAAAGAGTACACTGTAAATTCAGATCATGCACCCTTGCAGTGGTTGCACAGGATGAAAACGAGTAACCAGAGGTTACTTAGGGGGTCTAATTCTTCAAGAGTTCAAATTTTCTATATCTCATATTGCAGGAAAAGCGAATATTGTCGCAGATGCACTGTCCAGATGTGACGAGGGTGTAGACCCCTGAGTGGTGTAGTGCCGATTTGTGGATTTATAATTTATTGCATTGTTTTATGTGATTTCAGATGCATTTGCTGTTGTTTTTTTTTGTAGATACACCAGCTGAAGTTTGATAATTTGGGTTGGACTACAATGATGTTTAGTCTTCTGGTGAGGGACGTATGTAACAAACTGTCTTTTCATTTATTATCATTTAATTACGTTTATTTTAGCCAGTCTGATAACATACGAAAAAATCAATACAGGTAGGTATTTAAATCCAGCTATCGGGAGCTAATTACAGGTAATTAGTTCCCGCCAAACAAAATCACGTGACTGGTCAGTTGAGGTAGGACACACGAGGTATACCAGATATACCGTACTGAACACTGGACGAGGATAGACCTTAAATGTCTTACATGGAATAAATGGTTGGTGAAAGTTCAAAATTGTCAAATACAGGACATGGAATTATCACAGGATACGTTTTATTTCCACTCAGGTAAGTCATTTTATTTATTTTCGTTCAGTCGTATTTACCAGTCGAACACACTGCAGGTTTATAAAATAACTTAAGTTCTGTTGATATAAAAGGCAAAATATTGATTATTTTCGTATACTTTCAGGGGTTGGTTGTCATGTTGAATTTGGGTTCGAGAAATGTTTGGATAAATGGTAGATGTTGCATGCTGGTATAATATTTAATGAAGTTATTGAGTACCGGAAGTTATAGTCTGTACGTTGAGAACCGGAAGTTAGTCTGTGGTTGTACACCGGAAGTTATTCCGTATTTATTAAACGGAAGTAAGTCCGGGGTTGGAAACCGGATATTGTGAGCAAGGCGTTGAAACCAGAAGTTATTCCGTAGTTGGAAATCAGATATAGTGAACCGGAAGTTGAAAACCGAATACGTAAACCGGAAGTTATAGTCCGTGGTTGTGAACCAGATGTTATGGAAGTTGTATACCGGAAGTCAACAGTTGAGTATCGGAAGTGAGAATTCTTAATTTTAATTTTTGTTGAATCAGAACTTAACTTGAAGAGTATAACATTGCAAGCATATCGTTATTTATTTTAGTATCTGCTCAGCTACCAAGAACATTAAATTTAATACTTGAAAATAATTTGGTTTCATTTGAATATTTTTTTCTTTTTGACAGTGAACTGAAATGAAGGTATGCAAATTTGACATTGATTGTTGATTGTTATTATTATTTTTGTGTGAATTTTATTTCATTTTGTGCATGTTTTGTATTTTTGTTTGTATAAATTTGTTTATTTTTTGTGTCAAGAATTATGATTATTTTATGTTCATTTTTTTTCACTTAGTTTTTTTCTAGTAAACTATTTAATTTTACTGATGTTTTGTTTTATTATGCATTGGCCAACCGACAATTCCGATATCCTACGTCTTTACACACCCCACCCCATTATTTTGGTACCTCGGTTTCCATGGCAATGCCATTTTGAATTTTATCAACACGCCAAAAGCTTCCACACACTACGGTGAATATTCCTACGATGTTTCATGAAGTTTGATGAAAGAAATGATATTTTTTTTTTTAAATCTCCCCTTTTTTAATTTCCATGGCAACTGTGCCAAAGTTTGTCCTACCGATTCCAATTTATTTGGCTTATCTCGTTCCACTAGATGTGGATATTGTTCTTATCAAGTTTCATCAATTTCTGTTCAGCGAGTAACCTGCTATGATCATTTTTGTGTTTTTAAATTTTTTAGCATTTTGGCCGTTTCCATGGCAATGGCAGCCATTTTGAAAAAAATCAACCCTTAACAGCACAACTGCACATGGCATATGATATTCCTACAAGGTTTCATAAAGTTTGATCAAGGCATCTCTGAGGAATCGAGTGGACAAAAATGTTTGGAAGAATGATAATAATAACTAGAATTGCCATTGCAAAGCAATAACGGACATCACCCCACCCCATTATTTTGGTACCTCGGTTTCCATGGTAATGCCATTTTGAATTTTATCAACATGCCAAAAGCTTCCACACACTACGGTGAATATTCCTACGATGTTTCATGAAGTTTGATGAAAGAAATCAGTTTTTTTTTTAAATCCCCCCTTTTTTAATTTCCATGGCAACTGCGCCAAAGTTTGTCCTACCGATTGCGATTTTTTTGGCTTATCTCATTCCACTAGATGTGGATGTTACAGGAAACATTACTGCAAAACTTTGTGAAGTTTGGAGGGAATTTAAAAAAAAATGCAGCTTGGTTTTACTACAGTACACTCCAAGTGTATGAACAATCATACTCTCAGGTCCGTCATATTCCTCCCAAAATGTCCGACCAATTTGAGAGTCAACACTCTCTAAGTCCGACTACTTGGTCGGACATTTTGGTCGGACGTGAGAGTGGATATTAAAAGATTTTTGTTTACATTTCTCGAGGTGAATATGTCGAACATTTTGTGATCGATGCGTATTTGTAAGCGTACTTTCTTTCCGGTGTGTAGAATGTGCGGGTAGTAAATACCCTAGTGTATTTTTACCTTGCACCATATTCGCACCAGCAAAGGTAGCTCCAAGGTCAATATTTGTCACGCTCGGGCACAACAGTCGTTCGATGCATAGGAGCACCTCATAATCAAAGAATTGTACAATAATTTTGAGTTACACCGTTTGTGTTTCTTTAATCTGTTTAATTTTAATAGATCTTTCTAGTACATTTAAATTTTACGATTACAATCATAATGCTAGAAATATCGTAACTTTTCCGAAATCTAAACTTTAAAATTATATACGCAGAGTCCAGCCCTGGCTTGGATTTCTTGAAAAAAGTTTTCTTAACAAACCAAGTTAAACTTGAGTAAAAACTCGACTTAAGTTTGCGTTTTGACTTTGTTTGTTTGGAAAAATCACTGACGATTTAAAAAAAAAAAATCTGTTGTCACTTAAAACAGAGTCAGTGAGGCCGGTACGGCTGTGTACATGAATGAATAAGAGATAATTCTTTCGGAGTGTGATATCCATATAAAGGTGAAATAACGGATGCAAAAATCACCGGCTAAAGTTACACAATATTCCGTTTACAAATATTTCAAGTCCCTCTTGTTGACACAAATTTCCAGGTGCCAGGGGGAGAACAATTATAATTAATTCTATTCAATGTTGTTGTTTTTTATTACTATTTGTTTGTAGGTACATTTGTAATCATTGAAGTAAATTTAATTTGAGAGTCAACACTCTCTACGTCCGACTATTAGGTCGGACGTGAGAGTGGATATTTAAAGATTTTTTTTACATTTCTCGAGGTGAACATGTCAAACATTTTGTGATTTATGCATATTTGTAAGCGTACTTTCTTTCCGGTATGTAGAATGTTCGGTTACGTAAATACCCTAGTGTATTTCTACCTTGCACCATATTCGCGCCAGGAAAGGTAGCTCAAAGGTCAATATATAACTAAAATATTGTTGAAAAGTGACGTTTAAACACCCATACCCTCATATAAATTATTGCAATAAAATATCGATTAAGTAACGAAATTGATATAAATTATTTTCCAGTATATTTAGTATAAAAAGCTTGTTTACTGTGAGATGTATTGCAACCGCCATTTTTTACTACAATCACGTGCACATGCTCGTGTTTGATGGAAAGCTATAGCTATATTTAGATATTTTGTGATAATAATTTTTTTTGTAAATCGATCCACCCTGTGATTTCTTACAACAAGATACATTTTTTATAGTATATATTTTATTATAAAAAACAATATTGAACTGATTTTCGATAACACTTCAATCATTGAATATTGATTTTTTTCGGATGTTGAATATTCTATGCCCAGAATTGCACCCCCTGTTGGTATACTTTTATTGCTTTATTTTAAAAAGAAATAACACCAAGAACATCGATGATACGAGTCTTCTTATTCAGAAATAAACCTACAGCAAAATAAAGGTATACATTTTTTGTACTGTAAACAAAATCGTCATTTTTATCTAGATTTATCGTCCGAAATATGGTACTCCTCTACTATACTAATTTGGATGAGGTGCCATCATCAAAATAAAGATTAAAAAATGTATTTCATGATAACGATGGCTGATTAAAATTGTTTGTCATGCATTAGCTGTCAGTTGTAATATACAGGATGTAACCAATATACAGGAAGAGCCCCTACTGTGAAGCCATATATTTTGAGATGCCATTCAGTGAAAATAACAACCTGACCATATTGTTACATAATAAGAATAAGAATTAGATAAGAAATTAAAATTTATAGAAGGCAAGGATTTATATAATTAACACATTAAGTCACATTTCATTTATTTAGCTTGGGTCAGTTATCAATTAAAAAGACAAAAATGGTTTTAAAAAAAATCTGTCTAATAAGTATTTACCTAAATAACGATATCATGACGTATAATAATTTCTCACCGTAAATGTATTTATTTTATTAAGATATTTATACACATATATAAGAAAAAAGATACAAATTTATTTTTTAAGTACAAATAAATTGGAAGACGCCTTGAAAATCGAAAATGCAGAATAGTTATCTATGTTTATAAGTCTTAGTAAAAAGAGTCTTGAGCAACGTTTTTTTTCACACCTGTGATAGGTGTATTTGTATATCATGAATGCACGATGCGACAACATGCTGAGATGGGTGATGTTTTGACAGGTAAACTGTAAAAAAAAAACAACCGTAGAATACACTAATAAAATATTATTTCACCTATATCAAGACTCCACAGACTGCCAATTTCCAAGAAAAAAAAAACCGGGATTTACGGATTGATGACCCATTCACCATGAACAAAATAAAACTTAAATTTTACTAAATAATTTTAATCCAAATTTGCCTTTAAAGAAATAAATGTATAAATTAGAATTATTTACCTGGGTTCGTTCGCTCTACATTTGGCAAACACGTAAAAGAGCAAACACACCCGATATCGTAAACCGGCAACTGTCTGCAGCAAGTGAAAGGGCCTTGGCATCGATTGTCGCGAGTACATAGGGACATATTAATATTCACTTCTAGTGCACTTAAAACATGGGACCTGCATGTTAATACATTTTATTCATGGATATTATTGTATATATCATCCGTGACAGCCGTTAACATATCTATACTTTCCGTACCAATGTATATCACTCATTTACTTCAGCTTTACTAAGATACGCATGTTTCTTTATGCACAAATTTATTGGTTAGCAGAATTTGGGGACGTTTCCTGTTTACAGTTTAACTATCTGAGAGTGGAGACTCTCACTCCAACCTGGGAGGATTTGGTCGGACAATTTGGTCGGACATTTGTCGGACAATTTTAAGAGTGAAGTCCGACAAAACTCTGTGTTTGATCGTTGATACAATTGGAGGGATCTGTATGGCAACGGCCGCCATTTTGAATTTGTTCAACCCCCAAAAGCTGCCACACACTACGGTGGATATTCCTACAAAGTGTCATGAAGTTTGATGAAAGGAATCCAAAATTATTTTAAATCCCCCTTTTTTTCTTTCCATGGCAACTGCGGCAAAGTTTGTCCAACCGATTCCAATTTTTTTGGCTTATCTCGTTCCACTAGATGTGGATATTGTTCCTATCAATTTTCATCAATTTCTGTTCGGCGAGTAACCTGCTATGATCATTTTTGTGTTTTTAATTTTTTTAGCATTTTGGCCGTTTCCATGGCAACGGCAGCAATTTTGAAAAAAATCAACCCGTAACAGCACAACTTCACATGGCATATGATATTCCTACAAGGTTTCATAAAGTTTGATCAAGGCATCTCCGAGAAATTGAGCGGACAAAAATGTGTGGAAGAATAATAATAATAACTAGAATTGCCATTGCTAAGCAATAGCGAACATCACCCCACCCCATTATTTTGGTACCTCGGTTTCCATGGTAATGCCATTTTGAATTTGATCAACATGCCAAAAGCTTCCACACACTACGGTGAATATTCCTATGATGATCAAGGCATCTCCGAGAAATCTAGCAGACAAAAATGTGTGGAAGAATAACAATAATAGTGAAAAAGAAACGTAGAATAGCAATACATCACCCGACAACAGTCAGGATGATGTAATAACTAGAATTGCCATTGCAAAGCAATGGCGGACATCACCCCACCCCATTATTTTGGTACCTCGGTTTCCATGGTAAGGCCATTTTGAATTTGATCACCACGCCATAAGCTTCCACATACTACGGTGAATATTCCTACGATGTTTCATGAAGTTTGATGAAAGAAATCAAAATTTTTTTAAAATCCCCCATTTTTTAAATTTCCATGGCAACTGCGGCAAAGTTTGTCCTACCGATTCTGATTTTTTTGGCTTATCTCGTTCCACTAGATGTGGATGTGACAAGAAACATTACTGCAAAACTTTGTGAAGTTTGAAGTGAATTTAAGTAATTTTAACATGTTTTGCACCTTGGTTACCATGGCAATGGCCGACATTTTGATTTTTTTCAACCCCCAAAAGCTGCCACACACTACAGTGGATATTCCTACAAAGTTTCATGAAGTTTGATAAAAGGAACTCAAAAATCTTTTAAATCCCCCCTTTTTTCTTTCCATGGCAACTGCGGCAAAGTTTGTACAACAGATTCCCATTTTTTTGGCTTATCTCGTTCCACTAGATGTGGATGTTGTTTTTATCAAGTTTTATCAATTTCTGTTTGGCGAGTAACCTGCTATGATCATTTTTGTGTTATTCAATTTTTTTTCATTTTGGCCGTTTCCATGGCAACGGCAGCCATTTTGAAAAAATCAACCCTTAGCTGCACAACTTCACATGGCATATGATATTCCTACAAGGTTTCATCAAGGTGGACAAAAATGTGTGGAAGAATAATAATAAGAACTAGAATTGCCATTGCAAAGCAATAGCGGACATCACCCCACCCCATTATTTTGGTATCTCAGTTTCCATGGTAACACCATTTTGAATCTTATCAACACGCCAAAAGATTCCACACACTACAGTGAATATTCTTACAATGAAGTTTGATGAAAGAAATCAATTTTTTTTTATATCCCCCTTTATTTTTATTTCCATGGCAACTGCGGCAAAGTTTGTCCTACCAATTCCGATTTTTTTGGCTTATCTCGTTCCACTAGATGTGGATGTGACAGGAAAGGCATCTCCGAGAAATCGAGGGGACAAATGTGTGTGGAAGAATAAGAATAAGAATAATAATAATAGTGAAAAAGAAACGTAGAATAACAATACATCACCTGACAACAGTCGGGGTGATGTAATAATAATAATAAGAAGAAGAAACGGTGCAAAAACAAGAAGTCCCCAAAACTTCGTTTGGGGATTTAATAGGAAACGGTGCAAAAACAATAAGTCTCCAAACTTTGTTTGGGGACTTAATAATAATAATAAGAAACAGAGCAAAAACAATATGTCTCACAAACTTCGTTTGGGAGCCATAATAATAATAATAAGAAGAAACGGTGCAAAAACAAGAAGTCCCCAAAACTTCCTTTGGGGACTTAATAATAAGAAACGGAGCAAACACAATATGTCTCCCAAAGTTTGTTTGGGGGGACATAATTACAGTAAGTCATAAGAGGTTGACATTTTGAATTTCATGTACACATCACATTAACTGTGATCGTTTAATGGACATTATTGTACATCCTGTTCAATTATTACTAAGCAGGAATAGCTTGCACAAGTTTAAGAATAATTTAAATTCATGAACACTGCAACAAATTTTACTCAAAAACATTTTAATCACAAATTGAGGTTTGTGATTAATTTTTTTTTTCTAATGTCCAAGTCCACTGAATAATGATATATGATAGAAGATAATTCCTAAATAAATTAAAAGAAATAACACTTTCAAAACCACAGTTGAATTATTACTCATAATTTATTCAGCAGTTTATGAGAGTTTCATTAAAATGTATATATTTCATAGGATTTAAAAAAAATACTAAATGTTTGAGGTGCCTTTCACAGGAGAAGTAGAAATGAATGCAAGGGTTAAAAAATTAATTTTATATATTACAGAACTTGTATTAAGAAAGCTCTATAAGATCTTATCTAATCCAATATACATAAGATATAGATTATACAGCTGTTTTTCTTATCAAATTCTTGCAAACTGAGGAAACTCATTATCATAAATTCCGGAAGTGTATTAATGACGTAGCAGAGGCAATTCCTCTTCAGCAGGATGTGTTTTAAAACTAATTTCCTTTAGTGTATATGTATAAACAAATTTTAATGAAGCAGACTGAAACATCTGTTAGTCATAAAGTTGTTTTGTTTATCTTCACACCATGTTATCTTGCTATAATTACAATTGTATCTGTTGTAAAATTTGCACTGTATTATATCATTTTGGAAGAATCTGTTTACTATTATAATCCTGATCATGTAAAAAGTGATTACTTTTACAGGAAACGCTGATCTATTAATTGTTGTTTAATTTACGTAAAATAATACGTACCGATATAATAATATTAATTGTTACTTATATCAAATTATTATCATAATTAAATAAAGAAGAAAACAATAATATTCCTCAACTAATTATATGAATATGAATATTTAATATTCTTGTCAAAAAGTTTTAATATATACCTTGGAGATAATGAATATATCTGATGATGACATAATTACAAATAAATTTCTAATACTATCAATGTAACTGTATAACGGAATTGCCACTGCTATGTCACAAACAGCTGTGAAGTCTGGGAAATTGTTAATAAGGGAAATAAACTAATTACCAATATGTCTGCCTCCAGCTGAGTGATAAAAGCTTTAAATAATTGCTTATAACAGAACAAGCGTGCATGGTTCAATTAAGTGTATACAAAAAATCAACATGAATTTATGAATATTTTTATATATTAAGATAATTTTTTAACCCTTGCATTCCCTTTAATGGCGGGGTCCTTGTTGCTCATGTTTTTAGTTTTTTATGTTCTCCTATTATGTGTCTTGACTTTCTTAATTCCGTGTTGTGATGTCCGTTGCGATTTCCGCATAATAACGATGTTCTGTTCGTCTTTACCTCCAGTTGTTTGTAGGAGGGTTCATGTCTAATTTACGTTATTTATGTTTGCTTAGGCATAGTAGTGTCCAACACATATTGTGTTTTTGTTTTGTTTGTCATCGTTCTGTGTCTTGTGTATCTAATGTTGCCAGTTTCTCTAGATGGTACATTCGTGATTGCCTCTTCGGTTTTCTCTAACATTTATTTACTTAATACTCTGTTCATATTGATTAGTCATGGTTAGGAGAAGCTATATGATCATATTTGTAGTATATTTCATCATTTCAAATAAATTCTTTTACTATCTAACCATAAACCCTAATATGGATAAGTACCTATTTGTTTCTGTCTTTTCTTTTTAATTCCTAAAAATGTAAAAGTTAATAAGATTACGAAATATTTACCTTTATTACGGACGAGCAATATTTACATTCTAAAACACTCTAATAAAAGTTGGATGCTTTTGGGGGGGGTGTTTGTATTGGCAATACCATAGCATTCCGAAAGGGATCATATTAGGGGTAATATTTCCAACCAACCAATCAATGACTTTTCTCCCAAATGTTGAGGTCTTAAAATCCAATGAAAAAAACGTAGTCGATGCTTTGTCGATCTTTCTGTTGACATGTTGTTTCCAAATCAAAATTAAGTAATCTAGATCGTTTTTAAAAATAGTAGTCAGGCCTCGACATTAACGTTTGTCCGATACCAGTGAAAACTGACGTCGGATAAGTAGATCTTGTATTACGGTTGTCCGACGGGACAAGTGAAAAAGTCAGATTCTCAAACGTGCCGGTACGACGGACAAATCTATTTCCACTGGTATAAAATACTGGGTTTGTTGTATAAAAGAGCCCTGTTTGGTCTCCAATTTGTCCATAATTTATTTGGATTAAAACTAAAGTGAAACGCCAGATCAAAACTATTTTATTGTATCATTTATCGTTCCTTCATGCTTTGATGAAGTTCAAGGACATTGACAAAATTAAAATCGCAATTTCAGAAACGCTTTAATGAACAGAAATATTAATTTTTGAAATATAAGAACAAGAATGACTCTGGAACACCGACACGCAAAAATTATCGGATATCAATTTGGCGGCAAATTTAAATTTGTTTTTTGTGCAAAATACGATAGAGGACTTGATTTAGGCTTTTGGGAAATATTGAAACCTTTGAAATGGACAAATATTACAAGCTTTTTCCTGATCTGGTTGAAAAGATCCACTAACATTTTTATTTCCCTGTGAATTTAAATAAAATACTTTGCTTTATTTATATCACAGGTACTTGTTTCTGGTAAAAAAAAATATACCTAGATACTGATATATATAGTATCTAGATATATTCTTTTTACCAGAAACAAGGATTTATATATAACAAATATGAGTTATTACAATTTGTGTGGTATTGAATCACAACACAGTAATATTTCAAAAGGAAAAGGGGGGGTACACATAAAAATCACTGGTATGCAAGACTCCAATCAAGGTAGACAGAAATATAAATGTGACATTGAATATATGAATAAAAAAAACCCCAGAACAAATCAGTTCAGGCAGCTTTAACTATTTACTTCATTTGGGCAGGGCAACATCAGAGGGATCGCGAAACAATGTTTCGATTAATCGCAATTGACTACTCCCAGAAGTCTCCCCACTTCTCTCTGTTGTCTCCCACTTCTCCCTGTGGGCTCTCTGAAAGAGAAGCCACTTCTCCCTCTAATTTGAAAGTAGTGGGAGCCCTGGATAATTATTCTCTAGTTTTTGTAATTTCTATTAATTTTTTCGGACAACTAAAAGATTGCGTCAGACAAGTACTTTTTTTAGTTAGTTGTCCGAAGGGACAAGTTGAAAAATACGTTAATGTAGAGCCCTGTTATATTATTCGCTTCGTTTACTGCAAAATCGAGCACACGCTGATAGCTATTGTCTGATAGAGTTATTGTCTGATTGGGCAATAGATACTGTTATATTGCATATAATTGGATGGTAGAAGATGAATGAAAGGTTACATGACATGACCTGATACCAGATTGTGTTAGGTGACCAAAAACGAAAGAAAATTGTTTATTATAATTCCACAGGTCACTTATTGTATAGCGAAACAAATCTGTATTATTTTAAATTCCATTGAAACAAACATCACAACAAACAACACAGTTCATTTCTTGAAAAGGAAAAGAAATCTAAAACTAAACTCTTTAGTAAAACATCTTAAGTAAAGATGAAATTAATAAATGGAAGAGGGACCGTCGTGTCCGTGATCGTATGGTAGTTGGATTTATAACTACATATGCAATCGGTGCCTATCACCATTGATGTTGTGGGTTCTAATCCCACTCAGGGCGAGGTGTACAACATTAAGTGATAAAGTTTGTCAGTGACTTGTGGTAGGTTGGTGGTTTTCTCTGGGTTTCTCCGGTTTCCTCCACCAATAAAACTGACCACCACGATATAACTGAAATATTGTTGAAAGTGGCGTTAAACACCATAAAACCAAGCAACCAAACCAAATAAATGGAAGAGAAAAAATGACGAAGCAAAACAAATATCATGGTAAAACCATAGAGATAGGAAGCTTAACTGTCATATAATAAGAACAATTAATTTATTACAATATCAAAATCATTCAGAAAAGTGTTTTTTCAATCAGCTGAGCAGTTGAGATTGATTTTCTCTCGAATATTGCCACATAGAAACAGTTACAGGTAGGTCATATAATAGCTATATTTATATCTTTAGAACCTCTGTAAACCTCTGGATTTTTCATTAATTGATGTAACTTTATCAATAAGTAAGGTACAAAGACTCTGATTTACTCTACTTACGTGATCTGTATACACAATAAGCCATTCCTATGATAAATCCTACCATTATGACTACAATAGGCACAACACTGAAAAATAGGGTATTTAAACAAAAAATTAACATCTGTTTAGATAATTATTACATGTACTGATTAAAAAGAGTTTGAAGATACCAAAAGGGGTAATCAGACACCATAATGACAAAAAGTAAGAAGACAGACAAAACAATGGTAGACAAAATACTACACAGAAAACTAAAGATTGGGCAACCCAAAGCCCACTGAAAATTCCAGATAGGAAAAAAAATGTCCTGCTCCCCTAGTGGCACCTGATGTGTTACTGTCAAAACGACAGGACTATAATCTTATATGGAAATCGTGTTGAATATGAATCCCTTACAAAATGGGAGTCAAGACGAATCGAACATTGTATTTACGCGGAAATCGTAGCAGACACCACAACACGAAACTAAAAACGTGAAAACATGTCATTGAACAAAATGAACACAAAAAACAGGTGCTCTGAATAAGTAAGCGATTTCTGTGTCACTTATGGCACCCGTTGTGCTACCCGTGTTTAAAATCCGGTGATAATGTCATGAACGAGGAAAGGACGGGATTGTGACCACGAAACATAACTGTGATCATCTGTGACACGGACATTTGGTAACGGTTAAGAACGTTATGATGGCCATCGTCTAAACCTTCGAAGTGATGACTTCAACTGTAACCCTTGGTTCAGTAGTTTCCTGGTTAGCAGCAACCCTCTATTAAGGAAATTGAATATGAATACAAACTGAGAGATATATACTACACATACAGATGCTGCTGGAATAATACTACATATAAATAGAATGTTCACAATGGGAAAATTGAAATCAATTCTTTTGTCGTAAATTATCGTTCTTATCCAGTCCTCATTTGCAATGTCTATGTGTAAGTCAATGTATCAAGCAGACATGGCTTTTTATTAGAATCTTGAGGTTTTTTTTAAATGAAATAAGACATTCCCTTTCCTAAAACAAGATATTCTATTCTATGAAACATAGTTGAATTAATTCTTTTAATCTGTCTTTTAGTGTAGAGTTGGGAAATGTTATGAGTTCAATCCTCATCCATAGTAAGGAGTACTGGATACAATGTTATGTATACCCCTTAACTTAATGATTACCCCCTTTGGTATCGTCAAACATTTCCTGTCAATTAATTTAAGAACGTCGGTGGTTTTCTCCTGCCACTCCAGTTTCTCCCATCCATAAAACGGCCTGCCACCAGCAAACTAATCGGAGCGTGATCAGACATGGACTACCGACTATGGAATAACAAATGAATTTTTAGTATATTCAAGCAAAATCACATTTAATAATCAAAATAAGGCCAAATAATGAATGTATTATGTTTTTCGCTTAAAAGTAAAAACAAAGGGTTAATCAGTATGTCGAAGAAGAACTATTCAATGGGCAAAAGAAAAGTCACAATAGGACAAACAATGATTTACAAAAACAAACTACAGAGAAACCTCAAGACTGAGAAACAAGAACTAAAAATCGGGGGTTAACTCGGGTGCATCGGAAGGGATAAGCAGTTCCTGCTCTACTAGTGACACCCAACACTAGCAATGTAAGCCAGTTTAACATAAATAGTATGCCAACTAAACCAAGAGTTATCATTCTTAACATGTGTACCTTTTGGTGGCCAAAGACAGGTTATGTTTTCAAATCAAAATGCATTTTTGCTTGGAAAGCTTGATTCAAATACGAGAATTGACACCAGAAGCATTTAAGATATTTAAGTGTGAATTGATTTTCATGTAAAATGGACTAATATACTAGACAGATATTATAATGATACATTTGCAGTATCTTTGCTTTCTGGTCAGTTTCTAACTAAGTAGAGAACAGTCCAATTCACGTTGTAATCGGAAATTGGTGCTAAATTGGTTATAAGATCTTACAGAGAATATTAATGTATCATTAACTATGTCCAGATATAACAGTCATCTTGTAAATAGCCATCTAATAACCATATATATGTAATTAAGATTCGTTTTTCTTGTATTTAATAAGAAGACATTTTTACCATGTTCACCTATGTTCAGCGGTGGAAGCCAGCTTAGATTTCTAATCCGCACCTCCAATAAAAAGGTAAAAAGAATATACAAGACCACCCAAATATCATCTAAGTGTCGTTTGGGTTTACTCAGCTTTGTAGTTTCTAATTAGACATATTTTTCCCAATAGAGTCCAATGCAGTGTTTGTTACCTTGGATTTCTGATCAACACCCAATGAATATTCATGTCAACATTAATATACATCAGCAAAGTGGTTTTGTAAATGAAGATAACCAACCAGTCAAGAAATAAAACAAGATATGATTATAATCTAACGATTATGAAGTCTCCTAAATCGGCCACTGACAACAGGCTTAAATGAACACTTTGCATTGTGACAAATTGGTGGCCATTTTGAAAATATGAAAATATGAAATTTCGTTGAAATCGAACAATGTTGAATTTGTGGGGTATTGTGGCATCCAGTTTGAAAATGGTGACCTGTAGAAATTTGTCGATGTCGGGAATCAATTTGGGAGGTAGGTAGATTATGATGTCCCGAATTGATTCCCGACATCATAATCTACCTACAAATGAAATTTCGCTGAAATCGAACAACGTTGAATTTGTGTGGTATTGTGGCGGTCATTTTGAAAATGGCGACCGGTAGAAATTTTTCGATGTCGAGAATCAATTCAGGACATCATAATCTACCTACATATGAAATTTTGTTGAAATCGAACAATGTTCAATTTGTGTGGTATTGTGGTGGCCATTTTGAAAATGGCAACCGGTAGAAATTTTTTGATGTCAGGAATCAATTCAGGACATCATAATCTACATACAAATAAAATGTCAATGAAATCGGACAATGTTGAATTTTTGCGGTATTGTGGTGGCCATTTTAAAAATGGCAACCGGTAGAAATTTGTCAAGGTCAGGAATCATTTCCGGACATCAGTATCTACCCACATATCAAATTTTACCGCCGATGTTTTATGCTGTGTTTTGGCAGCCATTTTTGTACGAAATTCCAACTTTCCCACAGGATTCTATAGTAACCCCCACCCCCTTTGAACCCCTCAAAATACGACTTTATCCCCCTTTACCACAAAGCTGAAAACTTTAGGACCAACTAGAAACATATATCTACAACTCCACCAAGTTTCATGAAATTCTGTCCAGTAGATCCTGAGATCTGCCGTGGACACGTTCATGTCGCAAAGAAAGAAAGGAGAATAATAATAATAATAAGAAACGGAGCAAAAACAATAAGTCTCCAAACAACGTTTGAAGACTTAAATAACTCGCATGATCCTTTGCGATTATACCACGTTAACAAAACTTTACATTTCATAATTCGCCCTCGTTTATAAAATTATCAAAAAGATTTTCACTCTGTTTTACTTCTGAACAATTTAAATGTCAAAGTAAAATGTTGACTCGTAAATTCTTGGGATTTTTCAGATGCCATTCTTACTAACACTTTCAATGGATTATTGACATTGTTTATGCTAATTTCATTATTGACCTATATTGTCTATATTTCATAAACGTTTGCTTCATTACCATGGTTATTCATTATAATAAAAAAAAGCGAAAAAGTTATCCCGAAACTCATACTGAGTAAACAAAACTTTACATTTCTCTATTTTATTCTCGTTCCTTCACTTTATGAAATATAAAATTACATACATTGCTGCTGTATCAATCTCTTTATCGTCGTCAGGAACATCTGAAAACCAAACATTTGATGATAATAGATAGAATGACTTAATAAACGTAAGAGAAACAGAATTGACAATCCACAGAAACTGGCAACATTGGGTACACAAGACACAAGACGAAGACAAACAAAACACAACACAATTACTAACACTAGATGCAAAATGATAAATATACAAGCGGGTGGTTTCTACACTTACAATTATCAAGCAATAATCTTTTTTTTTCTTTCCAATTAAAAACTTTATTTGATATCTTTACATTTGTTAGTGAGAGAAACATAAAATACCAGTACCTTATTCTGGCCTCGTTAATATTAATAGCATGTTATAGAAATAGTGTTAGTGTTTTAGTACAATACAATTAAGATTGATCAATACATTCAATACGGATCTTGAGAGTAATAGCAAGTGTTTCTAATTTTAGGATTGTTTGTTTGCTTCCTATATACTTTCGTTTTTGACCCACGTTTTGGGAGATATGAAAAATCTAAAATGTTTCTTTTTATCAATATCATATATGGAATTATATTATTATTCAATACAAAGGAGATAAAATATACGTTATTTCGGAAATTAATATATCCGGAAAATATTTAAGATTGAACAACATACAACTTTAAGTTTTAACAAGGATAATTAATGTATCAAGCTATGGAATCTTCATTGTCACACTACTGAGTGTAAGTAGATAGCATTTTAGCAGATATGTCTGATATGTAAACAAAAAGAGCAAAACCAGAAACCAAAAAAAGAAACAAAATATAGAGAAACAGACACATAAATTTATACAGAAAATAAACACACAAAACAAGAAAATACAAACACATAAGACTCAGAGGCAACACATAGTGTGTGACATACATATTATTTGTACAATATATGTTATACTAACAGAATAAACATACATTCATACAATCCCACACATGCCTGCATGCATATATACCTACACATACATACACATACATATACATATACACATACACACATACATATATATATATATATTTTCCTTATGAGAGAAGGTAATACTTCGGCTATTGAAGCTATATCTTTTTAGCGGTTGTGGTCGAGTGGTCTAGTGCGCTGGACGTAAGTCTAAGCGAATGGTGCTGCTGTGTATCAATGGTGTGAGTTCAAATCCCGTCGAGGGAAGAACAAAATTTGACAGCTCAAAGATCTAATTCTAACACTGTCTAGTTTAATTTTCAGACGTTTATATACAAGGTATATACATACACACACACACACATATATATCCACATACATAGTAGTAGTAGTATGAGGGTTTAACGTCCGGCTCACCTATTGAGGTATTGCAGACATATACATCCACATAGCTATTTATATGCAACTATTACGGTCATAATTAGGTTCGATAACTCTGTAATGACTTCTCGACTGGTACCTATGTTTTCTCCGGAAACAGTAGAATAATAAAGGGAGGTAACAAATTTTACAGGTGGCGCTACGATTCCTAATAGCATTTTCCTTTTAAATCGGTATTTTTCTTTATTGAAAAGCTAATAAATATGAGAAAAATTCAAATCTGTTGCATGAATACACTTCAATATAGGAATAAGAAAAATCATATCCAACTATTCCAGTCATAATCAGGTTCGATTACTTACTCTGTAATTAATTATGATTTAGCTTTCGATAACCCGTTCATATCAGAAACATATAAAATAATATGTCTCTGATCATATATTGTACTGATATAACATGTAAAATGCATTTTTTATAGGTAATCAGTGAATTCATTTATCTGAAAACAAATATGAGATTTAAGATATTATTCAGATGAATTATTTAATGTAACTTTTACATTAAAATGTGAAATTTACTATTAAAATACTTCAATTTAAAAAATAATCCGTTCAAAACATTAAGCATTCTTGCAGCGAAAAGTGAAGATTTAGAAAATTAAATACCTATGCTCGAGGTTACAAAAGATTGGAACGCTAAATAAGTGGTTAGGAGTTGGAAAAATCGCATCGGAATGCATAATGTTGCCTATTCATTTTGTCGTTTCCCCACTTGTTTGTTGTTTGGTTTTTTGTTAATAAAAGGTTTTGCTTCAGTGCAAAAATGTAGTTTTCACTGTCCCAATATGCTGATGACACTCAAATAATTATAGATGGATCAGAAAACTCCATTAAAACTTCTACTAATATATTGAATGAGTTTTCAAAGATAAGTGGGTTAAAAGTAAATCTAAATAAGTCAGAACTGGGTCATTCCAAAGTAGAAATATACACCCATAACTTTTCGCCAGGAATTAAAATAACTACGGATAAATTTAAGCTGCTAGGTATTATCATCCCAACAAATGCAAAACAAAAAGATCTAATAGAAGAAAATTATTATAATAAAAAAAAAAAAATATTAGAAATTATAAAATCTTGGCAAAAGAGAGATTTAACTCTGTATGGCAAACTAGCAATCATCAAAAGTTTGATCATACCACAATTAACTTATGCACTGACTATTTTACCTTCGCCAGGAGAACTCTTTTTAAATGATATTGAAAAGATAATATTAATTTTTTTCTGGGATGATAAACCAGCAAAGATTAAAAAAACTATTTTATTTAAAGAAAAAACAGAAGGTGGACTATATATGACTAATATAAAGATATATGCCAAATCTGTTAAATTTCAGTGGATATATAAGCTTTATAATGAAGATTACATTTTGGAAACATTTGATATGTGCCCGTTGTTCACGATTACAAGATAAGATTATATGGGAGAGTAATTTAAAGATGCTCATAAGTTGGTTATCAAATCAAAATTTTGCAAGGATTTACTCGTGTGGTACTCATCTTTAAACTTTAATGATGACATAAAGTCACAAAAACAGACTTTATATGGTACAATTCACACTTGAAGATAAATGACAGAGTACTTTATTTAAAATGCATGTCAGAAAATGGCATAAAAAAGATAGAGGATCTCATTGATGACAATAATAGATTTCTAACATATCAGATGTTTCTTGATAAATGCAATGTGAATATAAATGCTATTACATATTATGGTATTATATCTGTTATTAAAAAACACTACAGTACTGATGACCTGGAAATGAAACCACCTTTGATAACTAATATGATGCAGAGGAAAGATATTTCAAAATATATATACAAATATTTCATAGAAAAAGATGAAAAAGAAAATTTTGTAAAAGGCATTGTGAAATGGGAACAAAAACTTGATACTGAGCTAGATGGTAGTATGTTGTTTAATGATATTTATAGAATCACAAATGATACAAAATTAAGAAATGTTCAGTTCAAACTTCTGCATCATATACTTCCAAATAACAAGTTATTACACAAAATGGGAATAAAAAACAGTGCATTATGTAATTTCTGTAACCAAAAAGAAGACTCCATCTTACACTATCTGTGGGGCTGCCCCGTGGCAAAGAGATTTTGGACTTTATTTAATATCTAGCTTTCATCAGCTTTAGATTTAGAAGTTTTTTAATTAACCCCAAAAGAAACAGTTTTATGTCTTTTTTCAGATGAAAGCTCCTTGCAAAAAATTGTTCCATTTTTATTCCTTGTGGCAAGAAATTATATTCACTGTTGTAAATGGACTGACACAAAACCAGTCCTTAACATTTTCAAAATTAAGGTTAAACAAAGAGAAAATCGAAAAGATTAATGCACTTGTTGAAAATAAAATGTACAAACATGATAATAAATGGTGTTACATACATGAACTTAATTTATTGTGGTCTACTTTTGTCAACATGCAAGGAGGGGGGTTATGATTCCTTTCGACGAAATCGTATACGATCGCTTTTGACCTGCTTTTGTTATGGATGCCTAGCAATTTTAAAGATGAAAATATTTTCTAACTTTTTGATTGGAGAATAATACAAATTTGGTAAGAGTTCGGGGAGCGGAGTTAAAATACTTGCAATGATTTTCCGACTGTTTTTTTGGGCCGAAAATCGGACCCAATGTGAAAAAGTTTTTTCCCCATTTTAATGGGGGAAAATTCTCAATAGCGTGGTAATAAAATTATTCGTAAAAACTGGTAAATAAAAGCTTTTTCAAATGAAATTGAAAGTTGAACATTTTCACGCTTATGACCTGGTTTCTATTTGCTTTGATTAACCAAGCGAAATACTACGCACAAGATACCGGGAACCAGTACAGTATATTGGGTCGCTTGATTTGCTTACCGGACTGTGACAAAACTTCAGAAAAACCCAAGCGGAAATCTATAGTATTTGGAATAAATGTTTATCTAAATAAATTTAATATAAAATTTTAATAAACTAGAGGCTCAGCACTGAGCTGAGCCTGTGTCGCTCACCTTTCATTCTGCTTTGAGGAAACTTAATACAGAACATTCCAAAGGTGTTTCCTACCAAATTTCGGCTCATTTTGCCCAAGCAGTTTCAGAGAGAAGATTTTTAGAAATCGACCATTCTAAAACAGGAATTGCCTGTGGCAGCCATGTTTGTTAATGGATCAAAATGAAATGAGCAAATTCTATAGAGGACCTTCCATAGATGCTACTTACCAAGTTTCATATCATTTGGCCAAGCGGTTTCAGAGGAAAATCTGTTTTGGAAATCGACCAATAAGAAACAAGAATTGCCTATGACGCCCATGTTTGTTAACGGATCAAAACAGAATGAGCAATTCCCATAGAGAACCTTCCATAGATGCATCCTACCACGTTTCGGTCCAATTGGCCAAGCTGTTTCAGAGTAGAAGATTTTTAGAAATTGACCAATCAGAAACAAGAATTGCCTGTGGTAGCCATGTTTGTTCATGGATTGGGACAAAATGAGCAATCTTTATAGAAAACCTTCCATAGATGCTTCCTACCAAGTTTTGGTTCATTTGGCAAAGCGGTTTCAGAGGAAAAGATTTTTTAGAAATCAATCAATCAGAAACAAGAATTGTCTGTGGTGGGCATGTTTGTTAATGGATCGGGATGAAATGAGCAATCGTAACAGAGGACTTTCCATAGATGCTTCCTACCAAGTTTCCGTTCATTTGGCCAAATGGTTTCAGTGTAGAAGAATCTAAAAAATCAATCAATCAGAAACAAGAAACACCTGTGGTGGCCATGTTTGTTAACGGATCGGGACGGAATGAGCAATCTTTATAGAGGACCTTTCATAGATGCTTCCTACCAAGTTTCGGATCATTTGGCCAAGCAGTTTCAGAGAAGATTTTTAGAAATCAACCAATCAGAAACAAAAATTGCCTGTGGTGGCCATGTTTGTAAATGGATCGGGACGAAATGAGCAATCTTTACAGAGGATCTTCCATAGATGCTTCCTACCAAGTTTCGGCTCATTTGGCCAAGAGGTTTCAGAAGAGAAGATTAAAAAAAATCTGTATAGAGATAACTGCATTTTGAATACAGATATCTATATTTAAACAAGACAAGAGTTATCTTTCTTTCAAAAGAGAAGATATTTTAGAAATCAACCAATCAGAAACAAGAATTGCCTGTGGCGGCTATGTTTGCTAACCAATCGGGACAAAATGAGCAATCTGTATAGAGGACCTTCCATAGAAGCTTCCTAGCAAGTTTCGTTTCATTTGGACAAGCAGTTTCAGAGAAGATTTTTAAAAATCGGCCTATCAGAAAGTAGAATTGCCTTTGGCGGCAATGTTTGTTAATGGATCGGGATGAAATGAGCAATGTTTATAGAGGACCTTCCACAGATGCTTCCTACCAAATTTCAGTTCATTTGGGAAAGCGGTTTCAGAGGAGAAGATTTTTTAAAAATCAACCAATCAGAAACAAGAATGGCCTGTGGTGGCCATGTTTGTTAACGGATCAGAAATAAATGAGCAAGATTGATAGAGGACCTTCCAAGGATGCTTCCTACCAAGTTTTGATTCATTTGGCCTGGCGGTTTCAGAGGAGAAGATTTTTTCAGAAATCAACCAATCAGAAACAAGAATGGCCTGTGGCGGCCAGGTTTGTTAACAGATCGGGATGAAAAGAGCAATCTTTATAAAGGACCTTCCATTGATGTTTCCTACCAAGTTTCGGTTCATTTGGCCAAGCAGTTTCAGAGGAGAAGATTTAAAAAATCGGCCAATCAGAAACAAGAATTGCCTGTGGTGGCCATGTTTGTTAATGGATCGGGACAAAATGAGCAATCTTTATAAAGGACCTTCCATAGATGTTTTCTACCAAGTTTCAGTTCATTTGGCTGAGGGGTTTCAGAGGAGAAGATTAAAATGTGAAAAGTTAACGGACGACGGAGGCCAAGTGATGGCAAAAGCTCATGTTGCCTTTGGCAAGGTGAGCTAAAAATTAGAAACATAACATTTCATATCAAGAAATAAAACTTAGAGGTTTCAATGAGTTGCTTCAAGTAATGTCTCTATCAAACCATCAAACATTATGGTATCCACCTTTCATCAAATATACAGTGAAACATGTCTAAGCAGAACCCTGAATAAACAGGAATCATGTATAAATAGAACTCTGAATATACAGGAATCATGTATAAATAGAACCCTGAATATACAAGAATCATGTATAAATTAAACTATAAAGAAATTATTTTTGCAGGGAATCTTCGTTAATTTAACTTGCATAAACCCAATACCTATCTATTCTGAATGGGTTCTATGTACCACAATAAAACATTTAAGTTTATCTTGATTATCAATATAATAGACACACGATATCAGTTAATTACCAAGGCACGTTGTGTTGTCACTTGACAGCTCCAGTCCATCTTGACAATAACATTCATAAGATCCATTCAAGTTTCTACAATATTGACTACAGTCACCATTATTGTCTAAGCATTCGTTATTATCTGTAAATTGACCAATAAGAAACAAGACTTGCCTGGGGCAGCCATATTTGTTCAATGATAGGGACGAAATGAGTAATCTTTATAGAGGACCTCCATAGATGCATCCTTCCAAGTTTCGGTTCATTTGGCCAAGCAGTTTCAGAGAAGATTTTAAGAAATCGACCAATCAGAAACAAGAATTGCCTGTGGTGGCCATGTTTGTTAATGGATCGGGACGAAATGAGTAATCGTTATAGAGGACCTCCAATAGATGCATCCTACAAAGTTTCGGTACATTTGGCCAAGCAGTTTCAGAGGAAAAGATTTTAAAAATTGGTACATTTGGCCAAGCAGTTTCAGAGGAAAAGATTTTAAAAATTGGCCAATCAGAAACAAGAATTGCCTGTGACGCCATGTTTGTTAACGGATCAGAACGACATAAAACAATCTTAATAGAGGACATTCCATAGATGTTTCCTACCAAATTTCGGTTTATTTGGTCAAGCAGTTTCAGAGGAGAAGATTTAAAAAAATCGGCCAATCAGAAACAAGAATTGCCTGTGGCGGCCATGTTTGTTAATGGATCGGGACAAAATGGGCAATCTTTATAAAGGACCTTCCATAGCTGCTTCCTACCAAGTTTCAGTTCATTTGGCTGAAGGGTTTCAGAGGAGAAGATTAAAATGTGAAAAGTTAATGGACGACGGATGCCAAGTGATGTCAAAATCTCACGTTGCTTTTGGCAAGGTGAGCTAAAAATTAGAAACATAACATTTCATATCAAGAAATAAAACTCAGAGGTTTCAATGAGTTGTTTCAAGTAATGTCTCTATCAAACCATCAAACATTATGGTATCCACTTTTCATCAAATATACAGTGAAACATGTCTAAACAGAACCCTGAATAAACAGGAATCATGTATAAATAGAACCCTGAATATAGAGGAATCATGTATAAATAGAACCCTGAATATACAGGAATCATGTATAAATAGAACCCTGAATATACAGGAATCATGTCTAAACAGAACCCTGAATAAACAGGAAACATGTCTAAACAGAACCCTGAATATACAGGAATCATGTATAAATAGAACCCTGAATATAGAGGAATCATGTATAAATAGAACCCTGAATATACAGGAATCATGTATAAATTAAACCATAAAGAAATTATTTTTGCAGGGAATCTTCGTTAATTTAACTTTTTTTTTTTTTTACTTTTATTTTTTTTAGACATTTTCAAAATATATACATAACAAACACAGACATTACACAACAGCACAGACAAAGACATTATTTGTACATACATTTTCAATACAAACATATGAAATGTTGTGTCCCCTTGTCTCCATGCAATAAACCAAATACATAGTTTATTTAAGAATATATGTCATCAGATTTTGATTTACCCCCTATATATAATTATATATACATGAGTTTCTAATATAAGTTTCTTATGTATAAATTATTTTCTTGCATGTTGACAAAAGTAGACCACTATAAATTAAGTTCATGTATGCAACACCATTTATTATCATGTTTGTACATTTTATTTTCAACAAGTGCATTAATCTTTTCGATTTTCTCTTTTTGTTTAACTTTAACTTTGAAAATGTTAAGGAATGGTTTTGTGTCAGTCCATTTACAACAGTGAATATAATTTCTTGCCACAAGGAATAAAAATGGAACAATTTTTTGCAAGGAGCTTATACAGGGTTCTATGTACCACATTAAAACATTTAAGTTTATCTTGTATATCAATATAATAGACACACGATATCAGTTAATTACCAAAGCACGTTGTGTTGTCACTTGACAACACCAGTCCATCTTGACAATAACACTCATAAGATCCATCCAAGTTTCTACAATATTGACTACAGCCACCATTATTGTCTAAGCATTCGTTATTATCTGTAAATAAAAACAAAAACAAAACACAATTGCTCAACTGCAGATTAGAGGCTGTTTCACACTCAGTATAGGGTATGAGTTATTCTCATTGTTGAAGACCCTTCTGTGACTGAAATGTTGAACAGCAATACAAGTACTGTTCTGTTATTTTAATTTGTGTACAAGTGAAATGTTGGATAGTCTCTCATGTTCATTTACATCCATATCCTTTCGTACTTATTGATATTGACAAATACAGTAGAGTTCGTTTATAACGAACAGGCTTGTAATGAAATCAGGCTTATCACGAAGTAAAGATAAATCCCCGGTCCAATCGCTATTTAAACAATGTATTTTTGAAGGCCTATTACAAATTTTTTATAACAAAAATCAGGCTTATAACGAAGAAAATTTTAAACCCAAATAACGTTTTTATTACTCAAAATTGATCTGATATAACCATGAAAATTGCTGAACAAACAAATTGTTTACCTGTCTTCCGTTACCCACGGACGATCACATATTAGAATGGCACTTGCATGACACTTCCGTTATCGGTAATTGAAAAATCAATAATTCCACCTGTCACGTGTGATGTTATTAATGATGTCAATTAAGACTTTTCTTTAAAATATTCAAACAATAAAATGGGTATTAATGATTAACAAGTTGTCAATTAATAACACACACGCTAATTTATTGCATTAAAAATTAATAAAACGTAATCTAAATTTTAATGACTGGATGCACAAGCTAAAGAAATTAAAAACAAAGTCATGTGTGAGATTAATTCATTCGCTATTGTTTATTTTTTCTTTGATGATAGACTCTTTAATTAAACAACAAAGCGTCCTTTAAATTTTAATTCTACCGTTGTTTTTCACACCTCAAGCCGAACATTGTCATAAATATGGTAACACATCCTCGTGGTGATCATTCAGTAATCAGTATGGCTAGCAGAAAGAGAAAGGCAATAGATCTTGATATAAAATATCAGATCAGATCAGTTTTATTTTAACTGCTGAATTAATAAACTTTATTCAACAATTCTCGTTTTTGTTTTTCTCTATTCAGAAAAAACGATGTCATATTTTAACAGTATAGACCACGTTAATTTATTCCTCAACATAGCTTGCATTATGAATGGTGTTACAAAAAAACAAAGACTCACAAAACAAAATCCGCTGAAAGTATTTTATTACAACAAAATCATCAAAGTAAAAACATTATTATCTGTCAAAAAATAACAAAACAAAGCAAACAAAACAGTCACACATAATTTTTTTGAAATACATTATTTTTCAAAAGGGGAGGTATTTCTACATTATTTCTCTTATAACGAACGATGCCTATAACGAAATAAGATCGAGAGTCCCCTGGATTTTGCTATAAACGAACTCTACTGTACATCGTGGTGAAAAAATTCAAAGGAACTTCAGAGTAAACTAGAGACTCAGTGGACTGAGCCTGTGTCGCTCACTTTTCATTCTGCTTTGAGGAAATTTAATACAGAACCTTCCATAGGTGCTTCCCACCAAATATCGGTTCATTTTGGCAAAGCAGTTTCAAATAAGAAGATTTTTAGAAATTGATCAATCTAAAACAGGAATTGCCTGTGGCAGCCATGTTTGTTAATTGATAGGGACGAAATGAGTAATCTTTATAGAGGACCTCCATAGATGCATCCTACCAAGTTTCGGTTCATTTGGCCAAGCGGTTTCAGAGAAGATTTTAAGAAATCGACCAATCAGAAACAAGAATTGCCTGTGGTGGCCATGTTTGTTAATGGATCGGGACGAAATGAGTAATCGTTATAGAGGACCTCCCATAGATGCATCCTACAAAGTTTCGGTACATTTGGCCAAGCAGTTTCAGAGGAAAAGATTTAAAAAAATAGGCCAATCAGAAACAAGAATTGCCTGTGGCGGCCATGTTTGTTAACGGATCAGAACGACATAAACAATCTTCATAGAGGACATTTCATAGATGTTTCCTACCAAGTTTCGGTTCATTTGGTCAAGCAGTTTCAGAGGAGAAGATTTAAAAAAATTGGCCAATCAGAAACAAGAATTGCCTGTAGCGGCCATGTTTGTTAACGGATCAGAACGACATAAGCAATCGCAACAGAGGAGTCTCCATAGATGCTTCCTACCAAGTTTCGGTACATTTGGCCAAACAATTTCAGAGGAGAAGAATTTTTAAAATCAGCCAATCAGAAAAAAGAATTGCCTGTGGTGGCCATGTTTGTTAATGGATCGGGACGGAATGAGCAATCTTTATAGAGGACCGTCCATAGATGCTTCCTACCAAGTTTCGGTTCATTTGGCCAAACGGTTACAGAAGAGAAGAATTTTTTAAATTAGCCAATCAGAAACAAGAGTCGCCTATGGTGGCCATGTTTGTTAACGGATCGGGACGAAACGAGCAATGAGGGCCTTCCATAGATGCTTCCTACCAAGTTTCAGTTCATTTGGCTGAGGGGTTTTAGAGACATATTTATCTGTAATTCAATTCATAGCTAACTGTATTTTACTAATATTTATATTTTAAATTAGAGTTATCTCCCTTTCCACAGAAAAAACAGTTTTTTTTAATAAAGCATACAATCATAAACATGAATGGCCTGTGGCGGCCATGTTTGTTAATGGATCGGGACGAAATGAGCAATCTTTATAGAGGACCTTCCATAGATGCTTCCTACCAAGTTTCAGTTCATTTGGCCCAGTGGTTTCAGAGGAGAAGATTTTTTTAAAATAGGCCAATCAGAAACAAGAATTGCCTGTGGCGGCCATGTTTGTTAATGGTTCGGGACGAAATTAGCAATCTTTATAGAGGACCTTCCATAGATGCTTCCTACCAAGTTTCAGTTCATTTGGCTGAGGGATTTCAGAGGAGAAGATTAAAATGTGAAAAGTTAATGGACGACAGACGACGGACGACGGACGCCAAGTGATGGCAAAAACTCACATTGTCTTTGGCAAGGTGAGCTAAAAATAGTAAATATGTCATGTGATTTGCTTTGCTTGATATTTTGTCAATTCATTGGAAATTAAAAACGGAAAACAGTTGATGAAGCGGAATACGCAAATTATTGTTTTAAAGTTAAAAATAAAAAAGTCAAGATGTTGCACAATTCTAAATAATTTGTTAAGAAATTGACCAGTAATGATGGAAGCAAGTACAAGTAACTTGAATCCTTTGGATTAAAAAAAAGTGTTTACTTCCCCCAGGAGAAAAATGAGGTTGATGACATTAATAAAGCTAGTGAAACTGTTTGTGCTTTGAAGCGAGTCCGACCCACTACTGTACCGGTGATGTCGTCTATCTAATCCCATTAAAAAAAACTATTACAGGTATCCCAATAGATGTTGTTGCAGTCAATTATGCTGTTTTTGCAATTAGTATCTTTATTAATTATTACCTGTGATGTACCTGTATTTTATGTCAAATATTGCAGAAAAAAGGAAAATATTTGAGTGAAATAAGTATTATTAATAAAAAAAAAAAAATAGAAATTGGAATGAAGCATTTTTTTCATATGGAGTGAAATCAAGTATGACATAAATAGTAAAATATCTTTTAAAAAATATTTGTACCTTTGAGAAAAAACATGAATCATATGAATTTCATTACAAAATGAATAGAAACAAACATTTATAGCTAAGACATGCTTGTTTATTATTTCATGTAGTTTAAAAAATAAATAATAAGTTCTATGGATGTTGAAATATAAATGTATTGATAGAGATATCACTTATTCATGTATGTATCTGTATGTTTTTTTTTTATTAGAATAAAAATGATAAATTAATATATATTAGTTCTCCATTCTCTAATCAAGGTTTACCTGAAGTTATTGAGTTTTTGTTTATACACCCTAAGCCCCAATGTTGGCACAACCCGACCGGTCACCGACACTAAGTACTGATACACCATGCCCAGAAGCTGAACGCCTTGTAACCACTGCGAATGTCACTCCAAATACAACCAATTCAAATTCGTTATTACCTAACACAGCTTCAAATGACATCCAACAACATGTAAATAGTGCAAATAGTGGTGATGTTGATATTCGCAATCTGACTGTCACTCTGATTCGGACAGTTGTGCTCCAGAGGTCATGGTACCAGATGCCAGGGTGTTCAGTTCAATGCAAAATGAACAAAGAGTGTATAGACAATAACAGACAAATGAAGCTGTATTCTCCTGGGTGTATAGACAATAACAGACAAATGAGGCTGTATTCCCTGGGGTGTATAGACAATAACAGACAAATGAAGCTGTATTACACTGGGTGTATTGAAAATAACAGACAAATGAAGCTGTATTCCCCTAGGGCATAGACAATAACAGACAAATGAAGCTGTATTCCCCTGAGTGTATAGACAATAACAGACAAATGAAGCTGTATTCCCCTGGGTGCATAGACAATAACAGACAAATGAAGCTGTATTCCCCTGTGTGTATAGACCATAACAGACAAATGAAGCTGTATTACCCTGGGTGTATGGAAAATAACAAACAAATGAAGCTGTATTCCCCTGGGCGCAGTGGTCGAAATTGGCACCGGTCCGACGGACCGCGACCGGTAAATTTCATGTTGGACCGGTAAATTTCTCAATGACACTGGTCCGAATGTCCGGTAGAAAATCAATAAAGCATTATTAATTTATAGATATATTTCAAAAATGACACATGTTTTGTCTTTAAAACCTTTGTCTCGTAAAATGTATTTTTCGTGTCGTTGATAAACAACATCATGCGTAAAAAACGTGATCGGTCTCTACTGGTATGGTGTGGGTGTCACGCATAAAATCGTCAGGGAACCAGTAATCAATCATTCGGAAGTAATTTCTCGAACTTCTCGATTCCATTATTATCACTCCGAGAGACAAAATTTGTAATCCGTTAGACATATCATCACGGACATAAACCCACTCAGCCACTGTGATAGACCTAAAAAGGGCCATAAAACAAGGTGGTGGGGATTACATTTTATGGCTCTCGGTCACCTGTGCGGCGATTGATGTTTTACTGCCAATTAGCGTTACCTGTTCTACCTGTTGACCTTTAAATTTTAATATCGTAAGCCGTAATTATTGCTACTGAAGGATGGATTTTTGACAATTAATTTTGTATCCTCTTGTTGTTAATATTTGACTGTTTGTCCCTTTTCATTGCCAATGAATGTGTGTCTTGTTATCGTTTTCGTTTGTTTTAGAAAGTTCTATATTAAGAATTTTGTTGAAACCGCAATTGAACTTTATCTTGTTTAATTTTAATTTCTCATTTATTTTCTTCTGTTGGGTTGAATTCAGTAGGTATTGAATTATTCGTAAATATGGGCTACTTCATAAATGTATTTTTTGTTGACAAGTTATTTTTCACAACTGAATCAAGAAGTCCAGCCTGACCTTGTAATGTTGAGTTACCACAGCCCTCTAGTAAAGAATATGACTCGGACTACAGCGATGATGATGATGATGATGATAATGAGATGGATGAGCTCTCAGTGGATCAAATGATTTTTTATTATTCTAGAGAATAAAAATACTAATATAAACTTGCATCATTTGTTTATTATGGTCAAAATGGTTCCATCTGATCTCTCTTTTCAGATTTTTTTGTCGGACCAGTGAAATTCTGTTCGGACCAGTAAATCTTAGGCATTCACTGGTTCGACTGTCCTGTGATTTCAATTTCCTAATTTCTTTGACTGTGGGTGTATAGACAATAACAAACAAATGGAGCTGTATTTCCCTGGGTGTATAGACAATAACAGACAAATGAAGCTGTATTCCCCTGGGTTCATGGACAGTAACAAACATATGAAGCTGTACAGCCGTGTGCATGGAAAATAACAAACAATTGAAGCTGTATTACCCAGGGTGTATTGAGAATAAAAGACAAATGAAGCTGTATTCCCCTGGGTATATAGACAATAACAAACAAAGAAGCTGTATTATCCTGTGTGTATTGAAAATAACAGACAAAGGAAGCTGTATTCCCCTGGGTGTATAGACAATAACAAACAAATGAAGATGTATACCTCTGGGTGCATAGACACTAACAGAAATAATGAAGCTGTATTCCCCTGTGTGCATAGACAATAACAAAAAAAATGAAGATGTATTCCTCTGGGTGCATAGACACTAACAGACAAATGAAGCTGTATGCTCCTGGGTGTATAGACAATAACAAACAAATGAAGCTGTATTACACTGGGTGTATTGAATATAACAGACAAATGAAGCTGTACTCCTCTGGGGTATAGACAATAACAGAAAAATGAAGCTGTATTACCCTGGGTGTATGTAAAATACCAAAAAAATGAAGCTGTATTCCCCTGTGTGTATAGACAATAACAGAAAAATGAAGCTGTATTTCCCTGGGTGTATGGAAAATAACAGACAAATGGAGCTGTATTCCCCTGGGTGTATGGAAAATAACAGAAAAATGGAGCTGTATTCCCTTGGGTGTATAAACAATAACAGACAAATGAAGCTGTATTACCCTGTGTGTATGGAAAATAACAAACAAATGAAGCTGTATTACACTGGGTGTATTGAATATAACAGATAAATGAAGCTGTATTCCCCTGGGTGTATAGACAATAACAGAAAAATGAAACTGTATTTCCCTGGGTGTATGTAAAATAACAAACAAATGAAGCTGTATTCCCCTGGGTGTATAGACAATAACAGACAAATGAAGCTGTATTTCCCTGGGTGCATGGAAAATAACAGACAAATGGAGCTGCATTCCCCTGGGTGCACAGACAATAACAGACAAATGAAGCTGTATTCCCCTGGGTGTATGGACAATAACAGACAAATGGAGCTGTATTCCGCTGGGTGTATAAACAATAACAGACAAATGAAGCTGTATTCCCCTGTGTGCATAGACAATAACAAACAAATGAAGATGTATTCCTCTGGGTGCATAGACACTAACAGACAAATGAAGCTGTATTCCCCTGGGTGTATAGACAATAACAAACAAATGAAGCTGTATTCTTCTAGGTGTATAAACAATAACAAACAAATGAAGCTGTATTCCCTTGGGTGTATAAACAATAACAAACAAATGAAGCTGTATTCCCCTGGGTGTATAGACAATAACAAACAAATGAAGCTGTATTCCCTTGGGTGTATAAACAATAACAAACAAATGAAGCTGTATTCCCTTGGGTGTATAGACAATAACAGACAAATGAAGCTGTATTCCCTTGGGTGTATAGACAATAACAAACAAATGAAGCTGTATTCCCCTGGGTGTATAGACAATAACAAACAAATGAAGCTGTATTCCCTTGGGTGTATAAACAATAACAAACAAATGAAGCTGTATTCCCCTGGGTGTATAGACAATAACAAACAAATGAAGCTGTATTCCCCTGGGTGTATAGACAATAACAGACAAATGAAGCTGTATTCCCCTGCCGGGCCTGGGTGCATGGACAATAACAGACAAATGAAGCTGTATTCCCCTGGGTGTATGGACAATAACAGACAAATGAAGCCGTATTACCCTGTGTGTATGGACAATAACAGACAA
Source organism: Bathymodiolus brooksi (assembly GCA_963680875.1). Taxonomy (NCBI): domain Eukaryota; kingdom Metazoa; phylum Mollusca; class Bivalvia; order Mytilida; family Modiolidae; genus Bathymodiolus; species Bathymodiolus brooksi. The sequence goes on from OY804586.1 coordinate 45,778,439, forward strand.
ATGAAGCTGTATTCCCCCGGGTGTATAGACAATAACAAACAAATGAAGCTGTATTCCTCTGGGTGTATAGACAATAACAAACAAATGAAGGTGTATTCCCCTGGGTGTATAGACAACTAGAACTGTGAGTGATACCCCCCGCTTGCAATACTATGATGTTCATACTTTGGAATACAGGTACCGGTATATTAGCAAGATACCTATGAAAAATGAATGGATATGGAGTTATGTCAAGGAGACAACATCCCATCTCCAATATAAACTAACCAAGAACATACATCTAGGGGTCGCCACAAGTACACGACCCCCCTTTTCATGAAAGTATAAGTTGAATTATCTCCTCTTCGAAATTTTAGACAGCAACGGTATTCCTTCATGCACATCTGCATGTTGTGTACCACAACTGTGTAAAGTTTCATAAAAATTCAATAAGCAGATTAGTAGGAGTTGCGCTTACAATGTACCTGCCCCCCCCCCCCCCTTTTCGTGAAAGTATAAGTTGAATTATCTCCCCTTTTAAATTTTGGACAGCAAGCATATTCCTTCATACACATCTGCAGGTAGTGTACTTCAAATGTGTAAAGTTTCATAAAAATCCAATAAGCTGTTTAGGAGGAGTTGCGCTTACAAGGTACATGTACATGACCCCCCCTTTTCGTGAAAGCATAAGTTGAATTATCTCCCCTTTTCAATTTTGGACCATATTCCTTCATGCACATCTGCAGGTTGTGTACTACAACTGTGTAAAGTTTCATAAAAATTCAATAAGCAGATTAGTAGGAGTAGCGCTTACAAGGTACATGCCCCCCTTTTCGTGAAAGTATAAGTTGAATTATCTCCCCTTTTAAATTTTGGACAGCAAGCATATTCCTTCATGCACATCTGCAGGTAGTGTACTACAAAATGTGTAAAGTTTCATAAAAATCCAATAAGGTGTTTAGGAGGAGTTGTGCTTACAAGGTACAAGACCCCCCTTTTCGTGAAACTATAAGTTGAATTACCTCCCCTTCTAAATTTTAGACAGCAACGGTATTCCTTCATGCACATCTGCAGGTTGTGTACTACAACTGTGTAAAGTTTCATGAAAATTCAACAAGCAGTTTAGTAGGAGTTGCGCTTACAAGGTACATGTACATGCCCCCCCCCCTTTTCGTGAAAGTATAAGTTAAATTATCTCCCCTTTTCAATTTTGGACAGCAACCATATTCCTTCATGCACATCTGCAGATAGTGTACTACAAATGTGTAAAGTATCATAAAAATCCAATAAGCGGTTTAGGAGGAGTTGCGTATACAAGGTACATGGAACGGACGGACAGAAGGACGGACGAACGGATTGACGGATGGATGGACAGAGCGATTCCTATATAACCCCAAACTTTGTTTGCGGGGGGTATAATAAGACATATGAAGCTGTATTCCCCTGGGTGCATAGACAATAACGAACAAATGAAGCTGTATTCCCCTGGGTGTATGGACAATAACAGACAAATGAAGCTGTATTCCCCTAGGTGTATAGCCAATAACAGACAAATGAAGCTGTATTCCCCTGGGTGTATAGACAATAACAAACAAATGCAGCTGTATTCCCCTGGGTGTATAGACAATAGCGGAAAAATGAATCTGTATTCCTCTGGGTGTATGGACAATAACAGACAAATGAAGCTGTATTACTCTGGGTGTATGGACAATAACAGACAATGCAACTATATTCCCCTGAGTGCATGGACAATAACAGACAAATGAAGCTGTATTCCCTTGTGTGTATGGACAATAACAGACAAATGAAGCTGTATTCCCCTGTGTGTATGGAAAATAACAAACAAATGAAGCTGTATTACCCTGGGTGTAACAAACAAATGAAGCTGTGTTCGTTTGAGTGTATGGCAAATATCAAACAAATGATGCTTTATCCCCCTGTGTGCATGGAAAATGTTACATGAGAAGTTAGTAGTTGCACATGTAACTAATTATTGTGGAAATACCTTCTGATCCATGACAAAAGAACAGTAAATACCAAATGGGCCACCATCGACAAGACTTCTCCAACATGTCTTTCTCTTTCAGTCAGTCATTCAGTTTTCTCTGAAATTATAAATGTGACCTGTAAATATTATAAAGCCAATTGATGTTGCAGATTATATTTTAATCTCTCCGATTCCACTTTTGGAAAACGTTCATGGGAACAGGATATTCAAAACCTTCTGGTTTACTTTAAAGCTCTCTGTGTTATGTGTTGCTAAAGCTTTTGTTCTTCGTTCGCTTATTTTACCTTTGTGTGTGACAGTGTACTGTTTTTATCAGTCCTTCAGACTTGGATAGTTACAATTTTTACTTAATTGTATTGGAGGAGAGACAATTTTCATTTAATTGTATTGGAGGAGTGACAATTTTTACTTAATTGTATTAGAGGAGTGACTATTTATATTTAATTGTATTGGAGGAGTGACAATTTTTATTTAATTATATTGGAGGAGTGACTAATTGTATTGGAGGAGTGACAATTTTTACTTCATTGTATTGGAGGAGTGATAATTTTTATTTAATTGTATTAGAGGAGTGACAATTTTTATTTAATTGTATTCGAGGAGTGGCAATTTTTAATTAATTGTATTGGAGGAGTGACAATTTTTATTTAATTGTATTGGAGGAGTGACAATTTTTACTTAATTGTATTGGAGGAGTGACAATTTTTATTTAATTGTATTGGAGGAGTGACTATTTTTATTTAATTGTATTGGAAGAGTGACTATTTTTATTTAATTGTATTGGAGGAGTGACAATTTTTATTTAATTGTAGTGGTGGAAGGACAATTTTTATTTAATTATATTGGAGGAGTGAGCATTTTTATTTAATTATATTGGAGGAGTGACAATTTTTATTTAATTGTAGTGGAGGAATGACAATTTTTATTTAATTGTAGTGGTGGAAGGACAATTTTTATTTAATTATATTGGAGGAGTGAGCATTTTTATTTAATTATATTGGAGGAGTGACAATTTTTATTTAATTGTAGTGGAGGAATGACAATTTTTATTTAATTGTATTGGAGGAGTGATAATTTTTCCTTAATTTTATTGGAGGAGTGAGCATTTTTATTTAATTGTATAGGAGGAGTGACAATTTTTATTAAATTGTAGTGGAGGAATGACAATTTTTATTTAATTGTATTGGAGGAGTGACAATTTTTCCTTAATTTTATTGGAGGAGTGAGCATTTTTATTTAATTGTATTGGAGGAGTGACAATTTTTATTTAATTTTATTGAAGGAGTGACAATTTTTATTTAATTGTATTGGAGAAGTGACCATTTTTATTTAATTGTATTGGAGTGACAATTTTTATTTAATTGTAGTGGAGGAGTGACAATTTTTATTTAATTGTATTGAAGGAGTGACAATTTTTATTTAATTGTATTGGAGGAGTGACTATTTTTATTTAATTGTATTCGAGGAGTGACAATTTTTATTTAATTGCATTGGAGGAGTGACAATTTTTATTTAATTGTATTGGAGGAATGACAATTTTTTACTTAATTGTATTGAAGGAGTGACAATTTTTATTTAATTGCAATGGAGGAGTGACAATTTTTATTTAATTGCATTGGAGGAATGACAATTTTTATTTAATTGCATTGCAGGAGTGACAATTTTTATTTAATTACATTGGAGGAGTGACAATTTTTATTTAATTGTAGTGGAGGAGTGACAATTTTTATTTAATTGTATTGGAGGAGTGACAATTTTTATTTAATTATATTGGAGGAGTAACAATTTTTATTTAATTGCATTGGAGGAGTGACAATTTTTATTTAATTGTATTGGAGGAGTGACATATTTTACTTCATTGTATTGGAGGAATCCCAATTTTTATTTAATTGTATTGGAGGAGTGACAATTTTTACTTCATTGTATTGGAGGAGTGACAATTTTTATTTAATTGCATTGGAGGAGTGACAATTTTTATTCAATTATATTGAAGGAGTGACAAATTTTATTTAATTGTATTGGAGGAGTGACAATTTTTACTTTATTATATTCAAGGAGTGATAATTTTTATTTAATTATATTGGAGGAGTGACAATTTTTATTTAATTGTATTGAAGGAGTGACCATTTTTATTGAATTGTATTGAAGGATTGACCATTTTTATTTAATTGTATTGGAGGAGTGACCATTTTTATTTAATTGTATTGAAGGAGTGACAATTTTTATTTAATTGTATTGAAGGAGTGACATTTTTTATTTAATTGTATTGGAGGAGTGACTATTTTTATTTAATTGTAGTGGAGGAGTGACAATTTTTATTTAATTGTATTGGAGGAGTGACCATTTTTATTTAATTGTATTGAAGGAGTGACCATTTTTATTTAATTGTATTGAAGGAGTGACCATTTTTATTTAATTGTAGTGAAGGAGTGACCATTTTTATTTAATTGTATTGGAGGAGTGACCATTTTTACTTCATTGTATTGGAGGAGTGACTATTTTTATTTAATTGTATTGGAGGAGTGACAATTTTTATTTAATTGTATTGGAGGAGTGACAATTTTTATTTAATTGTATTGGAGGAGGGACCATTTTTATTTAATTGTAGTGGAGGAGTGACAATTTTTACTTCATTGTATTGGAGGAGTGACAATTTTTATTTAATTGTATTGGAGGAGTGACAATTTTTATTTAATTGTAGTGGAGGAGTGACAATTTTTATTTAATTGTATTGGAGGAGTGAAAATTTATATTTAATTGCATTGGAGGAGTGACTATTTTTACTTCATTGTATTGGAGGAGTGACAATTGTTATTTAATGGTATTGGAGGAGTGAAATTTTTTATTTAATTGTATTCGAGGAGTGACAATTTTTATTTAATTGTATTGAAGGAGTGACAATTTTCATTCAATTATATTGAAGGAGTGACAATTTTTATTTAATTGCATTGGAGGAGTGACTATTTGTATTTAATTGTATTGGAGGAGTGACAATTTTTACTTTATTGTATTGAAGGAGTGATAATTTTTATTTAATTGTATTGGAGGAGTGACAATTTTTATTTAATTGTATTGAAGGAGTGACCATTTTTATTGAATTGTATTGAAGGATTGACCATTTTTATTTAATTGTATTGGAGGAGTGACCATTTTTATTTAATTGTATTGAAGGAGTGACAATTTTTATTTAATTGTATTGAAGGAGTGACATTTTTTCCTTAATTTTATTGGAGGAGTGACAATTTTTATTTAATTGTATTGGAGGAGTGACAATTTTTATTTAATTTTATTGAAGGAGTGACAATTTTTATTTAATTGTATTGGAGAAGTGACCATTTTTATTTAATTGTATTGGAGTGACAATTTTTATTTAATTGTAGTGGAGGAGTGACAATTTTTATTTAATTGTATTGAAGGAGTGACAATTTTCATTTAATTGTATTGGAGGAGTGACTATTTTTATTTAATTGTATTCGAGGAGTGACAATTTTTATTTAATTGCATTGGAGGAGTGACAATTTTTATTTAATTGTATTGGAGGAGTGACAATTTTTTACTTAATTGTATTGAAGGAGTGACAATTTTTATTTAATTGCAATGGAGGAGTGACAATTTTTATTTAATTGTATTGGAGGAATGACAATTTTTATTTAATTGCATTGCTGGAGTGACAATTTTTATTTAATTACATTGGAGGAGTGACAATTTTTATTTAATTGTATTCGAGGAGTGACAATTTTTATTTAATTGCATTGGAGGAGTGACAATTTTTATTTAATTGTATTGGAGGAGTGACATATTTTACTTCATTGTATTGGAGGAATCCCAATTTTTATTTAATTGTATTGGAGGAGTGACAATTTTTACTTCATTGTATTGGAGGAGTGACAATTTTTATTTAATTGCATTGGAGGAGTGACAATTTTTATTTAATTGTATTCGAGGAGTGACATTTTTATTTAATTGTATTGAAGGATTGACCATTTTTATTTAATTGTATTGGAGGAGTGACCATTTCTATTTAATTGTATTGAAGGAGTGACAATTTTTATTTAATTGTATTGAAGGAGTGACATTTTTTATTTAATTGTATTGGAGGAGTGACTATTTTTATTTAATTGTAGTGGAGGAGTGACAATTTTTATTTAATTGTATTGGAGGAGTGACAATTTTTATTTAATTGTATTGAAGGAGTGACCATTTTTATTGAATTGTATTGAAGGATTGACCATTTTTATTTAATTGTATTGGAGGAGTGACCATTTTTATTTAATTGTATTGAAGGAGTGACAATTTTTATTTAATTGTATTGAAGGAGTGACATTTTTTATTTAATTGTATTGGAGGAGTGACTATTTTTATTTAATTGTAGTGGAGGAGTGACAATTTTTATTTAATTGTATTGGAGGAGTGACCATTTTTATTTAATTGTATTGAAGGAGTGACCATTTTTATTTAATTGTATTGAAGGAGTGACCATTTTTATTTAATTGTAGTGAAGGAGTGACAATTTTTATTTAATTGTATTGGAGGAGTGACAATTTTTATTTAATTGTATTGGAGGAGTGACCATTTTTATTTAATTGTAGTGGAGGAGTGACAATTTTTACTTCATTGTATTGGAGGAGTGACAATTTTTATTTAATTGTATTGGAGGAGTGACAATTTTTATTTAATTGTATTGGAGGAGTGACAGTTGTTATTTAATTGTATTGGAGGAGTGAAAATTTATATTTAATTGCATTGGAGGAGTGACTATTTTTACTTCATTGTATTGGAGGAGTGACAATTGTTATTTAATGGTATTGGAGGAGTGACAATTTTTATTTAATTGTATTGAAGGAGTGACAATTTATATTTCATTGTATTGGAGGAGTGACCATTTTTACTTCATTGTATTGGAGGAGTGACAATTTTTATTTAATTGTATTGGAGGAGTGACCATTTTTATTTAATTGTATTGAAGGAGTGACAATTTATATTTAATTGTATTGGAGGAGTGACCATTTTTACTTCATTGTATTGGAGGAGTGACAATTTTTATTTAATAGTATGGGAGGAATGACCATTTTTATTTAATTGTTTTGAAGGAATGACAATTTATATTTAATTGTATTGGAGGAGTGACCATTTTTACTTCATTGTATTGGAGGAGTGACAATTTTTATTTAATTGTATTGGAGGAGTGACCATTTTTATTTAATTGTATTGAAGGAGTGACAATTTATATTTAATTGTATTGGAGGAGTGACCATTTTTACTTCATTGTATTGGAGGAGTGACTATTTTTATTTAATTGTATTGGAGGAGTGACAATTTTTATTTAATTGTATTGGTGGAGTGACAACTTATATTTAATTGTATTGGAGGAGTGACCATTTTAACTTCATTGTGTTGGAGGAGTGACTATTTTTATTTAATTGTATTGGAGGAGTGACCATTTTTATTTAATTCTATTGAAGGAGTGACAATTTATATTTAATTGCATTGGAGGAGTGACAATTTTTACTTCATTGTATTGGAGGAGTGACAATTTTTATTTAATTGTATTGGAGGAGTGACAATTTTTATTTAATTGTATTGGAGGAGTGACCATTTTTATTTAATTGTATTGAAGGAGTGACAATTTATATTTAATTGCATTGGAGGAGTGACAATTTTTACTTCATTGTATTGGAGGAGTGACAATTTTTATTTAATTGTATTGGAGGAGTGACAATTTTTACTTCATTGTATTGGAGGAGTGACAATTTTTATTTAATTGTATTAGAGGAGTGACAATTTTTACTTCATTGTATTGGAGGAGTGGCAATTTTTATTTAATTGTATTGGAGGAGTGACAATTTTCATTTAATTGTAGTGGAGGAGTGACAATTTTTACTTCATTGTATTGGAGGAGTGTCAATTTTTATTTAATTGTATTGGAGGAGTGACAATTTTTATTTAATTGTATTGGAGGAGTGACATTTTTTATTTAATTGTATTGGAGGAATGACAATTTTTACTTCATTGTATTGGAGGAGTGACAATTTTTATTTAATTGTATTGGAGGAGTGACAATTTTTATTTAATTGTATTGGAGGAGTGACAATTGTTATTTAATTGTATTGAAGGAGTGACAATTTATATTTAATTGCATTGGAGGAGTGACAATTTTTACTTCATTGTATTGGAGGAGTGACAATTTTTATTTAATTGTATTGGAGGAGTGACAATTTTTATTTAATTGTATTGGAGGAGTGACCATTTTTATTTAATTGTATTGAAGGAGTGACAATTTATATTTAATTGCATTGGAGGAGTGACAATTTTTACTTCATTGTATTGGAGGAGTGACAATTTTTATTTAATTGTATTGGAGGAGTGACAATTTTTACTTCATTGTATTGGAGGAGTGGCAATTTTTATTTAATTGTATTGGAGGAGTGACAATTTTCATTTAATTGTAGTGGAGGAGTGACAATTTTTACTTCATTGTATTGGAGGAGTGTCAATTTTTATTTAATTGTATTGGAGGAGTGACAATTTTTATTTAATTGTATTGGAGGAGTGACATTTTTTATTTAATTGTATTGGAGGAGTGACTATTTTTATTTAATTGTATTGGAGGAGAGACAATTTTTATTTAATTGTATTGGAGGAGTGACTATTTTTATTTAATTGTATTGGAGGAGTGACAATTTTTTATTTAATTGTATTGGAGGAGTGACTATTTTTATTTAATTGTATTGGAGGAGTGACAATTTTTATTTAATTGTATTGAAGGAATGACAATTTATATTTAATTGTATTGGAGGAGTGACCATTTTTACTTCATTGTATTGGAGGAGTGACTATTTCTATTTAATTGTATTGGAGGAGTGACAATTTTTATTTAATTGTATTGGAGTAGTGACAATATTTATTTAATTGTATTGGAGGAGTGACCATTTTTATTTAATTGTAGTGGAGGAGTGACAATTTTTACTTCATTGTATTGGAGGAGTGACAATTTGTATTTAATTGTATTGGAGGAGTGACAATTTTTATTTAATTGTATTGGAGGAGTGACCATTTTTATTTAATTGTATTGAAGGAGTGACAATTTATATTTAATTGCATTGGAGGAGTGACAATTTTTACTTCGTTGTATTGGAGGAGTGACAATTTTTATTTAATTGTATTGGAGGAGTGACAATTTTTACTTCATTGTATTGGAGGAGTGACAATTTTTATTTAATTGTATTAGAGGAGTGACAATTTTTACTTTATTGTATTGGAGGAGTGACTATTTTTATTTAATTGTATTGGAGGAGTGACAATTTTCATTTAATTGTAGTGGAGGAGTGACAATTTTTACTTCATTGTATTGGAGGAGTGTCAATTTTTATTTAATTGTATTGGAGGAGTGACAATTTTTATTTAATTGTATTGGAGGAGTGACAATTTTTATTTAATTGTATTGGAGGAGTGACAATTTTTATTTAATTGTATTGGAGGAGTGACTATTTTTATTTAATTGTATTGGAGGAGTGACCATTTTTATTTAATTGTATTGAAGGAATGACAATTTATATTTAATTGTATTGGAGGAGTGACAATTTTTACTTCATTGTATTGGAGGAGTGACTATTTTTATTTAATTGTATTGGAGGAGTGACAATTTTTATTTAATTGTATTGGAGGAGTGACAATTGTTATTTAATTGTATTGAAGGAGTGACAATTTATATTTAATTGCATTGGAGGAGTGACAATTTTTACTTCATTGTATTGAGGAGTGACAATTTTTATTTAATTGTATTGGAGGAGTGACAATTTTTATTTAATTGTATTGGAGGAGTGACCATTTTTATTTAATTGTATTGAAGGAGTGACAATTTATATTTAATTGCATTGGAGGAGTGACAATTTTTACTTCATTGTATTGGAGGAGTGACAATTTTTATTTAATTGTATTGGAGGAGTGACAATTTTTACCTCATTGTATTGGAGGAGTGGCAATTTTTATTTAATTGTATTGGAGGAGTGACAATTTTCATTTAATTGTAGTGGAGGAGTGACAATTTTTACTTCATTGTATTGGAGGAGTGTCAATTTTTATTTAATTGTATTGGAGGAGTGACAATTTTTATTTAATTGTATTGGAGGAGTGACTATTTTTATTTAATTGTATTGGAGGAGTGACCATTTTTATTTAATTGTATTGAAAGAATGACAATTTATATTTAATTGTATTGGAGGAGTGACAATTTTTACTTCATTGTATTGGAGGAGTGGCAATTTTTATTTAATTGTATTGGAGGAGTGACCATTTTTATTTAATTGTAGTGGAGGAGTGACAATTTTTACTTCATTGTATTGGAGGAGTGACAATTTTTATTTAATTGTATTGGAGGAGTGACAATTTTTATTTAACTGTATTGGAGGAGTGACAATTGTTATTTAATTGTATTGGAGGAGTGACAATTTATATTTAATTGCATTGAAGGAGTGACTATTTTTACTTCATTGTATTGGAGGAGTGACAATTGTTATTTAATGGTATTGGAGGAGTGACAATTTTTATTTAATTGTATTGAAGGAGTGACAATTTATATTTCATTGCATTGGAGGAGTGACTATTTTTACTTCATTGTATTAAGGAGTGAACATTTTTATTTAATGGTATGGGAGGAATGACCATTTTTATTTAATTGTATTGGATAGTGACAATTTATATTAAATTTCATTGGAGGAGTGACTATTTTTATTTAATTGTATTGGAGGAGTGACAATTTTTATTTAATTGTATTGGAGGAGTGACCATTTTTATTTAATTGTAGTGGAGGAGTGACCATTTTTATTTAATTGTATTGAAGGAGTGACAATTTATATTTAATTGCATTGGAGGAGTGACAATTTTTACTTCATTGTATTGGAGGAGTGACAATTTTTATTTAATTGTATTGGAGGAGTGACAATTTTTACTTCATTGTATTGGAGGAGTGACAATTTTTATTTAATTGTATTAGAGGAGTGACAATTTTTACTTCATTGTATTGGAGGAGTGGCAATTTTTATTTAATTGTATTGGAGGAGTGACAATTTTCATTTAATTGTAGTGGAGGAGTGACAATTTTTACTTCATTGTATTGGAGGAGTGTCAATTTTTATTTAATTGTATTGGAGGAGGGACCATTTTTATTTAATTGTAGTGGAGGAGTGACAATTTTTACTTCATTGTATTGGAGGAGTGACAATTTTTATTTAATTGTATTGGAGGAGTGACAATTTTTATTTAATTGTAGTGGAGGAGTGACAATTTTTATTTAATTGTATTGGAGGAGTGAAAATTTATATTTAATTGCATTGGAGGAGTGACTATTTTTACTTCATTGTATTGGAGGAGTGACAATTGTTATTTAATGGTATTGGAGGAGTGAAATTTTTTATTTAATTGTATTCGAGGAGTGACAATTTTTATTTAATTGTATTGAAGGAGTGACAATTTTCATTCAATTATATTGAAGGAGTGACAATTTTTATTTAATTGCATTGGAGGAGTGACTATTTGTATTTAATTGTATTGGAGGAGTGACAATTTTTACTTTATTGTATTGAAGGAGTGATAATTTTTATTTAATTGTATTGGAGGAGTGACAATTTTTATTTAATTGTATTGAAGGAGTGACCATTTTTATTGAATTGTATTGAAGGATTGACCATTTTTATTTAATTGTATTGGAGGAGTGACCATTTTTATTTAATTGTATTGAAGGAGTGACAATTTTTATTTAATTGTATTGAAGGAGTGACATTTTTTCCTTAATTTTATTGGAGGAGTGACAATTTTTATTTAATTGTATTGGAGGAGTGACAATTTTTATTTAATTTTATTGAAGGAGTGACAATTTTTATTTAATTGTATTGGAGAAGTGACCATTTTTATTTAATTGTATTGGAGTGACAATTTTTATTTAATTGTAGTGGAGGAGTGACAATTTTTATTTAATTGTATTGAAGGAGTGACAATTTTCATTTAATTGTATTGGAGGAGTGACTATTTTTATTTAATTGTATTCGAGGAGTGACAATTTTTATTTAATTGCATTGGAGGAGTGACAATTTTTATTTAATTGTATTGGAGGAGTGACAATTTTTTACTTAATTGTATTGAAGGAGTGACAATTTTTATTTAATTGCAATGGAGGAGTGACAATTTTTATTTAATTGTATTGGAGGAATGACAATTTTTATTTAATTGCATTGCTGGAGTGACAATTTTTATTTAATTACATTGGAGGAGTGACAATTTTTATTTAATTGTATTCGAGGAGTGACAATTTTTATTTAATTGCATTGGAGGAGTGACAATTTTTATTTAATTGTATTGGAGGAGTGACATATTTTACTTCATTGTATTGGAGGAATCCCAATTTTTATTTAATTGTATTGGAGGAGTGACAATTTTTACTTCATTGTATTGGAGGAGTGACAATTTTTATTTAATTGCATTGGAGGAGTGACAATTTTTATTTAATTGTATTCGAGGAGTGACATTTTTATTTAATTGTATTGAAGGATTGACCATTTTTATTTAATTGTATTGGAGGAGTGACCATTTCTATTTAATTGTATTGAAGGAGTGACAATTTTTATTTAATTGTATTGAAGGAGTGACATTTTTTATTTAATTGTATTGGAGGAGTGACTATTTTTATTTAATTGTAGTGGAGGAGTGACAATTTTTATTTAATTGTATTGGAGGAGTGACAATTTTTATTTAATTGTATTGAAGGAGTGACCATTTTTATTGAATTGTATTGAAGGATTGACCATTTTTATTTAATTGTATTGGAGGAGTGACCATTTTTATTTAATTGTATTGAAGGAGTGACAATTTTTATTTAATTGTATTGAAGGAGTGACATTTTTTATTTAATTGTATTGGAGGAGTGACTATTTTTATTTAATTGTAGTGGAGGAGTGACAATTTTTATTTAATTGTATTGGAGGAGTGACCATTTTTATTTAATTGTATTGAAGGAGTGACCATTTTTATTTAATTGTATTGAAGGAGTGACCATTTTTATTTAATTGTAGTGAAGGAGTGACCATTTTTATTTAATTGTATTGGAGGAGTGACCATTTTTACTTCATTGTATGAGGAGTGACTATTTTTATTTAATTGTATTGGAGGAGTGACAATTTTTATTTAATTGTATTGGAGGAGTGACAATTTTTATTTAATTGTATTGGAGGAGTGACCATTTTTATTTAATTGTAGTGGAGGAGTGACAATTTTTACTTCATTGTATTGGAGGAGTGACAATTTTTATTTAATTGTATTGGAGGAGTGACAATTTTTATTTAATTGTATTGGAGGAGTGACAGTTGTTATTTAATTGTATTGGAGGAGTGAAAATTTATATTTAATTGCATTGGAGGAGTGACTATTTTTACTTCATTGTATTGGAGGAGTGACAATTGTTATTTAATGGTATTGGAGGAGTGACAATTTTTATTTAATTGTATTGAAGGAGTGACAATTTATATTTCATTGTATTGGAGGAGTGACCATTTTTACTTCATTGTATTGGAGGAGTGACAATTTTTATTTAATTGTATTGGAGGAGTGACCATTTTTATTTCATTGTATTGAAGGAGTGACAATTTATATTTAATTGTATTGGAGGAGTGACCATTTTTACTTCATTGTATTGGAGGAGTGACAATTTTTATTTAATAGTATGGGAGGAATGACCATTTTTATTTAATTGTTTTGAAGGAATGACAATTTATATTTAATTGTATTGGAGGAGTGACCATTTTTACTTCATTGTATTGGAGGAGTGACAATTTTTATTTAATTGTATTGGAGGAGTGACCATTTTTATTTAATTGTATTGAAGGAGTGACAATTTATGTTTAATTGTATTGGAGGAGTGACCATTTTTACTTCATTGTATTGGAGGAGTGACTATTTTTATTTAATTGTATTGGAGGAGTGACAATTTTTATTTAATTGTATTGGTGGAGTGACAACTTATATTTAATTGTATTGGAGGAGTGACCATTTTAACTTCATTGTGTTGGAGGAGTGACTATTTTTATTTAATTGTATTGGAGGAGTGACCATTTTTATTTAATTCTATTGAAGGAGTGACAATTTATATTTAATTGCATTGGAGGAGTGACAATTTTTACTTCATTGTATTGGAGGAGTGACAATTTTTATTTAATTGTATTGGAGGAGTGACAATTTTTATTTAATTGTATTGGAGGAGTGACCATTTTTATTTAATTGTATTGAAGGAGTGACAATTTATATTTAATTGCATTGGAGGAGTGACAATTTTTACTTCATTGTATTGGAGGAGTGACAATTTTTATTTAATTGTATTGGAGGAGTGACAATTTTTACTTCATTGTATTGGAGGAGTGACAATTTTTATTTAATTGTATTAGAGGAGTGACAATTTTTACTTCATTGTATTGGAGGAGTGGCAATTTTTATTTAATTGTATTGGAGGAGTGACAATTTTCATTTAATTGTAGTGGAGGAGTGACAATTTTTACTTCATTGTATTGGAGGAGTGTCAATTTTTATTTAATGGTATTGGAGGAGTGACAATTTTTATTTAATTGTATTGGAGGAGTGACATTTTTTATTTAATTGTATTGGAGGAATGACAATTTTTACTTCATTGTATTGGAGGAGTGACAATTTTTATTTAATTGTATTGGAGGAGTGACAATTTTTATTTAATTGTATTGGAGGAGTGACAATTGTTATTTAATTGTATTGAAGGAGTGACAATTTATATTTAATTGCATTGGAGGAGTGACAATTTTTACTTCATTGTATTGGAGGAGTGACAATTTTTATTTAATTGTATTGGAGGAGTGACAATTTTTATTTAATTGTATTGGAGGAGTGACCATTTTTATTTAATTGTATTGAAGGAGTGACAATTTATATTTAATTGCATTGGAGGAGTGACAATTTTTACTTCATTGTATTGGAGGAGTGACAATTTTTATTTAATTGTATTGGAGGAGTGACAATTTTTACTTCATTGTATTGGAGGAGTGGCAATTTTTATTTAATTGTATTGGAGGAGTGACAATTTTCATTTAATTGTAGTGGAGGAGTGACAATTTTTACTTCATTGTATTGGAGGAGTGTCAATTTTTATTTAATTGTATTGGAGGAGTGACAATTTTTATTTAATTGTATTGGAGGAGTGACATTTTTTATTTAATTGTATTGGAGGAGTGACTATTTTTATTTAATTGTATTGGAGGAGAGACAATTTTTATTTAATTGTATTGGAGGAGTGACTATTTTTATTTAATTGTATTGGAGGAGTGACAATTTTTTATTTAATTGTATTGGAGGAGTGACTATTTTTATTTAATTGTATTGGAGGAGTGACAATTTTTATTTAATTGTATTGAAGGAATGACAATTTATATTTAATTGTATTGGAGGAGTGACCATTTTTACTTCATTGTATTGGAGGAGTGACTATTTCTATTTAATTGTATTGGAGGAGTGACAATTTTTATTTAATTGTATTGGAGTAGTGACAATATTTATTTAATTGTATTGGAGGAGTGACCATTTTTATTTAATTGTAGTGGAGGAGTGACAATTTTTACTTCATTGTATTGGAGGAGTGACAATTTGTATTTAATTGTATTGGAGGAGTGACAATTTTTATTTAATTGTATTGGAGGAGTGACCATTTTTATTTAATTGTATTGAAGGAGTGACAATTTATATTTAATTGCATTGGAGGAGTGACAATTTTTACTTCGTTGTATTGGAGGAGTGACAATTTTTATTTAATTGTATTGGAGGAGTGACAATTTTTACTTCATTGTATTGGAGGAGTGACAATTTTTATTTAATTGTATTAGAGGAGTGACAATTTTTACTTTATTGTATTGGAGGAGTGACTATTTTTATTTAATTGTATTGGAGGAGTGACAATTTTCATTTAATTGTAGTGGAGGAGTGACAATTTTTACTTCATTGTATTGGAGGAGTGTCAATTTTTATTTAATTGTATTGGAGGAGTGACAATTTTTATTTAATTGTATTGGAGGAGTGACATTTTATATTTAATTGTATTGGAGGAGTGACTATTTTTATTTAATTGTATTGGAGGAGTGACAATTTTTATTTAATTCTATTGGAGGAGTGACTATTTTTATTTAATTGTATTGGAGGAGTGACCATTTTTATTTAATTGTATTGAAGGAATGACAATTTATATTTAATTGTATTGGAGGAGTGACAATTTTTACTTCATTGTATTGGAGGAGTGACTATTTTTATTTAATTGTATTGGAGGAGTGACAATTTTTATTTAATTGTATTGGAGGAGTGACAATTGTTATTTAATTGTATTGAAGGAGTGACAATTTATATTTAATTGCATTGGAGGAGTGACAATTTTTACTTCATTGTATTGAGGAGTGACAATTTTTATTTAATTGTATTGGAGGAGTGACAATTTTTATTTAATTGTATTGGAGGAGTGACCATTTTTATTTAATTGTATTGAAGGAGTGACAATTTATATTTAATTGCATTGGAGGAGTGACAATTTTTACTTCATTGTATTGGAGGAGTGACAATTTTTATTTAATTGTATTGGAGGAGTGACAATTTTTACTTCATTGTATTGGAGGAGTGGCAATTTTTATTTAATTGTATTGGAGGAGTGACAATTTTTACTTCATTGTATTGGAGGAGTGTCAATTTTTATTTAATTGTATTGGAGGAGTGACAATTTTTATTTAATTGTATTGGAGGAGTGACATTTTTTATTTAATTGTATTGGAGGAGTGACTATTTTTATTTAATTGTATTGGAGGAGTGACCATTTTTATTTAATTGTATTGAAAGAATGACAATTTATATTTAATTGTATTGGAGGAGTGACAATTTTTACTTCATTGTATTGGAGGAGTGGCAATTTTTATTTAATTGTATTGGAGGAGTGACCATTTTTATTTAATTGTAGTGGAGGAGTGACAATTTTTACTTCATTGTATTGGAGGAGTGACAATTTTTATTTAATTGTATTGGAGGAGTGACAATTTTTATTTAACTGTATTGGAGGAGTGACAATTGTTATTTAATTGTATTGGAGGAGTGACAATTTATATTTAATTGCATTGGAGGAGTGACAATTTTTACTTCATTGTATTGGAGGAGTGACAATTGTTATTTAATGGTATTGGAGGA
This sequence comes from Bathymodiolus brooksi, assembly GCA_963680875.1. NCBI lineage: Eukaryota > Metazoa > Mollusca > Bivalvia > Mytilida > Modiolidae > Bathymodiolus > Bathymodiolus brooksi. Next base: position 45,795,648 of record OY804586.1, read on the forward strand.
GTGACAATTTTTATTTAATTGTATTGAAGGAGTGACAATTTATATTTCATTGCATTGGAGGAGTGACTATTTTTACTTCATTGTATTAAGGAGTGAACATTTTTATTTAATGGTATGGGAGGAATGACCATTTTTATTTAATTGTATTGGATAGTGACAATTTATATTAAATTGCATTGGAGGAGTGACTATTTTTATTTAATTGTATTGGAGGAGTGACAATTTTTATTTAATTGTATTGGAGGAGTGACCATTTTTATTTAATTGTAGTGGAGGAGTGACAATTTTTACTTCATTGTATTGGAGGAGTGACAATTTTTATTTAATTGTATTGGAGGAGTGACAATTTTTATTTAATTGTATTGGAGGAGTGACAGTTGTTATTTAATTGTATTGGAGGAGTGAAAATTTATATTTAATTGCATTGGAGGAGTGACTATTTTTACTTCATTGTATTGGAGGAGTGACAATTGTTATTTAATGGTATTGGAGGAGTGACAATTTTTATTTAATTGTATTGAAGGAGTGACAATTTATATTTCATTGTATTGGAGGAGTGACCATTTTTACTTCATTGTATTGGAGGAGTGACAATTTTTATTTAATTGTATTGGAGGAGTGACCATTTTTATTTAATTGTATTGAAGGAGTGACAATTTATATTTAATTGTATTGGAGGAGTGACCATTTTTACTTCATTGTATTGGAGGAGTGACAATTTTTATTTAATAGTATGGGAGGAATGACCATTTTTATTTAATTGTTTTGAAGGAATGACAATTTATATTTAATTGTATTGGAGGAGTGACCATTTTTACTTCATTGTATTGGAGGAGTGACAATTTTTATTTAATTGTATTGGAGGAGTGACCATTTTTATTTAATTGTATTGAAGGAGTGACAATTTATATTTAATTGTATTGGAGGAGTGACCATTTTTACTTCATTGTATTGGAGGAGTGACTATTTTTATTTAATTGTATTGGAGGAGTGACAATTTTTATTTAATTGTATTGGTGGAGTGACAACTTATATTTAATTGTATTGGAGGAGTGACCATTTTAACTTCATTGTGTTGGAGGAGTGACTATTTTTATTTAATTGTATTGGAGGAGTGACCATTTTTATTTAATTCTATTGAAGGAGTGACAATTTATATTTAATTGCATTGGAGGAGTGACAATTTTTACTTCATTGTATTGGAGGAGTGACAATTTTTATTTAATTGTATTGGAGGAGTGACAATTTTTATTTAATTGTATTGGAGGAGTGACCATTTTTATTTAATTGTATTGAAGGAGTGACAATTTATATTTAATTGCATTGGAGGAGTGACAATTTTTACTTCATTGTATTGGAGGAGTGACAATTTTTATTTAATTGTATTGGAGGAGTGACAATTTTTACTTCATTGTATTGGAGGAGTGACAATTTTTATTTAATTGTATTAGAGGAGTGACAATTTTTACTTCATTGTATTGGAGGAGTGGCAATTTTTATTTAATTGTATTGGAGGAGTGACAATTTTCATTTAATTGTAGTGGAGGAGTGACAATTTTTACTTCATTGTATTGGAGGAGTGTCAATTTTTATTTAATTGTATTGGAGGAGTGACAATTTTTATTTAATTGTATTGGAGGAGTGACATTTTTTATTTAATTGTATTGGAGGAATGACAATTTTTACTTCATTGTATTGGAGGAGTGACAATTTTTATTTAATTGTATTGGAGGAGTGACAATTTTTATTTAATTGTATTGGAGGAGTGACAATTGTTATTTAATTGTATTGAAGGAGTGACAATTTATATTTAATTGCATTGGAGGAGTGACAATTTTTACTTCATTGTATTGGAGGAGTGACAATTTTTATTTAATTGTATTGGAGGAGTGACAATTTTTATTTAATTGTATTGGAGGAGTGACCATTTTTATTTAATTGTATTGAAGGAGTGACAATTTATATTTAATTGCATTGGAGGAGTGACAATTTTTACTTCATTGTATTGGAGGAGTGACAATTTTTATTTAATTGTATTGGAGGAGTGACAATTTTTACTTCATTGTATTGGAGGAGTGGCAATTTTTATTTAATTGTATTGGAGGAGTGACAATTTTCATTTAATTGTAGTGGAGGAGTGACAATTTTTACTTCATTGTATTGGAGGAGTGTCAATTTTTATTTAATTGTATTGGAGGAGTGACAATTTTTATTTAATTGTATTGGAGGAGTGACATTTTTTATTTAATTGTATTGGAGGAGTGACTATTTTTATTTAATTGTATTGGAGGAGAGACAATTTTTATTTAATTGTATTGGAGGAGTGACTATTTTTATTTAATTGTATTGGAGGAGTGACAATTTTTTATTTAATTGTATTGGAGGAGTGACTATTTTTATTTAATTGTATTGGAGGAGTGACAATTTTTATTTAATTGTATTGAAGGAATGACAATTTATATTTAATTGTATTGGAGGAGTGACCATTTTTACTTCATTGTATTGGAGGAGTGACTATTTCTATTTAATTGTATTGGAGGAGTGACAATTTTTATTTAATTGTATTGGAGTAGTGACAATATTTATTTAATTGTATTGGAGGAGTGACCATTTTTATTTAATTGTAGTGGAGGAGTGACAATTTTTACTTCATTGTATTGGAGGAGTGACAATTTGTATTTAATTGTATTGGAGGAGTGACAATTTTTATTTAATTGTATTGGAGGAGTGACCATTTTTATTTAATTGTATTGAAGGAGTGACAATTTATATTTAATTGCATTGGAGGAGTGACAATTTTTACTTCGTTGTATTGGAGGAGTGACAATTTTTATTTAATTGTATTGGAGGAGTGACAATTTTTACTTCATTGTATTGGAGGAGTGACAATTTTTATTTAATTGTATTAGAGGAGTGACAATTTTTACTTTATTGTATTGGAGGAGTGACTATTTTTATTTAATTGTATTGGAGGAGTGACAATTTTCATTTAATTGTAGTGGAGGAGTGACAATTTTTACTTCATTGTATTGGAGGAGTGTCAATTTTTATTTAATTGTATTGGAGGAGTGACATTTTTTATTTAATTGTATTGGAGGAGTGACTATTTTTATTTAATTGTATTGGAGGAGTGACAATTTTTATTTAATTCTATTGGAGGAGTGACTATTTTTATTTAATTGTATTGGAGGAGTGACCATTTTTATTTAATTGTATTGAAGGAATGACAATTTATATTTAATTGTATTGGAGGAGTGACAATTTTTACTTCATTGTATTGGAGGAGTGACAATTTTTATTTAATTGTATTGGAGGAGTGACAATTTTTATTTAATTGTATTGGAGGAGTGACAATTGTTATTTAATTGTATTGAAGGAGTGACAATTTATATTTAATTGCATTGGAGGAGTGACAATTTTTACTTCATTGTATTGAGGAGTGACAATTTTTATTTAATTGTATTGGAGGAGTGACAATTTTTATTTAATTGTATTGGAGGAGTGACCATTTTTATTTAATTGTATTGAAGGAGTGACAATTTATATTTAATTGCATTGGAGGAGTGACAATTTTTACTTCATTGTATTGGAGGAGTGACAATTTTTATTTAATTGTATTGGAGGAGTGACAATTTTTACTTCATTGTATTGGAGGAGTGGCAATTTTTATTTAATTGTATTGGAGGAGTGACAATTTTCATTTAATTGTAGTGGAGGAGTGACAATTTTTACTTCATTGTATTGGAGGAGTGTCAATTTTTATTTAATTGTATTGGAGGAGTGACAATTTTTATTTAATTGTATTGGAGGAGTGACATTTTTTATTTAATTGTATTGGAGGAGTGACTATTTTTATTTAATTGTATTGGAGGAGTGACCATTTTTATTTAATTGTATTGAAAGAATGACAATTTATATTTAATTGTATTGGAGGAGTGACAATTTTTACTTCATTGTATTGGAGGAGTGGCAATTTTTATTTAATTGTATTGGAGGAGTGACCATTTTTATTTAATTGTAGTGGAGGAGTGACAATTTTTACTTCATTGTATTGGAGGAGTGACAATTTTTATTTAATTGTATTGGAGGAGTGACAATTTTTATTTAACTGTATTGGAGGAGTGACAATTGTTATTTAATTGTATTGGAGGAGTGACAATTTATATTTAATTGCATTGGAGGAGTGACTATTTTTACTTCATTGTATTGGAGGAGTGACAATTGTTATTTAATGGTATTGGAGGAGTGACAATTTATATTTAATTGCATTGGAGGAGTGACAATTTTTACTTCGTTGTATTGGAGGAGTGACAATTTTTATTTAATTGTATTGGAGGAGTGACAATTTTTACTTCATTGTATTGGAGGAGTGACAATTTTTATTTAATTGTATTAGAGGAGTGACAATTTTTACTTTATTGTATTGGAGGAGTGACTATTTTTATTTAATTGTATTGGAGGAGTGACAATTTTCATTTAATTGTAGTGGAGGAGTGACAATTTTTACTTCATTGTATTGGAGGAGTGTCAATTTTTATTTAATTGTATTGGAGGAGTGACATTTTTTATTTAATTGTATTGGAGGAGTGACTATTTTTATTTAATTGTATTGGAGGAGTGACAATTTTTATTTAATTCTATTGGAGGAGTGACTATTTTTATTTAATTGTATTGGAGGAGTGACCATTTTTATTTAATTGTATTGAAGGAATGACAATTTATATTTAATTGTATTGGAGGAGTGACAATTTTTACTTCATTGTATTGGAGGAGTGACTATTTTTATTTAATTGTATTGGAGGAGTGACAATTTTTATTTAATTGTATTGGAGGAGTGACAATTGTTATTTAATTGTATTGAAGGAGTGACAATTTATATTTAATTGCATTGGAGGAGTGACAATTTTTACTTCATTGTATTGAGGAGTGACAATTTTTATTTAATTGTATTGGAGGAGTGACAATTTTTATTTAATTGTATTGGAGGAGTGACCATTTTTATTTAATTGTATTGAAGGAGTGACAATTTATATTTAATTGCATTGGAGGAGTGACAATTTTTACTTCATTGTATTGGAGGAGTGACAATTTTTATTTAATTGTATTGGAGGAGTGACAATTTTTACTTCATTGTATTGGAGGAGTGGCAATTTTTATTTAATTGTATTGGAGGAGTGACAATTTTCATTTAATTGTAGTGGAGGAGTGACAATTTTTACTTCATTGTATTGGAGGAGTGTCAATTTTTATTTAATTGTATTGGAGGAGTGACAATTTTTATTTAATTGTATTGGAGGAGTGACATTTTTTATTTAATTGTATTGGAGGAGTGACTATTTTTATTTAATTGTATTGGAGGAGTGACCATTTTTATTTAATTGTATTGAAAGAATGACAATTTATATTTAATTGTATTGGAGGAGTGACAATTTTTACTTCATTGTATTGGAGGAGTGGCAATTTTTATTTAATTGTATTGGAGGAGTGACCATTTTTATTTAATTGTAGTGGAGGAGTGACAATTTTTACTTCATTGTATTGGAGGAGTGACAATTTTTATTTAATTGTATTGGAGGAGTGACAATTTTTATTTAACTGTATTGGAGGAGTGACAATTGTTATTTAATTGTATTGGAGGAGTGACAATTTATATTTAATTGCATTGGAGGAGTGACTATTTTTACTTCATTGTATTGGAGGAGTGACAATTGTTATTTAATGGTATTGGAGGAGTGACAATTTTTATTTAATTGTATTGAAGGAGTGACAATTTATATTTCATTGCATTGGAGGAGTGACTATTTTTACTTCATTGTATTAAGGAGTGAACATTTTTATTTAATGGTATGGGAGGAATGACCATTTTTATTTAATTGTATTGGATAGTGACAATTTATATTAAATTGCATTGGAGGAGTGACTATTTTTATTTAATTGTATTGGAGGAGTGACAATTTTTATTTAATTGTATTGGAGGAGTGACCATTTTTATTTAATTGTAGTGGAGGAGTGACCATTTTTATTTAATTGTATTGAAGGAGTGACAATTTATATTTAATTGCATTGGAGGAGTGACAATTTTTACTTCATTGTATTGGAGGAGTGACAATTTTTATTTAATTGTATTGGAGGAGTGACAATTTTTACTTCATTGTATTGGAGGAGTGACAATTTTTATTTAATTGTATTAGAGGAGTGACAATTTTTACTTCATTGTATTGGAGGAGTGGCAATTTTTATTTAATTGTATTGGAGGAGTGACAATTTTCATTTAATTGTAGTGGAGGAGTGACAAGTTTTACTTCATTGTATTGGAGGAGTGTCAATTTTTATTTAATTGTATTGGAGGAGTGACAATTTTTATTTAATTGTATTGGAGGAGTGACATTTTTTATTTAATTGTATTGGAGGAATGACAATTTTTACTTTATTGTATTGGAGGAGTGACTATTTTTATTTAATTGTATTGGAGGAGTGACAATTTTCATTTAATTGTAGTGGAGGAGTGACAATTTTTACTTCATTGTATTGGAGGAGTGTCAATTTTTATTTAATTGTATTGGAGGAGTGACCATTTTTACTTCATTGTATTGGAGGAGTGACTATTTCTATTTAATTGTATTGGAGGAGTGACAATTTTTATTTAATTGTATTGGAGTAGTGACAATATTTATTTAATTGTATTGGAGGAGTGACAATTTTTATTTAATTGTAGTGGAGGAGTGACAATTTTTACTTCATTGTATTGGAGGAGTGACAATTTGTATTTAATTGTATTGGAGGAGTGACAATTTTTATTTAATTGTATTGGAGGAGTGACCATTTTTATTTAATTGTATTGAAGGAGTGACAATTTATATTTAATTGCATTGGAGGAGTGACAATTTTTACTTCGTTGTATTGGAGGAGTGACAATTTTTATTTAATTGTATTGGAGGAGTGACAATTTTTACTTCATTGTATTGGAGGAGTGACAATTTTTATTTAATTGTATTAGAGGAGTGACAATTTTTACTTTATTGTATTGGAGGAGTGACTATTTTTATTTAATTGTATTGGAGGAGTGACAATTTTCATTTAATTGTAGTGGAGGAGTGACAATTTTTACTTCATTGTATTGGAGGAGTGTCAATTTTTATTTAATTGTATTGGAGGAGTGACAATTTTTATTTAATTGTATTGGAGGAGTGACATTTTTTATTTAATTGTATTGGAGGAGTGACTATTTTTATTTAATTGTATTGGAGGAGTGACAATTTTTATTTAATTCTATTGGAGGAGTGACTATTTTTATTTAATTGTATTGGAGGAGTGACCATTTTTATTTAATTGTATTGAAGGAATGACAATTTATATTTAATTGTATTGGAGGAGTGACAATTTTTACTTCATTGTATTGGAGGAGTGACTATTTTTATTTAATTGTATTGGAGGAGTGACAATTTTTATTTAATTGTATTGGAGGAGTGACAATTGTTATTTAATTGTATTGAAGGAGTGACAATTTATATTTAATTGCATTGGAGGAGTGACAATTTTTACTTCATTGTATTGAGGAGTGACAATTTTTATTTAATTGTATTGGAGGAGTGACAATTTTTATTTAATTGTATTGGAGGAGTGACCATTTTTATTTAATTGTATTGAAGGAGTGACAATTTATATTTAATTGCATTGGAGGAGTGACAATTTTTACTTCATTGTATTGGAGGAGTGACAATTTTTATTTAATTGTATTGGAGGAGTGACAATTTTTACTTCATTGTATTGGAGGAGTGGCAATTTTTATTTAATTGTATTGGAGGAGTGACAATTTTCATTTAATTGTAGTGGAGGAGTGACAATTTTTACTTCATTGTATTGGAGGAGTGTCAATTTTTATTTAATTGTATTGGAGGAGTGACAATTTTTATTTAATTGTATTGGAGGAGTGACATTTTTTATTTAATTGTATTGGAGGAGTGACTATTTTTATTTAATTGTATTGGAGGAGTGACCATTTTTATTTAATTGTATTGAAAGAATGACAATTTATATTTAATTGTATTGGAGGAGTGACAATTTTTACTTCATTGTATTGGAGGAGTGGCAATTTTTATTTAATTGTATTGGAGGAGTGACCATTTTTATTTAATTGTAGTGGAGGAGTGACAATTTTTACTTCATTGTATTGGAGGAGTGACAATTTTTATTTAATTGTATTGGAGGAGTGACAATTTTTATTTAACTGTATTGGAGGAGTGACAATTGTTATTTAATTGTATTGGAGGAGTGACAATTTATATTTAATTGCATTGGAGGAGTGACTATTTTTACTTCATTGTATTGGAGGAGTGACAATTGTTATTTAATGGTATTGGAGGAGTGACAATTTTTATTTAATTGTATTGAAGGAGTGACAATTTATATTTCATTGCATTGGAGGAGTGACTATTTTTACTTCATTGTATTAAGGAGTGAACATTTTTATTTAATGGTATGGGAGGAATGACCATTTTTATTTAATTGTATTGGATAGTGACAATTTATATTAAATTGCATTGGAGGAGTGACTATTTTTATTTAATTGTATTGGAGGAGTGACAATTTTTATTTAATTGTATTGGAGGAGTGACCATTTTTATTTAATTGTAGTGGAGGAGTGACCATTTTTATTTAATTGTATTGAAGGAGTGACAATTTATATTTAATTGCATTGGAGGAGTGACAATTTTTACTTCATTGTATTGGAGGAGTGACAATTTTTATTTAATTGTATTGGAGGAGTGACAATTTTTACTTCATTGTATTGGAGGAGTGACAATTTTTATTTAATTGTATTAGAGGAGTGACAATTTTTACTTCATTGTATTGGAGGAGTGGCAATTTTTATTTAATTGTATTGGAGGAGTGACAATTTTCATTTAATTGTAGTGGAGGAGTGACAATTTTTACTTCATTGTATTGGAGGAGTGTCAATTTTTATTTAATTGTATTGGAGGAGTGACAATTTTTATTTAATTGTATTGGAGGAGTGACATTTTTTATTTAATTGTATTGGAGGAATGACAATTTTTACTTTATTGTATTGGAGGAGTGACTATTTTTATTTAATTGTATTGGAGGAGTGACAATTTTCATTTAATTGTAGTGGAGGAGTGACAATTTTTACTTCATTGTATTGGAGGAGTGTCAATTTTTATTTAATTGTATTGGAGGAGTGACAATTTTTATTTAATTGTATTGGAGGAGTGACATTTTTTATTTAATTGTATTGGAGGAGTGACTATTTTTATTTAATTGTATTGGAGGAGTGACAATTTTTATTTAATTCTATTGGAGGAGTGACTATTTTTATTTAATTGTATTGGAGGAGTGACCATTTTTATTTAATTGTATTGAAGGAATGACAATTTATATTTAATTGTATTGGAGGAGTGACAATTTTTACTTCATTGTATTGGAGGAGTGACTATTTTTATTTAATTGTATTGGAGGAGTGACAATTTTTATTTAATTGTATTGGAGGAGTGACAATTGTTATTTAATTGTATTGAAGGAGTGACAATTTATATTTAATTGCATTGGAGGAGTGACAATTTTTACTTCATTGTATTGAGGAGTGACAATTTTTATTTAATTGTATTGGAGGAGTGACATTTTTTATTTAATTGTATTGGAGGAATGACAATTTTTACTTTATTGTATTGGAGGAGTGACTATTTTTATTTAATTGTATTGGAGGAGTGACAATTTTCATTTAATTGTAGTGGAGGAGTGACAATTTTTACTTCATTGTATTGGAGGAGTGTCAATTTTTATTTAATTGTATTGGAGGAGTGACCATTTTTACTTCATTGTATTGGAGGAGTGACTATTTCTATTTAATTGTATTGGAGGAGTGACAATTTTTATTTAATTGTATTGGAGTAGTGACAATATTTATTTAATTGTATTGGAGGAGTGACCATTTTTATTTAATTGTAGTGGAGGAGTGACAATTTTTACTTCATTGTATTGGAGGAGTGACAATTTGTATTTAATTGTATTGGAGGAGTGACAATTTTTATTTAATTGTATTGGAGGAGTGACCATTTTTATTTAATTGTATTGAAGGAGTGACAATTTATATTTAATTGCATTGGAGGAGTGACAATTTTTACTTCGTTGTATTGGAGGAGTGACAATTTTTATTTAATTGTATTGGAGGAGTGACAATTTTTACTTCATTGTATTGGAGGAGTGACAATTTTTATTTAATTGTATTAGAGGAGTGACAATTTTTACTTTATTGTATTGGAGGAGTGACTATTTTTATTTAATTGTATTGGAGGAGTGACAATTTTCATTTAATTGTAGTGGAGGAGTGACAATTTTTACTTCATTGTATTGGAGGAGTGTCAATTTTTATTTAATTGTATTGGAGGAGTGACAATTTTTATTTAATTGTATTGGAGGAGTGACATTTTTTATTTAATTGTATTGGAGGAGTGACTATTTTTATTTAATTGTATTGGAGGAGTGACAATTTTTATTTAATTCTATTGGAGGAGTGACTATTTTTATTTAATTGTATTGGAGGAGTGACCATTTTTATTTAATTGTATTGAAGGAATGACAATTTATATTTAATTGTATTGGAGGAGTGACAATTTTTACTTCATTGTATTGGAGGAGTGACTATTTTTATTTAATTGTATTGGAGGAGTGACAATTTTTATTTAATTGTATTGGAGGAGTGACAATTGTTATTTAATTGTATTGAAGGAGTGACAATTTATATTTAATTGCATTGGAGGAGTGACAATTTTTACTTCATTGTATTGAGGAGTGACAATTTTTATTTAATTGTATTGGAGGAGTGACAATTTTTATTTAATTGTATTGGAGGAGTGACCATTTTTATTTAATTGTATTGAAGGAGTGACAATTTATATTTAATTGCATTGGAGGAGTGACAATTTTTACTTCATTGTATTGGAGGAGTGACAATTTTTATTTAATTGTATTGGAGGAGTGACAATTTTTACTTCATTGTATTGGAGGAGTGGCAATTTTTATTTAATTGTATTGGAGGAGTGACAATTTTCATTTAATTGTAGTGGAGGAGTGACAATTTTTACTTCATTGTATTGGAGGAGTGTCAATTTTTATTTAATTGTATTGGAGGAGTGACAATTTTTATTTAATTGTATTGGAGGAGTGACATTTTTTATTTAATTGTATTGGAGGAGTGACTATTTTTATTTAATTGTATTGGAGGAGTGACCATTTTTATTTAATTGTATTGAAAGAATGACAATTTATATTTAATTGTATTGGAGGAGTGACAATTTTTACTTCATTGTATTGGAGGAGTGGCAATTTTTATTTAATTGTATTGGAGGAGTGACCATTTTTATTTAATTGTAGTGGAGGAGTGACAATTTTTACTTCATTGTATTGGAGGAGTGACAATTTTTATTTAATTGTATTGGAGGAGTGACAATTTTTATTTAACTGTATTGGAGGAGTGACAATTGTTATTTAATTGTATTGGAGGAGTGACAATTTATATTTAATTGCATTGGAGGAGTGACTATTTTTACTTCATTGTATTGGAGGAGTGACAATTGTTATTTAATGGTATTGGAGGAGTGACAATTTTTATTTAATTGTATTGAAGGAGTGACAATTTATATTTCATTGCATTGGAGGAGTGACTATTTTTACTTCATTGTATTAAGGAGTGAACATTTTTATTTAATGGTATGGGAGGAATGACCATTTTTATTTAATTGTATTGGATAGTGACAATTTATATTAAATTGCATTGGAGGAGTGACTATTTTTATTTAATTGTATTGGAGGAGTGACAATTTTTATTTAATTGTATTGGAGGAGTGACCATTTTTATTTAATTGTAGTGGAGGAGTGACCATTTTTATTTAATTGTATTGAAGGAGTGACAATTTATATTTAATTGCATTGGAGGAGTGACAATTTTTACTTCATTGTATTGGAGGAGTGACAATTTTTATTTAATTGTATTGGAGGAGTGACAATTTTTACTTCATTGTATTGGAGGAGTGACAATTTTTATTTAATTGTATTAGAGGAGTGACAATTTTTACTTCATTGTATTGGAGGAGTGGCAATTTTTATTTAATTGTATTGGAGGAGTGACAATTTTCATTTAATTGTAGTGGAGGAGTGACAATTTTTACTTCATTGTATTGGAGGAGTGTCAATTTTTATTTAATTGTATTGGAGGAGTGACAATTTTTATTTAATTGTATTGGAGGAGTGACATTTTTTATTTAATTGTATTGGAGGAATGACAATTTTTACTTTATTGTATTGGAGGAGTGACTATTTTTATTTAATTGTATTGGAGGAGTGACAATTTTCATTTAATTGTAGTGGAGGAGTGACAATTTTTACTTCATTGTATTGGAGGAGTGTCAATTTTTATTTAATTGTATTGGAGGAGTGACAATTTTTATTTAATTGTATTGGAGGAGTGACATTTTTTATTTAATTGTATTGGAGGAGTGACTATTTTTATTTAATTGTATTGGAGGAGTGACAATTTTTATTTAATTCTATTGGAGGAGTGACTATTTTTATTTAATTGTATTGGAGGAGTGACCATTTTTATTTAATTGTATTGAAGGAATGACAATTTATATTTAATTGTATTGGAGGAGTGACAATTTTTACTTCATTGTATTGGAGGAGTGACTATTTTTATTTAATTGTATTGGAGGAGTGACAATTTTTATTTAATTGTATTGGAGGAGTGACAATTGTTATTTAATTGTATTGAAGGAGTGACAATTTATATTTAATTGCATTGGAGGAGTGACAATTTTTACTTCATTGTATTGAGGAGTGACAATTTTTATTTAATTGTATTGGAGGAGTGACAATTTTTATTTAATTGTATTGGAGGAGTGACCATTTTTATTTAATTGTATTGAAGGAGTGACAATTTATATTTAATTGCATTGGAGGAGTGACAATTTTTACTTCATTGTATTGGAGGAGTGACAATTTTTATTTAATTGTATTGGAGGAGTGACAATTTTTACTTCATTGTATTGGAGGAGTGGCAATTTTTATTTAATTGTATTGGAGGAGTGACAATTTTCATTTAATTGTAGTGGAGGAGTGACAATTTTTACTTCATTGTATTGGAGGAGTGTCAATTTTTATTTAATTGTATTGGAGGAGTGACAATTTTTATTTAATTGTATTGGAGGAGTGACATTTTTTATTTAATTGTATTGGAGGAGTGACTATTTTTATTTAATTGTATTGGAGGAGTGACCATTTTTATTTAATTGTATTGAAAGAATGACAATTTATATTTAATTGTATTGGAGGAGTGACAATTTTTACTTCATTGTATTGGAGGAGTGGCAATTTTTATTTAATTGTATTGGAGGAGTGACCATTTTTATTTAATTGTAGTGGAGGAGTGACAATTTTTACTTCATTGTATTGGAGGAGTGACAATTTTTATTTAATTGTATTGGAGGAGTGACAATTTTTATTTAACTGTATTGGAGGAGTGACAATTGTTATTTAATTGTATTGGAGGAGTGACAATTTATATTTAATTGCATTGGAGGAGTGACTATTTTTACTTCATTGTATTGGAGGAGTGACAATTGTTATTTAATGGTATTGGAGGAGTGACAATTTTTATTTAATTGTATTGAAGGAGTGACAATTTATATTTCATTGCATTGGAGGAGTGACTATTTTTACTTCATTGTATTAAGGAGTGAACATTTTTATTTAATGGTATGGGAGGAATGACCATTTTTATTTAATTGTATTGGATAGTGACAATTTATATTAAATTGCATTGGAGGAGTGACTATTTTTATTTAATTGTATTGGAGGAGTGACAATTTTTATTTAATTGTATTGGAGGAGTGACCATTTTTATTTAATTGTAGTGGAGGAGTGACCATTTTTATTTAATTGTATTGAAGGAGTGACAATTTATATTTAATTGCATTGGAGGAGTGACAATTTTTACTTCATTGTATTGGAGGAGTGACAATTTTTATTTAATTGTATTAGAGGAGTGACAATTTTTACTTCATTGTATTGGAGGAGTGGCAATTTTTATTTAATTGTATTGGAGGAGTGACAATTTTCATTTAATTGTATTGGAGGAGTGACATTTTTTATTTAATTGTATTGGAGGAGTGACTATTTTTATTTAATTGTATTGGAGGAGTGACCATTTTTATTTAATTGTATTGAAAGAATGACAATTTATATTTAATTGTATTGGAGGAGTGACAATTTTTACTTCATTGTATTGGAGGAGTGGCAATTTTTATTTAATTGTATTGGAGGAGTGACCATTTTTATTTAATTGTAGTGGAGGAGTGACAATTTTTACTTCATTGTATTGGAGGAGTGACAATTTTTATTTAATTGTATTGGAGGAGTGACAATTTTTATTTAACTGTATTGGAGGAGTGACAATTGTTATTTAATTGTATTGGAGGAGTGACAATTTATATTTAATTGCATTGGAGGAGTGACTATTTTTACTTCATTGTATTGGAGGAGTGACAATTGTTATTTAATGGTATTGGAGGAGTGACAATTTTTATTTAATTGTATTGAAGGAGTGACAATTTATATTTCATTGCATTGGAGGAGTGACTATTTTTACTTCATTGTATTAAGGAGTGAACATTTTTATTTAATGGTATGGGAGGAATGACCATTTTTATTTAATTGTATTGGATAGTGACAATTTATATTAAATTGCATTGGAGGAGTGACTATTTTTATTTAATTGTATTGGAGGAGTGACAATTTTTATTTAATTGTATTGGAGGAGTGACCATTTTTATTTAATTGTAGTGGAGGAGTGACCATTTTTATTTAATTGTATTGAAGGAGTGACAATTTATATTTAATTGCATTGGAGGAGTGACAATTTTTACTTCATTGTATTGGAGGAGTGACAATTTTTATTTAATTGTATTGGAGGAGTGACAATTTTTACTTCATTGTATTGGAGGAGTGACAATTTTTATTTAATTGTATTAGAGGAGTGACAATTTTTACTTCATTGTATTGGAGGAGTGGCAATTTTTATTTAATTGTATTGGAGGAGTGACAATTTTCATTTAATTGTAGTGGAGGAGTGACAATTTTTACTTCATTGTATTGGAGGAGTGTCAATTTTTATTTAATTGTATTGGAGGAGTGACAATTTTTATTTAATTGTATTGGAGGAGTGACATTTTTTATTTAATTGTATTGGAGGAATGACAATTTTTACTTCATTGTATTGGAGGAGTGACAATTTTTATTTAATTGTATTGGAGGAGTGACAATTTTTATTTAATTGTATTGGAGGAGTGACAATTGTTATTTAATTGTATTGGAGGAGTGACAATTTATATTTAATTGCATCGGAGGAGTGACTATTTTTACTTCATTGTATTGGAGGAGTGACAATTGCTATTTAATGGTATTGGAGGAGTGACCATTTTTATTTAATTGTATTGAAGGAGTGACAATTTATATTTAATTGCATTGGAGGAGTGACAATTTTTACTTCATTGTATTGGAGGAGTGACAATTTTTATTTAATTGTATTGGAGGAGTGACAATTTTTATTTAATTGTATTGGAGGAGTGACAATTTTTATTTAATTGTATTGAAGGAGTGACAATTTATATTTAATTGCATTGGAGGAGTGACAATTTTTACTTCATTGTATTGGAGGAGTGACAATTTTTATTTAATTGTATTGGAGGAGTGACAATTTTTACTTCATTGTATTGGAGGAGTGGCAATTTTTATTTAATTGTATTAGAGGAGTGACAATTTTCATTTAATTGTAGTGGAGGAGTGACAATTTTTACTTCATTGTATTGGAGGAGTGTCAATTTTTATTTAATTGTATTGGAGGAGTGACAATTTTTATTTAATTGTATTGGAGGAGTGACATTTTTTATTTAATTGTATTGGAGGAGTGATTATTTTTATTTAATTGTATTGGAGGAGTGACAATTTTTATTTAATTGTATTGGAGGAGTGACTATTTTTATTTAATTGTATTGGAGGAGTGACATTTTTTATTTAATTGTATTGGAGGAGTGACTATTTTTATTTAATTGTATTGGAGGAGTGACAATTTTTATTTAATTGTATTGAAGGAATGACAATTTATATTTAATTGTATTGGAGGAGTGACCATTTTTACTTCATTGTATTGGAGGAGTGACAATTTATATTTAATTGCATTGGAGGAGTGACAATTTTTACTTCATTGTATTGGAGGAGTGACAATTTTTATTTAATTGTATTGGAGGAGTGACAATTTTTACTTCATTGTATTGGAGGAGTGACAATTTTTATTTAATTGTATTAGAGGAGTGACAATTTTTACTTCATTGTATTGGAGGAGTGGCAATTTTTATTTAATTGTATTGGAGGAGTGACAATTTTCATTTAATTGTAGTGGAGGAGTGACAATTTTTACTTCATTGTATTGGAGGAGTGACAATTTTTATTTAATTGTATTGGAGGAGTGACAATTTTTATTTAACTGTATTGGAGGAGTGACAATTGTTATTTAATTGTATTGGAGGAGTGACAATTTATATTTAATTGCATTGGAGGAGTGACTATTTTTACTTCATTGTATTGGAGGAGTGACAATTGTTATTTAATGGTATTGGAGGAGTGACAATTTTTATTTAATTGTATTGAAGGAGTGACAATTTATATTTCATTGCATTGGAGGAGTGACTATTTTTACTTCATTGTATTAAGGAGTGAACATTTTTATTTAATGGTATGGGAGGAATGACCATTTTTATTTAATTGTATTGGATAGTGACAATTTATATTAAATTGCATTGGAGGAGTGACTATTTTTATTTAATTGTATTGGAGGAGTGACAATTTTTATTTAATTGTATTGGAGGAGTGACCATTTTTATTTAATTGTAGTGGAGGAGTGACCATTTTTATTTAATTGTATTGAAGGAGTGACAATTTATATTTAATTGCATTGGAGGAGTGACAATTTTTACTTCATTGTATTGGAGGAGTGACAATTTTTATTTAATTGTATTGGAGGAGTGACAATTTTTACTTCATTGTATTGGAGGAGTGACAATTTTTATTTAATTGTATTAGAGGAGTGACAATTTTTACTTCATTGTATTGGAGGAGTGGCAATTTTTATTTAATTGTATTGGAGGAGTGACAATTTTCATTTAATTGTAGTGGAGGAGTGACAATTTTTACTTCATTGTATTGGAGGAGTGTCAATTTTTATTTAATTGTATTGGAGGAGTGACAATTTTTATTTAATTGTATTGGAGGAGTGACATTTTTTATTTAATTGTATTGGAGGAATGACAATTTTTACTTCATTGTATTGGAGGAGTGAAAATTTTTATTTAATTGTATTGGAGGAGTGACAATTTTTATTTAATTGTATTGGAGGAGTGACAATTGTTATTTAATTGTATTGGAGGAGTGACAATTTATATTTAATTGCATCGGAGGAGTGACTATTTTTACTTCATTGTATTGGAGGAGTGACAATTGCTATTTAATGGTATTGGAGGAGTGACCATTTTTATTTAATTGTATTGAAGGAGTGACAATTTATATTTAATTGCATTGGAGGAGTGACAATTTTTACTTCATTGTATTGGAGGAGTGACAATTTTTATTTAATTGTATTGGAGGAGTGACAATTTTTATTTAATTGTATTGGAGGAGTGACAATTTTTATTTAATTGTATTGAAGGAGTGACAATTTATATTTAATTGCATTGGAGGAGTGACAATTTTTACTTCATTGTATTGGAGGAGTGACAATTTTTATTTAATTGTATTGGAGGAGTGACAATTTTTACTTCATTGTATTGGAGGAGTGGCAATTTTTATTTAATTGTATTAGAGGAGTGACAATTTTCATTTAATTGTAGTGGAGGAGTGACAATTTTTACTTCATTGTATTGGAGGAGTGTCAATTTTTATTTAATTGTATTGGAGGAGTGACAATTTTTATTTAATTGTATTGGAGGAGTGACATTTTTTATTTAATTGTATTGGAGGAGTGATTATTTTTATTTAATTGTATTGGAGGAGTGACAATTTTTATTTAATTGTATTGGAGGAGTGACTATTTTTATTTAATTGTATTGGAGGAGTGACATTTTTTATTTAATTGTATTGGAGGAGTGACTATTTTTATTTAATTGTATTGGAGGAGTGACAATTTTTATTTAATTGTATTGAAGGAATGACAATTTATATTTAATTGTATTGGAGGAGTGACCATTTTTACTTCATTGTATTGGAGGAGTGACAATTTATATTTAATTGCATTGGAGGAGTGACAATTTTTACTTCATTGTATTGGAGGAGTGACAATTTTTATTTAATTGTATTGGAGGAGTGACAATTTTTACTTCATTGTATTGGAGGAGTGACAATTTTTATTTAATTGTATTAGAGGAGTGACAATTTTTACTTCATTGTATTGGAGGAGTGGCAATTTTTATTTAATTGTATTGGAGGAGTGACAATTTTCATTTAATTGTAGTGGAGGAGTGACAATTTTTACTTCATTGTATTGGAGGAGTGTCAATTTTTATTTAATTGTATTGGAGGAGTGACAATTTTTATTTAATTGTATTGGAGGAGTGACATTTTTTATTTAATTGTATTGGAGGAATGACAATTTTTACTTCATTGTATTGGAGGAGTGACAATTTTTATTTAATTGTATTGGAGGAGTGACAATTTTTATTTAATTGTATTGGAGGAGTGACAATTGTTATTTAATTGTATTGGAGGAGTGACAATTTATATTTAATTGCATCGGAGGAGTGACTATTTTTACTTCATTGTATTGGAGGAGTGACAATTGCTATTTAATGGTATTGGAGGAGTGACCATTTTTATTTAATTGTATTGAAGGAGTGACAATTTATATTTAATTGCATTGGAGGAGTGACAATTTTTACTTCATTGTATTGGAGGAGTGACAATTTTTATTTAATTGTATTGGAGGAGTGACAATTTTTATTTAATTGTATTGGAGGAGTGACAATTTTTATTTAATTGTATTGAAGGAGTGACAATTTATATTTAATTGCATTGGAGGAGTGACAATTTTTACTTCATTGTATTGGAGGAGTGACAATTTTTATTTAATTGTATTGGAGGAGTGACAATTTTTACTTCATTGTATTGGAGGAGTGGCAATTTTTATTTAATTGTATTAGAGGAGTGACAATTTTCATTTAATTGTAGTGGAGGAGTGACAATTTTTACTTCATTGTATTGGAGGAGTGTCAATTTTTATTTAATTGTATTGGAGGAGTGACAATTTTTATTTAATTGTATTGGAGGAGTGACATTTTTTATTTAATTGTATTGGAGGAGTGACTATTTTTATTTAATTGTATTGGAGGAGTGACAATTTTTATTTAATTGTATTGGAGGAGTGACTATTTTTATTTAATTGTATTGGAGGAGTGACATTTTTTATTTAATTGTATTGGAGGAGTGACTATTTTTATTTAATTGTATTGGAGGAGTGACAATTTTTATTTAATTGTATTGAAGGAATGACAATTTATATTTAATTGTATTGGAGGAGTGACCATTTTTACTTCATTGTATTGGAGGAGTGACTATTTTTATTTAATTGTATTGGAGGAGTGACCATTTTTATTTAATTGTAGTGGAGGAGTGACAATTTTTACTTCATTGTATTGGAGGAGTGACAATTTGTATTTAATTGTATTGGAGGAGTGACAATTTTTATTTAATTGTATTGGAGGAGTGACCATTTTTATTTAATTGTATTGAAGGAGTGACAATTTATATTTAATTGCATTGGAGGAGTGACAATTTTTACTTCGTTGTATTGGAGGAGTGACAATTTTTATTTAATTGTATTGGAGGAGTGACAATTTTTACTTCATTGTATTGGAGGAGTGACAATTTTTATTTAATTGTATTAGAGGAGTGACAATTTTCATTTAATTGTAGTGGAGGAGTGACAATTTTTACTTCATTGTATTGGAGGAGTGTCAATTTTTATTTAATTGTATTGGAGGAGTGACAATTTTTATTTAATTGTATTGGAGGAGTGACATTTTTTATTTAATTGTATTGGAGGAGTGACAATTTTTATTTAATTGTATTGGAGGAGTGACAATTTTTATTTAATTGTATTGGAGGAGTGACTATTTTTATTTAATTGTATTGGAGGAGTGACCATTTTTATTTAATTGTATTGAAGGAATGACAATTTATATTTAATTGTATTGGAGGAGTGACCATTTTTACTTCATTGTATTGGAGGAGTGACTATTTTTATTTAATTGTATTGAAGGAGTGACCATTTTTATTTAATTGTATTGGAGGAGTGACCATTTTTACTTCATTGTATGAGGAGTGACTATTTTTATTTAATTGTATTGGAGGAGTGACAATTTTTATTTAATTGTATTGGAGGAGTGACAATTTTTATTTAATTGTATTGGAGGAGTGACCATTTTTATTTAATTGTAGTGGAGGAGTGACAATTTTTACTTCATTGTATTGGAGGAGTGACAATTTTTATTTAATTGTATTGGAGGAGTGACAATTTTTATTTAATTGTATTGGAGGAGTGACAGTTGTTATTTAATTG
The DNA here is from genome assembly GCA_963680875.1 of Bathymodiolus brooksi. Lineage (NCBI taxonomy): Eukaryota > Metazoa > Mollusca > Bivalvia > Mytilida > Modiolidae > Bathymodiolus > Bathymodiolus brooksi. The sequence continues at coordinate 45,816,325 of OY804586.1, forward strand.
TATTGGAGGAGTGAAAATTTATATTTAATTGCATTGGAGGAGTGACTATTTTTACTTCATTGTATTGGAGGAGTGACAATTGTTATTTAATGGTATTGGAGGAGTGACAATTTTTATTTAATTGTATTGAAGGAGTGACAATTTATATTTCATTGTATTGGAGGAGTGACCATTTTTACTTCATTGTATTGGAGGAGTGACAATTTTTATTTAATTGTATTGGAGGAGTGACCATTTTTATTTAATTGTATTGAAGGAGTGACAATTTATATTTAATTGTATTGGAGGAGTGACCATTTTTACTTCATTGTATTGGAGGAGTGACAATTTTTATTTAATAGTATGGGAGGAATGACCATTTTTATTTAATTGTTTTGAAGGAATGACAATTTATATTTAATTGTATTGGAGGAGTGACCATTTTTACTACATTGTATTGGAGGAGTGACAATTTTTATTTAATTGTATTGGAGGAGTGACCATTTTTATTTAATTGTATTGAAGGAGTGACAATTTATATTTAATTGTATTGGAGGAGTGACCATTTTTACTTCATTGTATTGGAGGAGTGACTATTTTTATTTAATTGTATTGGAGGAGTGACAATTTTTATTTAATTGTATTGGTGGAGTGACAACTTATATTTAATTGTATTGGAGGAGTGACCATTTTAACTTCATTGTGTTGGAGGAGTGACTATTTTTATTTAATTGTATTGGAGGAGTGACCATTTTTATTTAATTCTATTGAAGGAGTGACAATTTATATTTAATTGCATTGGAGGAGTGACAATTTTTACTTCATTGTATTGGAGGAGTGACAATTTTTATTTAAATGTATTGGAGGAGTGACAATTTTTATTTAATTGTATTGGAGGAGTGACCATTTTTATTTAATTGTATTGAAGGAGTGACAATTTATATTTAATTGCATTGGAGGAGTGACAATTTTTACTTCATTGTATTGGAGGAGTGACAATTTTTATTTAATTGTATTAGAGGAGTGACAATTTTTACTTCATTGTATTGGAGGAGTGGCAATTTTTATTTAATTGTATTGGAGGAGTGACAATTTTCATTTAATTGTAGTGGAGGAGTGACAATTTTTACTTCATTGTATTGGAGGAGTGTCAATTTTTATTTAATTGTATTGGAGGAGTGACAATTTTTATTTAATTGTATTGGAGGAGTGACATTTTTTATTTAATTGTATTGGAGGAATGACAATTTTTACTTCATTGTATTGGAGGAGTGACAATTTTTATTTAATTGTATTGGAGGAGTGACAATTTTTATTTAATTGTATTGGAGGAGTGACAATTGTTATTTAATTGTATTGAAGGAGTGACAATTTATATTTAATTGCATTGGAGGAGTGACAATTTTTACTTCATTGTATTGGAGGAGTGACAATTTTTATTTAATTGTATTGGAGGAGTGACAATTTTTATTTAATTGTATTGGAGGAGTGACCATTTTTATTTAATTGTATTGAAGGAGTGACAATTTATATTTAATTGCATTGGAGGAGTGACAATTTTTACTTCATTGTATTGGAGGAGTGACAATTTTTATTTAATTGTATTGGAGGAGTGACAATTTTTACTTCATTGTATTGGAGGAGTGGCAATTTTTATTTAATTGTATTGGAGGAGTGACAATTTTCATTTAATTGTAGTGGAGGAGTGACAATTTTTACTTCATTGTATTGGAGGAGTGTCAATTTTTATTTAATTGTATTGGAGGAGTGACAATTTTTATTTAATTGTATTGGAGGAGTGACATTTTTTATTTAATTGTATTGGAGGAGTGACTATTTTTATTTAATTGTATTGGAGGAGAGACAATTTTTATTTAATTGTATTGGAGGAGTGACTATTTTTATTTAATTGTATTGGAGGAGTGACAATTTTTTATTTAATTGTATTGGAGGAGTGACTATTTTTATTTAATTGTATTGGAGGAGTGACAATTTTTATTTAATTGTATTGAAGGAATGACAATTTATATTTAATTGTATTGGAGGAGTGACCATTTTTACTTCATTGTATTGGAGGAGTGACTATTTCTATTTAATTGTATTGGAGGAGTGACAATTTTTATTTAATTGTATTGGAGGAGTGACTATTTTTACTTCATTGTATTAAGGAGTGAACATTTTTATTTAATGGTATGGGAGGAATGACCATTTTTATTTAATTGTATTGGATAGTGACAATTTATATTAAATTGCATTGGAGGAGTGACTATTTTTATTTAATTGTATTGGAGGAGTGACAATTTTTATTTAATTGTATTGGAGGAGTGACCATTTTTATTTAATTGTAGTGGAGGAGTGACCATTTTTATTTAATTGTATTGAAGGAGTGACAATTTATATTTAATTGCATTGGAGGAGTGACAATTTTTACTTCATTGTATTGGAGGAGTGACAATTTTTATTTAATTGTATTGGAGGAGTGACAATTTTTACTTCATTGTATTGGAGGAGTGACAATTTTTATTTAATTGTATTAGAGGAGTGACAATTTTTACTTCATTGTATTGGAGGAGTGGCAATTTTTATTTAATTGTATTGGAGGAGTGACAATTTTCATTTAATTGTAGTGGAGGAGTGACAATTTTTACTTCATTGTATTGGAGGAGTGTCAATTTTTATTTAATTGTATTGGAGGAGTGACAATTTTTATTTAATTGTATTGGAGGAGTGACATTTTTTATTTAATTGTATTGGAGGAATGACAATTTTTACTTCATTGTATTGGAGGAGTGACAATTTTTATTTAATTGTATTGGAGGAGTGACAATTTTTATTTAATTGTATTGGAGGAGTGACAATTGTTATTTAATTGTATTGGAGGAGTGACAATTTATATTTAATTGCATCGGAGGAGTGACTATTTTTACTTCATTGTATTGGAGGAGTGACAATTGCTATTTAATGGTATTGGAGGAGTGACCATTTTTATTTAATTGTATTGAAGGAGTGACAATTTATATTTAATTGCATTGGAGGAGTGACAATTTTTACTTCATTGTATTGGAGGAGTGACAATTTTTATTTAATTGTATTGGAGGAGTGACAATTTTTATTTAATTGTATTGGAGGAGTGACAATTTTTATTTAATTGTATTGAAGGAGTGACAATTTATATTTAATTGCATTGGAGGAGTGACAATTTTTACTTCATTGTATTGGAGGAGTGACAATTTTTATTTAATTGTATTGGAGGAGTGACAATTTTTACTTCATTGTATTGGAGGAGTGGCAATTTTTATTTAATTGTATTAGAGGAGTGACAATTTTCATTTAATTGTAGTGGAGGAGTGACAATTTTTACTTCATTGTATTGGAGGAGTGTCAATTTTTATTTAATTGTATTGGAGGAGTGACAATTTTTATTTAATTGTATTGGAGGAGTGACATTTTTTATTTAATTGTATTGGAGGAGTGATTATTTTTATTTAATTGTATTGGAGGAGTGACAATTTTTATTTAATTGTATTGGAGGAGTGACTATTTTTATTTAATTGTATTGGAGGAGTGACATTTTTTATTTAATTGTATTGGAGGAGTGACTATTTTTATTTAATTGTATTGGAGGAGTGACAATTTTTATTTAATTGTATTGAAGGAATGACAATTTATATTTAATTGTATTGGAGGAGTGACCATTTTTACTTCATTGTATTGGAGGAGTGACAATTTATATTTAATTGCATTGGAGGAGTGACAATTTTTACTTCATTGTATTGGAGGAGTGACAATTTTTATTTAATTGTATTGGAGGAGTGACAATTTTTACTTCATTGTATTGGAGGAGTGACAATTTTTATTTAATTGTATTAGAGGAGTGACAATTTTTACTTCATTGTATTGGAGGAGTGGCAATTTTTATTTAATTGTATTGGAGGAGTGACAATTTTCATTTAATTGTAGTGGAGGAGTGACAATTTTTACTTCATTGTATTGGAGGAGTGACAATTTTTATTTAATTGTATTGGAGGAGTGACAATTTTTATTTAACTGTATTGGAGGAGTGACAATTGTTATTTAATTGTATTGGAGGAGTGACAATTTATATTTAATTGCATTGGAGGAGTGACTATTTTTACTTCATTGTATTGGAGGAGTGACAATTGTTATTTAATGGTATTGGAGGAGTGACAATTTTTATTTAATTGTATTGAAGGAGTGACAATTTATATTTCATTGCATTGGAGGAGTGACTATTTTTACTTCATTGTATTAAGGAGTGAACATTTTTATTTAATGGTATGGGAGGAATGACCATTTTTATTTAATTGTATTGGATAGTGACAATTTATATTAAATTGCATTGGAGGAGTGACTATTTTTATTTAATTGTATTGGAGGAGTGACAATTTTTATTTAATTGTATTGGAGGAGTGACCATTTTTATTTAATTGTAGTGGAGGAGTGACCATTTTTATTTAATTGTATTGAAGGAGTGACAATTTATATTTAATTGCATTGGAGGAGTGACAATTTTTACTTCATTGTATTGGAGGAGTGACAATTTTTATTTAATTGTATTGGAGGAGTGACAATTTTTACTTCATTGTATTGGAGGAGTGACAATTTTTATTTAATTGTATTAGAGGAGTGACAATTTTTACTTCATTGTATTGGAGGAGTGGCAATTTTTATTTAATTGTATTGGAGGAGTGACAATTTTCATTTAATTGTAGTGGAGGAGTGACAATTTTTACTTCATTGTATTGGAGGAGTGTCAATTTTTATTTAATTGTATTGGAGGAGTGACAATTTTTATTTAATTGTATTGGAGGAGTGACATTTTTTATTTAATTGTATTGGAGGAATGACAATTTTTACTTCATTGTATTGGAGGAGTGAAAATTTTTATTTAATTGTATTGGAGGAGTGACAATTTTTATTTAATTGTATTGGAGGAGTGACAATTGTTATTTAATTGTATTGGAGGAGTGACAATTTATATTTAATTGCATCGGAGGAGTGACTATTTTTACTTCATTGTATTGGAGGAGTGACAATTGCTATTTAATGGTATTGGAGGAGTGACCATTTTTATTTAATTGTATTGAAGGAGTGACAATTTATATTTAATTGCATTGGAGGAGTGACAATTTTTACTTCATTGTATTGGAGGAGTGACAATTTTTATTTAATTGTATTGGAGGAGTGACAATTTTTATTTAATTGTATTGGAGGAGTGACAATTTTTATTTAATTGTATTGAAGGAGTGACAATTTATATTTAATTGCATTGGAGGAGTGACAATTTTTACTTCATTGTATTGGAGGAGTGACAATTTTTATTTAATTGTATTGGAGGAGTGACAATTTTTACTTCATTGTATTGGAGGAGTGGCAATTTTTATTTAATTGTATTAGAGGAGTGACAATTTTCATTTAATTGTAGTGGAGGAGTGACAATTTTTACTTCATTGTATTGGAGGAGTGTCAATTTTTATTTAATTGTATTGGAGGAGTGACAATTTTTATTTAATTGTATTGGAGGAGTGACATTTTTTATTTAATTGTATTGGAGGAGTGATTATTTTTATTTAATTGTATTGGAGGAGTGACAATTTTTATTTAATTGTATTGGAGGAGTGACTATTTTTATTTAATTGTATTGGAGGAGTGACATTTTTTATTTAATTGTATTGGAGGAGTGACTATTTTTATTTAATTGTATTGGAGGAGTGACAATTTTTATTTAATTGTATTGAAGGAATGACAATTTATATTTAATTGTATTGGAGGAGTGACCATTTTTACTTCATTGTATTGGAGGAGTGACAATTTATATTTAATTGCATTGGAGGAGTGACAATTTTTACTTCATTGTATTGGAGGAGTGACAATTTTTATTTAATTGTATTGGAGGAGTGACAATTTTTACTTCATTGTATTGGAGGAGTGACAATTTTTATTTAATTGTATTAGAGGAGTGACAATTTTTACTTCATTGTATTGGAGGAGTGGCAATTTTTATTTAATTGTATTGGAGGAGTGACAATTTTCATTTAATTGTAGTGGAGGAGTGACAATTTTTACTTCATTGTATTGGAGGAGTGTCAATTTTTATTTAATTGTATTGGAGGAGTGACAATTTTTATTTAATTGTATTGGAGGAGTGACATTTTTTATTTAATTGTATTGGAGGAATGACAATTTTTACTTCATTGTATTGGAGGAGTGACAATTTTTATTTAATTGTATTGGAGGAGTGACAATTTTTATTTAATTGTATTGGAGGAGTGACAATTGTTATTTAATTGTATTGGAGGAGTGACAATTTATATTTAATTGCATCGGAGGAGTGACTATTTTTACTTCATTGTATTGGAGGAGTGACAATTGCTATTTAATGGTATTGGAGGAGTGACCATTTTTATTTAATTGTATTGAAGGAGTGACAATTTATATTTAATTGCATTGGAGGAGTGACAATTTTTACTTCATTGTATTGGAGGAGTGACAATTTTTATTTAATTGTATTGGAGGAGTGACAATTTTTATTTAATTGTATTGGAGGAGTGACAATTTTTATTTAATTGTATTGAAGGAGTGACAATTTATATTTAATTGCATTGGAGGAGTGACAATTTTTACTTCATTGTATTGGAGGAGTGACAATTTTTATTTAATTGTATTGGAGGAGTGACAATTTTTACTTCATTGTATTGGAGGAGTGGCAATTTTTATTTAATTGTATTAGAGGAGTGACAATTTTCATTTAATTGTAGTGGAGGAGTGACAATTTTTACTTCATTGTATTGGAGGAGTGTCAATTTTTATTTAATTGTATTGGAGGAGTGACAATTTTTATTTAATTGTATTGGAGGAGTGACATTTTTTATTTAATTGTATTGGAGGAGTGACTATTTTTATTTAATTGTATTGGAGGAGTGACAATTTTTATTTAATTGTATTGGAGGAGTGACTATTTTTATTTAATTGTATTGGAGGAGTGACATTTTTTATTTAATTGTATTGGAGGAGTGACTATTTTTATTTAATTGTATTGGAGGAGTGACAATTTTTATTTAATTGTATTGAAGGAATGACAATTTATATTTAATTGTATTGGAGGAGTGACCATTTTTACTTCATTGTATTGGAGGAGTGACTATTTTTATTTAATTGTATTGGAGGAGTGACCATTTTTATTTAATTGTAGTGGAGGAGTGACAATTTTTACTTCATTGTATTGGAGGAGTGACAATTTGTATTTAATTGTATTGGAGGAGTGACAATTTTTATTTAATTGTATTGGAGGAGTGACCATTTTTATTTAATTGTATTGAAGGAGTGACAATTTATATTTAATTGCATTGGAGGAGTGACAATTTTTACTTCGTTGTATTGGAGGAGTGACAATTTTTATTTAATTGTATTGGAGGAGTGACAATTTTTACTTCATTGTATTGGAGGAGTGACAATTTTTATTTAATTGTATTAGAGGAGTGACAATTTTCATTTAATTGTAGTGGAGGAGTGACAATTTTTACTTCATTGTATTGGAGGAGTGTCAATTTTTATTTAATTGTATTGGAGGAGTGACAATTTTTATTTAATTGTATTGGAGGAGTGACATTTTTTATTTAATTGTATTGGAGGAGTGACAATTTTTATTTAATTGTATTGGAGGAGTGACAATTTTTATTTAATTGTATTGGAGGAGTGACTATTTTTATTTAATTGTATTGGAGGAGTGACCATTTTTATTTAATTGTATTGAAGGAATGACAATTTATATTTAATTGTATTGGAGGAGTGACCATTTTTACTTCATTGTATTGGAGGAGTGACTATTTTTATTTAATTGTATTGAAGGAGTGACCATTTTTATTTAATTGTATTGGAGGAGTGACCATTTTTACTTCATTGTATGAGGAGTGACTATTTTTATTTAATTGTATTGGAGGAGTGACAATTTTTATTTAATTGTATTGGAGGAGTGACAATTTTTATTTAATTGTATTGGAGGAGTGACCATTTTTATTTAATTGTAGTGGAGGAGTGACAATTTTTACTTCATTGTATTGGAGGAGTGACAATTTTTATTTAATTGTATTGGAGGAGTGACAATTTTTATTTAATTGTATTGGAGGAGTGACAGTTGTTATTTAATTGTATTGGAGGAGTGAAAATTTATATTTAATTGCATTGGAGGAGTGACTATTTTTACTTCATTGTATTGGAGGAGTGACAATTGTTATTTAATGGTATTGGAGGAGTGACAATTTTTATTTAATTGTATTGAAGGAGTGACAATTTATATTTCATTGTATTGGAGGAGTGACCATTTTTACTTCATTGTATTGGAGGAGTGACAATTTTTATTTAATTGTATTGGAGGAGTGACCATTTTTATTTAATTGTATTGAAGGAGTGACAATTTATATTTAATTGTATTGGAGGAGTGACCATTTTTACTTCATTGTATTGGAGGAGTGACAATTTTTATTTAATAGTATGGGAGGAATGACCATTTTTATTTAATTGTTTTGAAGGAATGACAATTTATATTTAATTGTATTGGAGGAGTGACCATTTTTACTACATTGTATTGGAGGAGTGACAATTTTTATTTAATTGTATTGGAGGAGTGACCATTTTTATTTAATTGTATTGAAGGAGTGACAATTTATATTTAATTGTATTGGAGGAGTGACCATTTTTACTTCATTGTATTGGAGGAGTGACTATTTTTATTTAATTGTATTGGAGGAGTGACAATTTTTATTTAATTGTATTGGTGGAGTGACAACTTATATTTAATTGTATTGGAGGAGTGACCATTTTAACTTCATTGTGTTGGAGGAGTGACTATTTTTATTTAATTGTATTGGAGGAGTGACCATTTTTATTTAATTCTATTGAAGGAGTGACAATTTATATTTAATTGCATTGGAGGAGTGACAATTTTTACTTCATTGTATTGGAGGAGTGACAATTTTTATTTAAATGTATTGGAGGAGTGACAATTTTTATTTAATTGTATTGGAGGAGTGACCATTTTTATTTAATTGTATTGAAGGAGTGACAATTTATATTTAATTGCATTGGAGGAGTGACAATTTTTACTTCATTGTATTGGAGGAGTGACAATTTTTATTTAATTGTATTGGAGGAGTGACAATTTTTACTTCATTGTATTGGAGGAGTGACAATTTTTATTTAATTGTATTAGAGGAGTGACAATTTTTACTTCATTGTATTGGAGGAGTGGCAATTTTTATTTAATTGTATTGGAGGAGTGACAATTTTCATTTAATTGTAGTGGAGGAGTGACAATTTTTACTTCATTGTATTGGAGGAGTGTCAATTTTTATTTAATTGTATTGGAGGAGTGACAATTTTTATTTAATTGTATTGGAGGAGTGACATTTTTTATTTAATTGTATTGGAGGAATGACAATTTTTACTTCATTGTATTGGAGGAGTGACAATTTTTATTTAATTGTATTGGAGGAGTGACAATTTTTATTTAATTGTATTGGAGGAGTGACAATTGTTATTTAATTGTATTGAAGGAGTGACAATTTATATTTAATTGCATTGGAGGAGTGACAATTTTTACTTCATTGTATTGGAGGAGTGACAATTTTTATTTAATTGTATTGGAGGAGTGACAATTTTTATTTAATTGTATTGGAGGAGTGACCATTTTTATTTAATTGTATTGAAGGAGTGACAATTTATATTTAATTGCATTGGAGGAGTGACAATTTTTACTTCATTGTATTGGAGGAGTGACAATTTTTATTTAATTGTATTGGAGGAGTGACAATTTTTACTTCATTGTATTGGAGGAGTGGCAATTTTTATTTAATTGTATTGGAGGAGTGACAATTTTCATTTAATTGTAGTGGAGGAGTGACAATTTTTACTTCATTGTATTGGAGGAGTGTCAATTTTTATTTAATTGTATTGGAGGAGTGACAATTTTTATTTAATTGTATTGGAGGAGTGACATTTTTTATTTAATTGTATTGGAGGAGTGACTATTTTTATTTAATTGTATTGGAGGAGAGACAATTTTTATTTAATTGTATTGGAGGAGTGACTATTTTTATTTAATTGTATTGGAGGAGTGACAATTTTTTATTTAATTGTATTGGAGGAGTGACTATTTTTATTTAATTGTATTGGAGGAGTGACAATTTTTATTTAATTGTATTGAAGGAATGACAATTTATATTTAATTGTATTGGAGGAGTGACCATTTTTACTTCATTGTATTGGAGGAGTGACTATTTCTATTTAATTGTATTGGAGGAGTGACAATTTTTATTTAATTGTATTGGAGTAGTGACAATATTTATTTAATTGTATTGGAGGAGTGACCATTTTTATTTAATTGTAGTGGAGGAGTGACAATTTTTACTTCATTGTATTGGAGGAGTGACAATTTGTATTTAATTGTATTGGAGGAGTGACAATTTTTATTTAATTGTATTGGAGGAGTGACCATTTTTATTTAATTGTATTGAAGGAGTGACAATTTATATTTAATTGCATTGGAGGAGTGACAATTTTTACTTCGTTGTATTGGAGGAGTGACAATTTTTATTTAATTGTATTGGAGGAGTGACAATTTTTACTTCATTGTATTGGAGGAGTGACAATTTTTATTTAATTGTATTAGAGGAGTGACAATTTTTACTTTATTGTATTGGAGGAGTGACTATTTTTATTTAATTGTATTGGAGGAGTGACAATTTTCATTTAATTGTAGTGGAGGAGTGACAATTTTTACTTCATTGTATTGGAGGAGTGTCAATTTTTATTTAATTGTATTGGAGGAGTGACAATTTTTATTTAATTGTATTGGAGGAGTGACAATTTTTATTTAATTGTATTGGAGGAGTGACAATTTTTATTTAATTGTATTGGAGGAGTGACTATTTTTATTTAATTGTATTGGAGGAGTGGCAATTTTTATTTAATTGTATTAGAGGAGTGACAATTTTCATTTAATTGTAGTGGAGGAGTGACAATTTTTACTTCATTGTATTGGAGGAGTGTCAATTTTTATTTAATTGTATTGGAGGAGTGACAATTTTTATTTAATTGTATTGGAGGAGTGACATTTTTTATTTAATTGTATTGGAGGAGTGATTATTTTTATTTAATTGTATTGGAGGAGTGACAATTTTTATTTAATTGTATTGGAGGAGTGACTATTTTTATTTAATTGTATTGGAGGAGTGACATTTTTTATTTAATTGTATTGGAGGAGTGACTATTTTTATTTAATTGTATTGGAGGAGTGACAATTTTTATTTAATTGTATTGAAGGAATGACAATTTATATTTAATTGTATTGGAGGAGTGACCATTTTTACTTCATTGTATTGGAGGAGTGACAATTTATATTTAATTGCATTGGAGGAGTGACAATTTTTACTTCATTGTATTGGAGGAGTGACAATTTTTATTTAATTGTATTGGAGGAGTGACAATTTTTACTTCATTGTATTGGAGGAGTGACAATTTTTATTTAATTGTATTAGAGGAGTGACAATTTTTACTTCATTGTATTGGAGGAGTGGCAATTTTTATTTAATTGTATTGGAGGAGTGACAATTTTCATTTAATTGTAGTGGAGGAGTGACAATTTTTACTTCATTGTATTGGAGGAGTGTCAATTTTTATTTAATTGTATTGGAGGAGTGACAATTTTTATTTAATTGTATTGGAGGAGTGACATTTTTTATTTAATTGTATTGGAGGAATGACAATTTTTACTTCATTGTATTGGAGGAGTGACAATTTTTATTTAATTGTATTGGAGGAGTGACAATTTTTATTTAATTGTATTGGAGGAGTGACAATTGTTATTTAATTGTATTGGAGGAGTGACAATTTATATTTAATTGCATCGGAGGAGTGACTATTTTTACTTCATTGTATTGGAGGAGTGACAATTGCTATTTAATGGTATTGGAGGAGTGACCATTTTTATTTAATTGTATTGAAGGAGTGACAATTTATATTTAATTGCATTGGAGGAGTGACAATTTTTACTTCATTGTATTGGAGGAGTGACAATTTTTATTTAATTGTATTGGAGGAGTGACAATTTTTATTTAATTGTATTGGAGGAGTGACAATTTTTATTTAATTGTATTGAAGGAGTGACAATTTATATTTAATTGCATTGGAGGAGTGACAATTTTTACTTCATTGTATTGGAGGAGTGACAATTTTTATTTAATTGTATTGGAGGAGTGACAATTTTTACTTCATTGTATTGGAGGAGTGGCAATTTTTATTTAATTGTATTAGAGGAGTGACAATTTTCATTTAATTGTAGTGGAGGAGTGACAATTTTTACTTCATTGTATTGGAGGAGTGTCAATTTTTATTTAATTGTATTGGAGGAGTGACAATTTTTATTTAATTGTATTGGAGGAGTGACATTTTTTATTTAATTGTATTGGAGGAGTGACTATTTTTATTTAATTGTATTGGAGGAGTGACAATTTTTATTTAATTGTATTGGAGGAGTGACTATTTTTATTTAATTGTATTGGAGGAGTGACATTTTTTATTTAATTGTATTGGAGGAGTGACTATTTTTATTTAATTGTATTGGAGGAGTGACAATTTTTATTTAATTGTATTGAAGGAATGACAATTTATATTTAATTGTATTGGAGGAGTGACCATTTTTACTTCATTGTATTGGAGGAGTGACTATTTTTATTTAATTGTATTGGAGGAGTGACCATTTTTATTTAATTGTAGTGGAGGAGTGACAATTTTTACTTCATTGTATTGGAGGAGTGACAATTTGTATTTAATTGTATTGGAGGAGTGACAATTTTTATTTAATTGTATTGGAGGAGTGACCATTTTTATTTAATTGTATTGAAGGAGTGACAATTTATATTTAATTGCATTGGAGGAGTGACAATTTTTACTTCGTTGTATTGGAGGAGTGACAATTTTTATTTAATTGTATTGGAGGAGTGACAATTTTTACTTCATTGTATTGGAGGAGTGACAATTTTTATTTAATTGTATTAGAGGAGTGACAATTTTCATTTAATTGTAGTGGAGGAGTGACAATTTTTACTTCATTGTATTGGAGGAGTGTCAATTTTTATTTAATTGTATTGGAGGAGTGACAATTTTTATTTAATTGTATTGGAGGAGTGACATTTTTTATTTAATTGTATTGGAGGAGTGACAATTTTTATTTAATTGTATTGGAGGAGTGACAATTTTTATTTAATTGTATTGGAGGAGTGACTATTTTTATTTAATTGTATTGGAGGAGTGACCATTTTTATTTAATTGTATTGAAGGAATGACAATTTATATTTAATTGTATTGGAGGAGTGACCATTTTTACTTCATTGTATTGGAGGAGTGACTATTTTTATTTAATTGTATTGAAGGAGTGACCATTTTTATTTAATTGTATTGGAGGAGTGACCATTTTTACTTCATTGTATGAGGAGTGACTATTTTTATTTAATTGTATTGGAGGAGTGACAATTTTTATTTAATTGTATTGGAGGAGTGACAATTTTTATTTAATTGTATTGGAGGAGTGACCATTTTTATTTAATTGTAGTGGAGGAGTGACAATTTTTACTTCATTGTATTGGAGGAGTGACAATTTTTATTTAATTGTATTGGAGGAGTGACAATTTTTATTTAATTGTATTGGAGGAGTGACAGTTGTTATTTAATTGTATTGGAGGAGTGAAAATTTATATTTAATTGCATTGGAGGAGTGACTATTTTTACTTCATTGTATTGGAGGAGTGACAATTGTTATTTAATGGTATTGGAGGAGTGACAATTTTTATTTAATTGTATTGAAGGAGTGACAATTTATATTTCATTGTATTGGAGGAGTGACCATTTTTACTTCATTGTATTGGAGGAGTGACAATTTTTATTTAATTGTATTGGAGGAGTGACCATTTTTATTTAATTGTATTGAAGGAGTGACAATTTATATTTAATTGTATTGGAGGAGTGACCATTTTTACTTCATTGTATTGGAGGAGTGACAATTTTTATTTAATAGTATGGGAGGAATGACCATTTTTATTTAATTGTTTTGAAGGAATGACAATTTATATTTAATTGTATTGGAGGAGTGACCATTTTTACTACATTGTATTGGAGGAGTGACAATTTTTATTTAATTGTATTGGAGGAGTGACCATTTTTATTTAATTGTATTGAAGGAGTGACAATTTATATTTAATTGTATTGGAGGAGTGACCATTTTTACTTCATTGTATTGGAGGAGTGACTATTTTTATTTAATTGTATTGGAGGAGTGACAATTTTTATTTAATTGTATTGGTGGAGTGACAACTTATATTTAATTGTATTGGAGGAGTGACCATTTTAACTTCATTGTGTTGGAGGAGTGACTATTTTTATTTAATTGTATTGGAGGAGTGACCATTTTTATTTAATTCTATTGAAGGAGTGACAATTTATATTTAATTGCATTGGAGGAGTGACAATTTTTACTTCATTGTATTGGAGGAGTGACAATTTTTATTTAAATGTATTGGAGGAGTGACAATTTTTATTTAATTGTATTGGAGGAGTGACCATTTTTATTTAATTGTATTGAAGGAGTGACAATTTATATTTAATTGCATTGGAGGAGTGACAATTTTTACTTCATTGTATTGGAGGAGTGACAATTTTTATTTAATTGTATTGGAGGAGTGACAATTTTTACTTCATTGTATTGGAGGAGTGACAATTTTTATTTAATTGTATTAGAGGAGTGACAATTTTTACTTCATTGTATTGGAGGAGTGGCAATTTTTATTTAATTGTATTGGAGGAGTGACAATTTTCATTTAATTGTAGTGGAGGAGTGACAATTTTTACTTCATTGTATTGGAGGAGTGTCAATTTTTATTTAATTGTATTGGAGGAGTGACAATTTTTATTTAATTGTATTGGAGGAGTGACATTTTTTATTTAATTGTATTGGAGGAATGACAATTTTTACTTCATTGTATTGGAGGAGTGACAATTTTTATTTAATTGTATTGGAGGAGTGACAATTTTTATTTAATTGTATTGGAGGAGTGACAATTGTTATTTAATTGTATTGAAGGAGTGACAATTTATATTTAATTGCATTGGAGGAGTGACAATTTTTACTTCATTGTATTGGAGGAGTGACAATTTTTATTTAATTGTATTGGAGGAGTGACAATTTTTATTTAATTGTATTGGAGGAGTGACCATTTTTATTTAATTGTATTGAAGGAGTGACAATTTATATTTAATTGCATTGGAGGAGTGACAATTTTTACTTCATTGTATTGGAGGAGTGACAATTTTTATTTAATTGTATTGGAGGAGTGACAATTTTTACTTCATTGTATTGGAGGAGTGGCAATTTTTATTTAATTGTATTGGAGGAGTGACAATTTTCATTTAATTGTAGTGGAGGAGTGACAATTTTTACTTCATTGTATTGGAGGAGTGTCAATTTTTATTTAATTGTATTGGAGGAGTGACAATTTTTATTTAATTGTATTGGAGGAGTGACATTTTTTATTTAATTGTATTGGAGGAGTGACTATTTTTATTTAATTGTATTGGAGGAGAGACAATTTTTATTTAATTGTATTGGAGGAGTGACTATTTTTATTTAATTGTATTGGAGGAGTGACAATTTTTTATTTAATTGTATTGGAGGAGTGACTATTTTTATTTAATTGTATTGGAGGAGTGACAATTTTTATTTAATTGTATTGAAGGAATGACAATTTATATTTAATTGTATTGGAGGAGTGACCATTTTTACTTCATTGTATTGGAGGAGTGACTATTTCTATTTAATTGTATTGGAGGAGTGACAATTTTTATTTAATTGTATTGGAGTAGTGACAATATTTATTTAATTGTATTGGAGGAGTGACCATTTTTATTTAATTGTAGTGGAGGAGTGACAATTTTTACTTCATTGTATTGGAGGAGTGACAATTTGTATTTAATTGTATTGGAGGAGTGACAATTTTTATTTAATTGTATTGGAGGAGTGACCATTTTTATTTAATTGTATTGAAGGAGTGACAATTTATATTTAATTGCATTGGAGGAGTGACAATTTTTACTTCGTTGTATTGGAGGAGTGACAATTTTTATTTAATTGTATTGGAGGAGTGACAATTTTTACTTCATTGTATTGGAGGAGTGACAATTTTTATTTAATTGTATTAGAGGAGTGACAATTTTTACTTTATTGTATTGGAGGAGTGACTATTTTTATTTAATTGTATTGGAGGAGTGACAATTTTCATTTAATTGTAGTGGAGGAGTGACAATTTTTACTTCATTGTATTGGAGGAGTGTCAATTTTTATTTAATTGTATTGGAGGAGTGACATTTTTTATTTAATTGTATTGGAGGAGTGACTATTTTTATTTAATTGTATTGGAGGAGTGACAATTTTTATTTAATTGTATTGGAGGAGTGACTATTTTTATTTAATTGTATTGGAGGAGTGACCATTTTTATTTAATTGTATTGAAGGAATGACAATTTATATTTAATTGTATTGGAGGAGTGACAATTTTTACTTCATTGTATTGGAGGAGTGACTATTTTTATTTAATTGTATTGGAGGAGTGACAATTTTTATTTAATTGTATTGGAAGAGTGACAATTGTTATTTAATTGTATTGAAGGAGTGACAATTTATATTTAATTGCATTGGAGGAGTGACAATTTTTACTTCATTGTATTGAGGAGTGACAATTTTTATTTAATTGTATTGGAGGAGTGACAATTTTTATTTAATTGTATTGGAGGAGTGACCATTTTTATTTAATTGTATTGAAGGAGTGACAATTTATATTTAATTGCATTGGAGGAGTGACAATTTTTACTTCATTGTATTGGAGGAGTGACAATTTTTATTTAATTGTATTGGAGGAGTGACAATTTTTACTTCATTGTATTGGAGGAGTGGCAATTTTTATTTAATTGTATTGGAGGAGTGACAATTTTCATTTAATTGTAGTGGAGGAGTGACAATTTTTACTTCATTGTATTGGAGGAGTGTCAATTTTTATTTAATTGTATTGGAGGAGTGACAATTTTTATTTAATTGTATTGGAGGAGTGACATTTTTTATTTAATTGTATTGGAGGAGTGACTATTTTTATTTAATTGTATTGGAGGAGTGACCATTTTTATTTAATTGTATTGAAAGAATGACAATTTATATTTAATTGTATTGGAGGAGTGACAATTTTTACTTCATTGTATTGGAGGAGTGGCAATTTTTATTTAATTGTATTGGAGGAGTGACCATTTTTATTTAATTGTAGTGGAGGAGTGACAATTTTTACTTCATTGTATTGGAGGAGTGACAATTTTTATTTAATTGTACTGGAGGAGTGACAATTTTTATTTAACTGTATTGGAGGAGTGACAATTGTTATTTAATTGTATTGGAGGAGTGACAATTTATATTTAATTGCATTGGAGGAGTGACTATTTTTACTTCATTGTATTGGAGGAGTGACAATTGTTATTTAATGGTATTGGAGGAGTGACAATTTTTATTTAATTGTATTGAAGGAGTGACAATTTATATTTCATTGCATTGGAGGAGTGACTATTTTTACTTCATTGTATTAAGGAGTGAACATTTTTATTTAATGGTATGGGAGGAATGACCATTTTTATTTAATTGTATTGGATAGTGACAATTTATATTAAATTGCATTGGAGGAGTGACTATTTTTATTTAATTGTATTGGAGGAGTGACAATTTTTATTTAATTGTATTGGAGGAGTGACCATTTTTATTTAATTGTAGTGGAGGAGTGACCATTTTTATTTAATTGTATTGAAGGAGTGACAATTTATATTTAATTGCATTGGAGGAGTGACAATTTTTACTTCATTGTATTGGAGGAGTGACAATTTTTATTTAATTGTATTGGAGGAGTGACAATTTTTACTTCATTGTATTGGAGGAGTGACAATTTTTATTTAATTGTATTAGAGGAGTGACAATTTTTACTTCATTGTATTGGAGGAGTGGCAATTTTTATTTAATTGTATTGGAGGAGTGACATTTTTTATTTAATTGTATTGGAGGAATGACAATTTTTACTTCATTGTATTGGAAGAGTGACAATTTTTATTTAATTGTATTGGAGGAGTGACAATTTTTATTTAATTGTATTGGAGGAGTGACAATTGTTATTTAATTGTATTGGAGGAGTGACAATTTATATTTAATTGCATCGGAGGAGTGACTATTTTTACTTCATTGTATTGGAGGAGTGACAATTGCTATTTAATGGTATTGGAGGAGTGACCATTTTTATTTAATTGTATTGAAGGAGTGACAATTTATATTTAATTGCATTGGAGGAGTGACAATTTTTACTTCATTGTATTGGAGGAGTGACAATTTTTATTTAATTGTATTGGAGGAGTGACAATTTTTATTTAATTGTATTGGAGGAGTGACAATTTTTATTTAATTGTATTGAAGGAGTGACAATTTATATTTAATTGCATTGGAGGAGTGACAATTTTTACTTCATTGTATTGGAGGAGTGACAATTTTTATTTAATTGTATTGGAGGAGTGACAATTTTTACTTCATTGTATTGGAGGAGTGGCAATTTTTATTTAATTGTATTAGAGGAGTGACAATTTTCATTTAATTGTAGTGGAGGAGTGACAATTTTTACTTCATTGTATTGGAGGAGTGTCAATTTTTATTTAATTGTATTGGAGGAGTGACAATTTTTATTTAATTGTATTGCAGGAGTGACATTTTTTATTTAATTGTATTGGAGGAGTGACTATTTTTATTTAATTGTATTGGAGGAGTGACAATTTTTATTTAATTGTATTGGAGGAGTGACTATTTTTATTTAATTGTATTGGAGGAGTGACATTTTTTATTTAATTGTATTGGAGGAGTGACTATTTTTATTTAATTGTATTGGAGGAGTGACAATTTTTATTTAATTGTATTGAAGGAATGACAATTTATATTTAATTGTATTGGAGGAGTGACCATTTTTACTTCATTGTATTGGAGGAGTGACTATTTTTATTTAATTGTATTGGAGGAGTGACCATTTTTATTTAATTGTATTGGAGTAGTGACAATTTTTATTTAATTGTATTGGAGGAGTGACCATTTTTATTTAATTGTAGTGGAGGAGTGACAATTTTTACTTCATTGTATTGGAGGAGTGACAATTTGTATTTAATTGTATTGGAGGAGTGACAATTTTTATTTAATTGTATTGGAGGAGTGACCATTTTTATTTAATTGTATTGAAGGAGTGACAATTTATATTTAATTGCATTGGAGGAGTGACAATTTTTACTTCGTTGTATTGGAGGAGTGACAATTTTTATTTAATTGTATTGGAGGAGTGACAATTTTTACTTCATTGTATTGGAGGAGTGACAATTTTTATTTAATTGTATTAGAGGAGTGACAATTTTCATTTAATTGTAGTGGAGGAGTGACAATTTTTACTTCATTGTATTGGAGGAGTGTCAATTTTTATTTAATTGTATTGGAGGAGTGACAATTTTTATTTAATTGTATTGGAGGAGTGACATTTTTTATTTAATTGTATTGGAGGAGTGACAATTTTTATTTAATTGTATTGGAGGAGTGACAATTTTTATTTAATTGTATTGGAGGAGTGACATTTTTTATTTAATTGTATTGGAGGAATGACAATTTTTACTTCATTGTATTGGAGGAGTGACAATTTTTATTTAATTGTATTGGAGGAGTGACAATTTTTATTTAATTGTATTGGAGGAGTGACAATTGTTATTTAATTGTATTGAAGGAGTGACAATTTATATTTAATTGCATTGGAGGAGTGACAATTTTTACTTCATTGTATTGGAGGAGTGACAATTTTTATTTAATTGTATTGGAGGAGTGACAATTTTTATTTAATTGTATTGGAGGAGTGACCATTTTTATTTAATTGTATTGAAGGAGTGACAATTTATATTTAATTGCATTGGAGGAGTGACAATTTTTACTTCATTGTATTGGAGGAGTGACAATTTTTATTTAATTGTATTGGAGGAGTGACAATTTTTACTTCATTGTATTGGAGGAGTGGCAATTTTTATTTAATTGTATTGGAGGAGTGACAATTTTCATTTAATTGTAGTGGAGGAGTGACAATTTTTACTTCATTGTATTGGAGGAGTGTCAATTTTTATTTAATTGTATTGGAGGAGTGACAATTTTTATTTAATTGTATTGGAGGAGTGACATTTTTTATTTAATTGTATTGGAGGAGTGACTATTTTTATTTAATTGTATTGGAGGAGAGACAATTTTTATTTAATTGTATTGGAGGAGTGACTATTTTTATTTAATTGTATTGGAGGAGTGACAATTTTTTATTTAATTGTATTGGAGGAGTGACTATTTTTATTTAATTGTATTGGAGGAGTGACAATTTTTATTTAATTGTATTGAAGGAATGACAATTTATATTTAATTGTATTGGAGGAGTGACCATTTTTACTTCATTGTATTGGAGGAGTGACTATTTCTATTTAATTGTATTGGAGGAGTGACAATTTTTATTTAATTGTATTGGAGTAGTGACAATATTTATTTAATTGTATTGGAGGAGTGACAATTTTTATTTAATTGTAGTGGAGGAGTGACAATTTTTACTTCATTGTATTGGAGGAGTGACAATTTGTATTTAATTGTATTGGAGGAGTGACAATTTTTATTTAATTGTATTGGAGGAGTGACCATTTTTATTTAATTGTATTGAAGGAGTGACAATTTATATTTAATTGCATTGGAGGAGTGACAATTTTTACTTCGTTGTATTGGAGGAGTGACAATTTTTATTTAATTGTATTGGAGGAGTGACAATTTTTACTTCATTGTATTGGAGGAGTGACAATTTTTATTTAATTGTATTAGAGGAGTGACAATTTTTACTTTATTGTATTGGAGGAGTGACTATTTTTATTTAATTGTATTGGAGGAGTGACAATTTTCATTTAATTGTAGTGGAGGAGTGACAATTTTTACTTCATTGTATTGGAGGAGTGTCAATTTTTATTTAATTGTATTGGAGGAGTGACAATTTTTATTTAATTGTATTGGAGGAGTGACATTTTTTATTTAATTGTATTGGAGGAGTGACTATTTTTATTTAATTGTATTGGAGGAGTGACAATTTTTATTTAATTGTATTGGAGGAGTGACTATTTTTATTTAATTGTATTGGAGGAGTGACCATTTTTATTTAATTGTATTGAAGGAATGACAATTTATATTTAATTGTATTGGAGGAGTGACAATTTTTACTTCATTGTATTGGAGGAGTGACTATTTTTATTTAATTGTATTGGAGGAGTGACAATTTTTATTTAATTGTATTGGAGGAGTGACAATTGTTATTTAATTGTATTGAAGGAGTGACAATTTATATTTAATTGCATTGGAGGAGTGACAATTTTTACTTCATTGTATTGAGGAGTGACAATTTTTATTTAATTGTATTGGAGGAGTGACAATTTTTATTTAATTGTATTGGAGGAGTGACCATTTTTATTTAATTGTATTGAAGGAGTGACAATTTATATTTAATTGCATTGGAGGAGTGACAATTTTTACTTCATTGTATTGGAGGAGTGACAATTTTTATTTAATTGTATTGGAGGAGTGACAATTTTTACTTCATTGTATTGGAGGAGTGGCAATTTTTATTTAATTGTATTGGAGGAGTGACAATTTTC
Organism: Bathymodiolus brooksi; assembly: GCA_963680875.1. Taxonomy (NCBI): domain Eukaryota; kingdom Metazoa; phylum Mollusca; class Bivalvia; order Mytilida; family Modiolidae; genus Bathymodiolus; species Bathymodiolus brooksi. Next base: position 45,838,132 of record OY804586.1, read on the forward strand.
ATTTAATTGTAGTGGAGGAGTGACAATTTTTACTTCATTGTATTGGAGGAGTGTCAATTTTTATTTAATTGTATTGGAGGAGTGACAATTTTTATTTAATTGTATTGGAGGAGTGACATTTTTTATTTAATTGTATTGGAGGAGTGACTATTTTTATTTAATTGTATTGGAGGAGTGACCATTTTTATTTAATTGTATTGAAAGAATGACAATTTATATTTAATTGTATTGGAGGAGTGACAATTTTTACTTCATTGTATTGGAGGAGTGGCAATTTTTATTTAATTGTATTGGAGGAGTGACCATTTTTATTTAATTGTAGTGGAGGAGTGACAATTTTTACTTCATTGTATTGGAGGAGTGACAATTTTTATTTAATTGTACTGGAGGAGTGACAATTTTTATTTAACTGTATTGGAGGAGTGACAATTGTTATTTAATTGTATTGGAGGAGTGACAATTTATATTTAATTGCATTGGAGGAGTGACTATTTTTACTTCATTGTATTGGAGGAGTGACAATTGTTATTTAATGGTATTGGAGGAGTGACAATTTTTATTTAATTGTATTGAAGGAGTGACAATTTATATTTCATTGCATTGGAGGAGTGACTATTTTTACTTCATTGTATTAAGGAGTGAACATTTTTATTTAATGGTATGGGAGGAATGACCATTTTTATTTAATTGTATTGGATAGTGACAATTTATATTAAATTGCATTGGAGGAGTGACTATTTTTATTTAATTGTATTGGAGGAGTGACAATTTTTATTTAATTGTATTGGAGGAGTGACCATTTTTATTTAATTGTAGTGGAGGAGTGACCATTTTTATTTAATTGTATTGAAGGAGTGACAATTTATATTTAATTGCATTGGAGGAGTGACAATTTTTACTTCATTGTATTGGAGGAGTGACAATTTTTATTTAATTGTATTGGAGAAGTGACAATTTTTACTTCATTGTATTGGAGGAGTGACAATTTTTATTTAATTGTATTAGAGGAGTGACAATTTTTACTTCATTGTATTGGAGGAGTGGCAATTTTTATTTAATTGTATTGGAGGAGTGACATTTTTTATTTAATTGTATTGGAGGAATGACAATTTTTACTTCATTGTATTGGAGGAGTGACAATTTTTATTTAATTGTATTGGAGGAGTGACAATTTTTATTTAATTGTATTGGAGGAGTGACAATTGTTATTTAATTGTATTGGAGGAGTGACAATTTATATTTAATTGCATCGGAGGAGTGACTATTTTTACTTCATTGTATTGGAGGAGTGACAATTGCTATTTAATGGTATTGGAGGAGTGACCATTTTTATTTAATTGTATTGAAGGAGTGACAATTTATATTTAATTGCATTGGAGGAGTGACAATTTTTACTTCATTGTATTGGAGGAGTGACAATTTTTATTTAATTGTATTGGAGGAGTGACAATTTTTATTTAATTGTATTGGAGGAGTGACAATTTTTATTTAATTGTATTGAAGGAGTGACAATTTATATTTAATTGCATTGGAGGAGTGACAAGTTTTACTTCATTGTATTGGAGGAGTGACAATTTATATTTAATTGCATCGGAGGAGTGACTATTTTTACTTCATTGTATTGGAGGAGTGACAATTGCTATTTAATGGTATTGGAGGAGTGACCATTTTTATTTAATTGTATTGAAGGAGTGACAATTTATATTTAATTGCATTGGAGGAGTGACAATTTTTACTTCATTGTATTGGAGGAGTGACAATTTTTATTTAATTGTATTGGAGGAGTGACAATTTTTATTTAATTGTATTGGAGGAGTGACAATTTTTACTTCATTGTATTGGAGGAGTGGCAATTTTTATTTAATTGTATTAGAGGAGTGACAATTTTCATTTAATTGTAGTGGAGGAGTGACAATTTTTACTTCATTGTATTGGAGGAGTGTCAATTTTTATTTAATTGTATTGGAGGAGTGACAATTTTTATTTAATTGTATTGGAGGAGTGACATTTTTTATTTAATTGTATTGGAGGAGTGACTATTTTTATTTAATTGTATTGGAGGAGTGACAATTTTTATTTAATTGTATTGGAGGAGTGACTATTTTTATTTAATTGTATTGGAGGAGTGACATTTTTTATTTAATTGTATTGGAGGAGTGACTATTTTTATTTAATTGTATTGGAGGAGTGACAATTTTTATTTAATTGTATTGAAGGAATGACAATTTATATTTAATTGTATTGGAGGAGTGACCATTTTTACTTCATTGTATTGGAGGAGTGACTATTTTTATTTAATTGTATTGGAGGAGTGACCATTTTTATTTAATTGTATTGGAGTAGTGACAATTTTTATTTAATTGTATTGGAGGAGTGACCATTTTTATTTAATTGTAGTGGAGGAGTGACAATTTTTACTTCATTGTATTGGAGGAGTGACAATTTGTATTTAATTGTATTGGAGGAGTGACAATTTTTATTTAATTGTATTGGAGGAGTGACCATTTTTATTTAATTGTATTGAAGGAGTGACAATTTATATTTAATTGCATTGGAGGAGTGACAATTTTTACTTCGTTGTATTGGAGGAGTGACAATTTTTATTTAATTGTATTGGAGGAGTGACAATTTTTACTTCATTGTATTGGAGGAGTGACAATTTTTATTTAATTGTATTAGAGGAGTGACAATTTTCATTTAATTGTAGTGGAGGAGTGACAATTTTTACTTCATTGTATTGGAGGAGTGTCAATTTTTATTTAATTGTATTGGAGGAGTGACAATTTTTATTTAATTGTATTGGAGGAGTGACATTTTTTATTTAATTGTATTGGAGGAGTGACAATTTTTATTTAATTGTATTGGAGGAGTGACAATTTTTATTTAATTGTATTGGAGGAGTGACTATTTTTATTTAATTGTATTGGAGGAGTGACCATTTTTATTTAATTGTATTGAAGGAATGACAATTTATATTTAATTGTATTGGAGGAGTGACCATTTTTACTTCATTGTATTGGAGGAGTGACTATTTTTATTTAATTGTATTGGAGGAGTGACAATTTTTATCTAATTGTATTGGAGTAGTGACAATATTTATTTAATTGTATTGGAGGAGTGGCCATTTTTATTTAATTGTAGTGGAGGAGTGACAATTTATATTTAATTGCATTGGAGGAGTGACTATTTTTACTTCATTGTATTGGAGGAGTGACAATTGTTATTTAATGGTATTGGAGGAGTGACCATTTTTATTTAATTGTATTGAAGGAGTGACAATTTATATTTAATTGCATTGGAGGAGTGACAATTTTTACTTCATTGTATTGAGGAGTGACAATTTTTATTTAATTGTATTGGAGGAGTGACAATTTTTATTTAATTGTATTGGAGGAGTGACCATTTTTATTTAATTGTATTGAAGGAGTGACAATTTATATTTAATTGCATTGGAGGAGTGACAATTTTACTTCATTGTATTGGAGGAGTGACAATTTTTATTTAATTGTATTGGAGGAGTGACAATTTTTACTTCATTTTATTGGAGGAGTGGCAATTTTTATTTAATTGTATTGGAGGAGTGACAATTTTCATTTAATTGTAGTGGAGGAGTGACAATTTTTACTTCATTGTATTGGAGGAGTGTCAATTTTTATTTAATTGTATTGGAGGAGTGACAATTTTTATTTAATTGTATTGGAGGAGTGACATTTTTTATTTAATTGTATTGGAGGAGTGACTATTTTTATTTAATTGTATTGGAGGAGTGACCATTTTTATTTAATTGTATTGAAAGAATGACAATTTATATTTAATTGTATTGGAGGAGTGACAATTTTTACTTCATTGTATTGGAGGAGTGGCAATTTTTATTTAATTGTATTGGAGGAGTGACCATTTTTATTTAATTGTAGTGGAGGAGTGACAATTTTTACTTCATTGTATTGGAGGAGTGACAATTTTTATTTAATTGTATTGGAGGAGTGACAATTTTTATTTAATTGTATTGGAGGAGTGACAATTGTTATTTAATTGTATTGGAGGAGTGACAATTTATATTTAATTGCATTGGAGGAGTGACTATTTTTACTTCATTGTATTGGAGGAGTGACAATTGTTATTTAATGGTATTGGAGGAGTGACAATTTTTATTTAATTGTATTGAAGGAGTGACAATTTATATTTCATTGCATTGGAGGAGTGACTATTTTTCTTCATTGTATTGGAGGAGTGAACATTTTTATTTAATGGTATGGGAGGAATGACCATTTTTATTTATTTGTATTGGATAGTGACAATTTATCTTAAATTGCATTGGAGGAGTGACTATTTTTATTTAATTGTATTGGAGGAGTGACAATTTTTATTTAATTGTATTGGAGGAGTGACAATTTATATTTAATTGTATTGGAGGAGTGACTATTTTTATTTAATGGTATTGGTGGAGTCACCATTTTTACTTCATTGTATTGGAGGAGTGACTATTTTTATTTAATTGTATTGGAGGAGTGACAATTTTTATATAATTGTATTGGAGGAGTGACAATTTATATTTAATTGTATTGGATGAGTGACCATTTTTACTTCATTCTGTTGGAGGAGTTACTATTTTTATTTAATTGTATTGGAGGAGTGACCATTTTTATTTAATTGTATTGAAGGAGTGACAATTTATATTTAATTGCATTGGAGGAGTGACAATTTTTACTTCATTGTATTGGAGAAGTGACAATTTTTATTTAATTGTATTGGAGGAGTGACAATTTTTATTTAATTGTATTGGAGGAGTGACTATTTTTATTTAATTGTATTGAAGGAGTGACAATTTATATTTTATTGCATTGGAGGAGTGACATTTTTTACTTCATTGTATTGGAGGAGTGACAATTTTTATTTAATTGTATTGGAGGAGTGACAATTTTACTTCATTGTATTGGAGGAGTGACCATTTTTATTTAATTGTATTGGAGGAGTGACAATTTTTACTTCATTGTATTGGAGGAGTGGCAATTTTTATTTAAATGTATTGGAGGAGTGACAATTTTTATTTAATTGTATTGGAGGAGTGACATTTTTTATTTAATTGTATTGGAGGAGTGACTATTTTTATTTAATTGTATTGGAGGAGTGACAATTTTTATTTAATTGTATTGGAGGAGTGACATTTTTTATTTAAATGTATTGGAGGAGTGACAATTTTTATTTAATTGTATTGGAGGAGTGTCAATTTTTATTTAATTGTATTGGAGGAGTGACATTTTTTATTTAATTGTATTGGAGGAGTGACTATTTTTATTTAATTGTATTGGAGGAGTGACAATTTTTATTTAATTGTATTGGAGGAGTGACTATTTTTATTTAATTGTATTGGAGGAGTGACCATTTTTATTTAATTGTATTGAAGGAATGACAATTTATATTTAATTGTATTGGAGGAGTGACCATTTTTACTTCATTGTATTGGAGGAGTGACACTTTTTATTTAATTGTATTGGAGGAGTGACAATTGTTATTAAATTGTATTGGAGTAGTGACAATTTTTATTTAATTGTATTGGAGGAGTGACCATTTTTATTTAATTGTAGTGGAGGAGTGACAATTTTTACTTCATTGTATTGGAGGAGTGACAATTTGTATTTAATTGTATTGGAGGAGTGACAATTTTTATTTAATTGTATTGGAGGAGTGACAATTTTTATTTAATTGTATTGGAGGAGTGACAATTTTTAATTCATTGTATTGGAGGAGTGACAATTTTTATTTAATTGTATTAGAGGAGTGACAATTTTTACTTCATTGTATTGGAGGAGTGGCAATTTTTATTTAATTGTATTGGAGGAGTGACAATTTTTATTTAATTGTAGTGGAGGAGTGACAATTTTTACTTCATTGTATTGGAGGAGTGTCAATTTTTATTTAATTGTATTGGAGGAGTGACAATTTTTATTTAATTGTATTGGAGGAGTGACATTTTTTATTTAATTGTATTGGAGGAGTGACTATTTTTATTTAATTGTATTGGAGGAGTGGCAATTTTTATTTAATTGTATTGGAGGAGTGACAATTTTCATTTAATTGTAGTGGAGGAGTGACAATTTTTACTTCATTGTATTGGAGGAGTGTCAATTTTTATTTAATTGTATTGGAGGAGTGACAATTTTTATTTAATTGTATTGGAGGAGTGACATTTTTTATTTAATTGTATTGGAGGAGTGACTATTTTTATTTAATTGTATTGGAGGAGTGACCATTTTTATTTAATTGTATTGAAAGAATGACAATTTATATTTAATTGTATTGGAGGAGTGACAATTTTTACTTCATTGTATTGGAGGAGTGGCAATTTTTATTTAATTGTATTGGAGGAGTGACCATTTTTATTTAATTGTAGTGGAGGAGTGACAATTTTTACTTCATTGTATTGGAGGAGTGACAATTTTTATTTAATTGTATTGGAGGAGTGACAATTTTTATTTAATTGTATTGGAGGAGTGACAATTGTTATTTAATTGTATTGGAGGAGTGACAATTTATATTTAATTGCATTGGAGGAGTGACTATTTTTACTTCATTGTATTGGAGGAGTGACAATTGTTATTTAATGGTATTGGAGGAGTGACAATTTTTATTTAATTGTATTGAAGGAGTGACAATTTATATTTCATTGCATTGGAGGAGTGACTATTTTTCTTCATTGTATTGGAGGAGTGAACATTTTTATTTAATGGTATGGGAGGAATGACCATTTTTATTTATTTGTATTGGATAGTGACAATTTATCTTAAATTGCATTGGAGGAGTGACTATTTTTATTTAATTGTATTGGAGGAGTGACAATTTTTATTTAATTGTATTGGAGGAGTGACAATTTATATTTAATTGTATTGGAGGAGTGACTATTTTTATTTAATGGTATTGGTGGAGTCACCATTTTTACTTCATTGTATTGGAGGAGTGACTATTTTTATTTAATTGTATTGGGAGGAGTGACAATTTTTATATAATTGTATTGGAGGAGTGACAATTTATATTTAATTGTATTGGATGAGTGACCATTTTTACTTCATTCTGTTGGAGGAGTTACTATTTTTATTTAATTGTATTGGAGGAGTGACCATTTTTATTTAATTGTATTGAAGGAGTGACAATTTATATTTAATTGCATTGGAGGAGTGACAATTTTTACTTCATTGTATTGGAGGAGTGACAATTTTTATTTAATTGTATTGGAGGAGTGACAATTTTTATTTAATTGTATTGGAGGAGTGACTATTTTTATTTAATTGTATTGAAGGAGTGACAATTTATATTTTATTGCATTGGAGGAGTGACATTTTTTACTTCATTGTATTGGAGGAGTGACAATTTTTATTTAATTGTATTGGAGGAGTGACAATTTTACTTCATTGTATTGGAGGAGTGACCATTTTTATTTAATTGTATTGGAGGAGTGACAATTTTTACTTCATTGTATTGGAGGAGTGGCAATTTTTATTTAAATGTATTGGAGGAGTGACAATTTTTATTTAATTGTATTGGAGGAGTGACATTTTTTATTTAATTGTATTGGAGGAGTGACTATTTTTATTTAATTGTATTGGAGGAGTGACAATTTTTATTTAATTGTATTGGAGGAGTGACATTTTTTATTTAAATGTATTGGAGGAGTGACAATTTTTATTTAATTGTATTGGAGGAGTGTCAATTTTTATTTAATTGTATTGGAGGAGTGACATTTTTTATTTAATTGTATTGGAGGAGTGACTATTTTTATTTAATTGTATTGGAGGAGTGACAATTTTTATTTAATTGTATTGGAGGAGTGACTATTTTTATTTAATTGTATTGGAGGAGTGACAATTTTTATTTAATTGTATTGGAGGAGTGACTATTTTTATTTAATTGTATTGGAGGAGTGGCAATTTTTATTTAATTGTATTGGAGGAGTGACAATTTTCATTTAATTGTAGTGGAGGAGTGACAATTTTTACTTCATTGTATTGGAGGAGTGTCAATTTTTATTTAATTGTATTGGAGGAGTGACAATTTTTATTTAATTGTATTGGAGGAGTGACATTTTTTATTTAATTGTATTGGAGGAGTGACTATTTTTATTTAATTGTATTGGAGGAGTGACCATTTTTATTTAATTGTATTGAAAGAATGACAATTTATATTTAATTGTATTGGAGGAGTGACAATTTTTACTTCATTGTATTGGAGGAGTGGCAATTTTTATTTAATTGTATTGGAGGAGTGACCATTTTTATTTAATTGTAGTGGAGGAGTGACAATTTTTACTTCATTGTATTGGAGGAGTGACAATTTTTATTTAATTGTATTGGAGGAGTGACAATTTTTATTTAATTGTATTGGAGGAGTGACAATTGTTATTTAATTGTATTGGAGGAGTGACAATTTATATTTAATTGCATTGGAGGAGTGACTATTTTTACTTCATTGTATTGGAGGAGTGACAATTGTTATTTAATGGTATTGGAGGAGTGACAATTTTTATTTAATTGTATTGAAGGAGTGACAATTTATATTTCATTGCATTGGAGGAGTGACTATTTTTCTTCATTGTATTGGAGGAGTGAACATTTTTATTTAATGGTATGGGAGGAATGACCATTTTTATTTATTTGTATTGGATAGTGACAATTTATCTTAAATTGCATTGGAGGAGTGACTATTTTTATTTAATTGTATTGGAGGAGTGACAATTTTTATTTAATTGTATTGGAGGAGTGACAATTTATATTTAATTGTATTGGAGGAGTGACTATTTTTATTTAATGGTATTGGTGGAGTCACCATTTTTACTTCATTGTATTGGAGGAGTGACTATTTTTATTTAATTGTATTGGAGGAGTGACAATTTTTATATAATTGTATTGGAGGAGTGACAATTTATATTTAATTGTATTGGATGAGTGACCATTTTTACTTCATTCTGTTGGAGGAGTTACTATTTTTATTTAATTGTATTGGAGGAGTGACCATTTTTATTTAATTGTATTGAAGGAGTGACAATTTATATTTAATTGCATTGGAGGAGTGACAATTTTTACTTCATTGTATTGGAGGAGTGACAATTTTTATTTAATTGTATTGGAGGAGTGACAATTTTTATTTAATTGTATTGGAGGAGTGACTATTTTTATTTAATTGTATTGAAGGAGTGACAATTTATATTTTATTGCATTGGAGGAGTGACATTTTTTACTTCATTGTATTGGAGGAGTGACAATTTTTATTTAATTGTATTGGAGGAGTGACAATTTTACTTCATTGTATTGGAGGAGTGACCATTTTTATTTAATTGTATTGGAGGAGTGACAATTTTTACTTCATTGTATTGGAGGAGTGGCAATTTTTATTTAAATGTATTGGAGGAGTGACAATTTTTATTTAATTGTATTGGAGGAGTGACATTTTTTATTTAATTGTATTGGAGGAGTGACTATTTTTATTTAATTGTATTGGAGGAGTGACAATTTTTATTTAATTGTATTGGAGGAGTGACATTTTTTATTTAAATGTATTGGAGGAGTGACAATTTTTATTTAATTGTATTGGAGGAGTGTCAATTTTTATTTAATTGTATTGGAGGAGTGACATTTTTTATTTAATTGTATTGGAGGAGTGACTATTTTTATTTAATTGTATTGGAGGAGTGACAATTTTTATTTAATTGTATTGGAGGAGTGACTATTTTTATTTAATTGTATTGGAGGAGTGACCATTTTTATTTAATTGTATTGAAGGAATGACAATTTATATTTAATTGTATTGGAGGAGTGACCATTTTTACTTCATTGTATTGGAGGAGTGACACTTTTTATTTAATTGTATTGGAGGAGTGACAATTGTTATTAAATTGTATTGGAGTAGTGACAATTTTTATTTAATTGTATTGGAGGAGTGACCATTTTTATTTAATTGTAGTGGAGGAGTGACAATTTTTACTTCATTGTATTGGAGGAGTGACAATTTGTATTTAATTGTATTGGAGGAGTGACAATTTTTATTTAATTGTATTGGAGGAGTGACAATTTTTATTTAATTGTATTGGAGGAGTGACAATTTTTACTTCATTGTATTGGAGGAGTGACAATTTTTATTTAATTGTATTAGAGGAGTGACAATTTTTACTTCATTGTATTGGAGGAGTGGCAATTTTTATTTAATTGTATTGGAGGAGTGACAATTTTTATTTAATTGTAGTGGAGGAGTGACAATTTTTACTTCATTGTATTGGAGGAGTGTCAATTTTTATTTAATTGTATTGGAGGAGTGACAATTTTTATTTAATTGTATTGGAGGAGTGACATTTTTTATTTAATTGTATTGGAGGAGTGACTATTTTTATTTAATTGTATTGGAGGAGTGACAATTTTTATTTAATTGTATTGGAGGAGTGACTATTTTTATTTAATTGTATTGGAGGAGTGACCATTTTTATTTAATTGTATTGAAGGAGTGACAATTTATATTTAATTGTATTGGAGGAGTGACAATTTTTACTTCATTGTATTGGAGGAGTGGCAATTTTTATTTAATTGTATTGGAGGAGTGACCATTTTTATTTAATTGTAGTGGAGGAGTGACAATTTTTACTTCATTGTATTGGAGGAGTGACAATTTTTATTTAATTGTATTGGAGGAGTGACAATTTTTATTTAATTGTATTGGAGGAGTGACAATTGTTATTTAATTGTATTGGAGGAGTGACAATTTATATTTAATTGCATTGGAGGAGTGACTATTTTTACTTCATCGTATTGGAGGAGTGACAATTGTTATTTAATGGTATTGGAGGAGTGACAATTTTTATTTAATTGTATTGAAGGAGTGACAATTTATATTTCATTGCATTGGAGGAGTGACTATTTTTACTTCATTGTATTGGAGGAGTGAACATTTTTATTTAATGGTATGGGAGGAATGACCATTTTTATTTAATTGTATTGGATAGTGACAATTTATATTAAATTGCATTGGAGGAGTGACTATTTTTATTTAATTGTATTGGAGGAGTGACTATTTTTATTTAATTGTATTGAAGGAGTGACAATTTATATTTTATTGCATTGGAGGAGTGACAATTTTTACTTCATTGTATTGGAGGAGTGACAATTTTTATTTAATTGTATTGGAGGAGTGACAATTTTACTTCATTGTATTGGAGGAGTGACCATTTTTATTTAATTGTATTGGAGGAGTGACAATTTTTACTTCATTGTATTGGAGGAGTGGCAATTTTTATTTAAATGTATTGGAGGAGTGACAATTTTTATTTAATTGTATTGGAGGAGTGACATTTTTTATTTAATTGTATTGGAGGAGTGACTATTTTTATTTAATTGTATTGGAGGAGTGACAATTTTTATTTAATTGTATTGGAGGAGTGACATTTTTTATTTAAATGTATTGGAGGAGTGACAATTTTTATTTAATTGTATTGGAGGAGTGTCAATTTTTATTTAATTGTATTGGAGGAGTGACATTTTTTATTTAATTGTATTGGAGGAGTGACTATTTTTATTTAATTGTATTGGAGGAGTGACAATTTTTATTTAATTGTATTGGAGGAGTGACTATTTTTATTTAATTGTATTGGAGGAGTGACCATTTTTATTTAATTGTATTGAAGGAATGACAATTTATATTTAATTGTATTGGAGGAGTGACCATTTTTACTTCATTGTATTGGAGGAGTGACTATTTTTATTTAATTGTATTGGAGGAGTGACAATTGTTATTAAATTGTATTGGAGTAGTGACAATTTTTATTTAATTGTATTGGAGGAGTGACCATTTTTATTTAATTGTAGTGGAGGAGTGACAATTTTTACTTCATTGTATTGGAGGAGTGACAATTTGTATTTAATTGTATTGGAGGAGTGACAATTTTTATTTAATTGTATTGGAGGAGTGACCATTTTTATTTAATTGTATTGGAGGAGTGACAATTTTTACTTCATTGTATTGGAGGAGTGACAATTTTTATTTAATTGTATTAGAGGAGTGACAATTTTTACTTCATTGTATTGGAGGAGTGGCAAGTTTTATTTAATTGTATTGGAGGAGTGACAATTTTCATTTAATTGTAGTGGAGGAGTGACAATTTTTACTTCATTGTATTGGAGGAGTGTCAATTTTTATTTAATTGTATTGGAGGAGTGACAATTTTTATTTAATTGTATTGGAGGAGTGACATTTTTTATTTAATTGTATTGGAGGAGTGACTATTTTTATTTAATTGTATTGGAGGAGTGACAATTTTTATATAATTGTATTGGAGGAGTGACTATTTTTATTTAATTGTATTGGAGGAGTGACCATTTTTATTTAATTGTATTGAAGGAGTGACAATTTATATTTAATTGTATTGGAGGAGTGACAATTTTTACTTCATTGTATTGGAGGAGTGGCAATTTTTATTTAATTGTATTGGAGGAGTGACCATTTTTATTTAATTGTAGTGGAGGAGTGACAATTTTTACTTCATTGTATTGGAGGAGTGACAATTTTTATTTAATTGTATTGGAGGAGTGACAATTTTTATTTAATTGTATTGGAGGAGTGGCAATTGTTATTTAATTGTATTGGAGGAGTCACAATTTATATTTAATTGTATTGGAGGAGTGACAATTTTTACTTCATTGTATTGGAGGAGTGGCAATTTTTATTTAATTGTATTGGAGGAGTGACCATTTTTATTTAATTGTAGTGGAGGAGTGACAATTTTTACTTCATTGTATTGGAGGAGTGACAATTTTTATTTAATTGTATTGGAGGAGTGACAATTTTTATTTAATTGTATTGGAGGAGTGGCAATTGTTATTTAATTGTATTGGAGGAGTCACAATTTATATTTAATTGCATTGGAGGAGTGACTATTTTTACTTCATTGTATTGGAGGAGTGACAATTGTTATTTAATGGTATTGGAGGAGTGACAATTTTTATTTAATTGTATTGAAGGAGTGACAATTTATATTTCATTGCATTGGAGGAGTGACTATTTTACTTCATTGTATTGGAGGAGTGAACATTTTTATTTAATGGTATGGGAGGAATGACCATTTTTATTTAATTGTATTGGATAGTGACAATTTATATTAAATTGCATTGGAGGAGTGACTATTTTTATTTAATTGTATTGGAGGAGTGACAATTTTTATTTAATTGTATTGGAGGAGTGACAATTTATATTTAATTGTATTGGAGGAGTGACTATTTTTATTTAATGGTATTGGTGGAGTCACCATTTTTACTTCATTGTATTGGAGGAGTGACTATTTTTATTTAATTGTATTGGAGGAGTGACAATTTTTATATAATTGTATTGGAGGAGTGACAATTTTTACTTCATTGTATTGGAGGAGTGACAATTTTTATTTAATTGTATTGGAGGAGTGACAATTTTTATTTAATTGTATTGGAGGAGTGACTATATTTATTTAATTGTATTGAAGGAGTGACAATTTATATTTTATTGCATTGGAGGAGTGACAATTTTTACTTCATTGTATTGGAGGAGTGACAATTTTTATTTAATTGTATTGGAGGAGTGACAATTTTACTTCATTGTATTGGAGGAGTGACCATTTTTATTTAATTGTATTGGAGGAGTGACAATTTTTACTTCATTGTATTGGAGGAGTGGCAATTTTTATTTAAATGTATTGGAGGAGTGACAATTTTTATTTAATTGTATTGGAGGAGTGACATTTTTTATTTAATTGTATTGGAGGAGTGACTATTTTTATTTAATTGTATTGGAGGAGTGACAATTTGTATTTAATTGTATTGGAGGAGTGACATTTTTTATTTAAATGTATTGGAGGAGTGACAATTTTTATTTAATTGTATTGGAGGAGTGTCAATTTTTATTTAATTGTATTGGAGGAGTGACATTTTTTATTTAATTGTATTGGAGGAGTGACTATTTTTATTTAATTGTATTGGAGGAGTGACAATTTTTATTTAATTGTATTGGAGGAGTGACTATTTTTATTTAATTGTATTGGAGGAGTGACCATTTTTATTTAATTGTATTGAAGGAATGACAATTTATATTTAATTGTATTGGAGGAGTGACCATTTTTACTTCATTGTATTGGAGGAGTGACTATTTTTATTTAATTGTATTGGAGGAGTGACAATTTTTATTAAATTGTATTGGAGGAGTGACAATTTTTACTTCATTGTATTGGAGGAGTGACAATTTGTATTTAATTGTATTGGAGGAATGACAATTTATATTTAATTGTATTGGAGGAGTGACCATTTTTACTTCATTGTATTGGAGGAGTGACTATTTTTATTTAATTGTATTGGAGGAGTGACCATTTTTATTTAATTGTAGTGGAGGAGTGACAATTTTACTTCATTGTATTGGAGGAGTGACAATTTTTATTTAATTGTATTGGAGGAGTGACAATTGTTATTTAATTGTATTGGAGGAGTCACAATTTATATTTAATTGCATTGGAGGAGTGACTATTTTTACTTCATTGTATTGGAGGAGTGACAATTGTTATTTAATGGTATTGGAGGAGTGACAATTTTTATTTAATTGTATTGAAGGAGTGACAATTTATATTTCATTGCATTGGAGGAGTGACTATTTTACTTCATTGTATTGGAGGAGTGAACATTTTTATTTAATGGTATGGGAGGAATGACCATTTTTATTTAATTGTATTGGATAGTGACAATTTATATTAAATTGCATTGGAGGAGTGACTATTTTTATTTAATTGTATTGGAGGAGTGACAATTTTTATTTAATTGTATTGGAGGAGTGACAATTTATATTTAATTGTATTGGAGGAGTGACTATTTTTATTTAATGGTATTGGTGGAGTCACCATTTTTACTTCATTGTATTGGAGGAGTGACTATTTTTATTTAATTGTATTGGAGGAGTGACAATTTTTATATAATTGTATTGGAGGAGTGACAATTTTTACTTCATTGTATTGGAGGAGTGACAATTTTTATTTAATTGTATTGGAGGAGTGACAATTTTTATTTAATTGTATTGGAGGAGTGACTATATTTATTTAATTGTATTGAAGGAGTGACAATTTATATTTTATTGCATTGGAGGAGTGACAATTTTTACTTCATTGTATTGGAGGAGTGACAATTTTTATTTAATTGTATTGGAGGAGTGACAATTTTACTTCATTGTATTGGAGGAGTGACCATTTTTATTTAATTGTATTGGAGGAGTGACAATTTTTACTTCATTGTATTGGAGGAGTGGCAATTTTTATTTAAATGTATTGGAGGAGTGACAATTTTTATTTAATTGTATTGGAGGAGTGACATTTTTTATTTAATTGTATTGGAGGAGTGACTATTTTTATTTAATTGTATTGGAGGAGTGACAATTTGTATTTAATTGTATTGGAGGAGTGACATTTTTTATTTAAATGTATTGGAGGAGTGACAATTTTTATTTAATTGTATTGGAGGAGTGTCAATTTTTATTTAATTGTATTGGAGGAGTGACATTTTTTATTTAATTGTATTGGAGGAGTGACTATTTTTATTTAATTGTATTGGAGGAGTGACAATTTTTATTTAATTGTATTGGAGGAGTGACTATTTTTATTTAATTGTATTGGAGGAGTGACCATTTTTATTTAATTGTATTGAAGGAATGACAATTTATATTTAATTGTATTGGAGGAGTGACCATTTTTACTTCATTGTATTGGAGGAGTGACTATTTTTATTTAATTGTATTGGAGGAGTGACAATTTTTATTAAATTGTATTGGAGGAGTGACAATTTTTACTTCATTGTATTGGAGGAGTGACAATTTGTATTTAATTGTATTGGAGGAATGACAATTTATATTTAATTGTATTGGAGGAGTGACCATTTTTACTTCATTGTATTGGAGGAGTGACTATTTTTATTTAATTGTATTGGAGGAGTGACCATTTTTATTTAATTGTAGTGGAGGAGTGACAATTTTTACTTCATTGTATTGGAGGAGTGACAATTTGTATTTAATTGTATTGGAGGAGTGACAATTTTTATTTAATTGTATTGGAGGAGTGACCAATTTTATTTAATTGTATTGGAGGAGTGACAATTTTTACTTCATTGTATTGGAGGAGTGACAATTTTTATTTAATTGTATTAGAGGAGTGACAATTTTTACTTCATTGTATTGGAGGAGTGGCAATTTTTATTTAATTGTATTGGAGGAGTGACAATTTTCATTTAATTGTAGTGGAGGAGTGACAATTTTTACTTCATTGTATTGGAGGAGTGTCAATTTTTATTTAATTGTATTGGAGGAGTGACAATTTTTATTTAATTGTATTGGAGGAGTGACATTTTTTATTTAATTGTATTGGAGGAGTGACTATTTTTATTTAATTGTATTGGAGGAGTGACAATTTTTATTTAATTGTATTGGAGGAGTGACTATTTTTATTTAATTGTATTGGAGGAGTGACCATTTTTATTTAATTGTATTAAAGGAATGACAATTTATATTTAATTGTATTGGAGGAGTGACCATTTTTACTTCATTGTATTGGAGGAGTGACTATTTTTATTTAATTGTATTGGAGGAGTGACAATTTTTATCTAATTGTATTGGAGTAGTGACAATATTTATTTAATTGTATTGGAGGAGTGACCATTTTTATTTAATTGTAGTGGAGGAGTGACAATTTTTACTTCATTGTATTGGAGGAGTGACAATTTTTATTTAATTGTATTGGAGGAGTGACAATTTTTATTTAATTGTATTGGAGGAGTGACAATTGTTATTTAATTGTATTGGAGGAGTGACAATTTATATTTAATTGCATTGGAGGAGTGACTATTTTTACTTCATTGTATTGGAGGAGTGACAATTGTTATTTAATGGTATTGGAGGAGTGACCATTTTTATTTAATTGTATTGAAGGAGTGACAATTTATATTTAATTGCATTGGAGGAGTGACAATTTTTACTTCATTGTATTGAGGAGTGACAATTTTTATTTAATTGTATTGGAGGAGTGACAATTTTTATTTAATTGTATTGGAGGAGTGACCATTTTTATTTAATTGTATTGAAGGAGTGACAATTTATATTTAATTGCATTGGAGGAGTGACAATTTTTACTTCATTGTATTGGAGGAGTGACAATTTTTATTTAATTGTATTGGAGGAGTGACAATTTTTACTTCATTGTATTGGAGGAGTGACAATTTTTATTTAATTGTATTGGAGGAGTGACAATTTTTATTTAATTGTATTGGAGGAATGACTATTTTTATTTAATTGTATTGAAGGAGTGACAATTTATATTTAATTGCATTGGAGGAGTGACAATTTTTACTTCATTGTATTGGAGGAGTGACAATTTTTATTTAATTGTATTGGAGGAGTTAACATTTTACTTCATTGTATTGGAGGAGTGACCATTTTTATTTAATTGTATTGGAGGAGTGACAATTTTTACTTCATTGTATTGGAGTGGCAATTTTTATTTAATTGTATTGGAGGAGTGACAATTTTCATTTAATTGTAGTGGAGGAGTGACAATGTTTACTTCATTGTATTGGAGGAGTGTCAATTTTTATTTAATTGTATTGGAGGAGTGACCATTTTTATTTAATTGTATTGGAGGAGTGACTATTTTTATTTAATTGTATTGGAGGAGTGACCATTTTTATTTAATTGTATTGAAAGAATGACAATTTATATTTAATTGTATTGGAGGAGTGACAATTTTTACTTCATTGTATTGGAGGAGTGGCAATTTTTATTTAATTGTATTGGAGGAGTGACCATTTTTATTTAATTGTAGTGGAGGAGTGACAATTTTTACTTCATTGTATTGGAGGAGTGACAATTTTTATTTAATGGTATTGGAGGAGTGACCATTTTTATTTAATTGTATTGAAGGAGTGACAATTTATATTTAATTGCATTGGAGGAGTGACAATTTTTACTTCATTGTATTGAGGAGTGACAATTTATATTTAATTGTATTGGAGGAGTGACAATTTTTATTTAATTGTATTGGAGGAGTGACCATTTTTATTTAATTGTATTGAAGGAGTGACAATTTATATTTAATTGCATTGGAGGAGTGACAATTTTTACTTCATTGTATTGGAGGAGTGACAATTTTTATTTAATTGTATTGGAGGAGTGACAATTTTTACTTCATTGTATTGGAGGAGTGGCAATTTTCATTTAATTGTATTGGAGGAGTGACAATTTTCATTTAATTGTAGTGGAGGAGTGACAATTTTTACTTCATTGTATTGGAGGAGTGTCAATTTTTATTTAATTGTATTGGAGGAGTGACAATTTTTATTTAATTGTATTGGAGGAGTGACATTTTTTATTTAATTGTATTGGAGGAGTGACTATTTTTATTTAATTGAATTGGAGGAGTGACAATTTTTATTTAATTGTATTGGAGGAGTGACTATTTTTATTTAATTGTATTGGAGGAGTGACCATTTTTATTTAATTGTATTGAAAGAATGACAATTTATATTTAATTGTATTGGAGGAGTGACAATTTTTACTTCATTGTATTGGAGGAGTGGCAATTTTTATTTAATTGTATTGGAGGAGTGACCATTTTTATTTAATTGTATTGGAGGAGTGACATTTTTTATTTAATTGTATTGGAGGAGTGACTATTTTTATTTAATTGTATTGGAGGAGAGACAATTTTTATTTAATTGTATTGGAGGAGTGACTATTTTTATTTAATTGTATTGGAGGAGTGACAATTTTTTATTTAATTGTATTGGAGGAGTGACTATTTTTATTTAATTGTATTGGAGGAGTGACAATTTTTATTTAATTGTATTGAAGGAATGACAATTTATATTTAATTGTATTGGAGGAGTGACCATTTTTACTTCATTGTATTGGAGGAGTGACTATTTCTATTTAATTGTATTGGAGGAGTGACAATTTTTATTTAATTGTATTGGAGTAGTGACAATATTTATTTAATTGTATTGGAGGAGTGACCATTTTTATTTAATTGTAGTGGAGGAGTGACAATTTTTACTTCATTGTATTGGAGGAGTGACAATTTGTATTTAATTGTATTGGAGGAGTGACAATTTTTATTTAATTGTATTGGAGGAGTGACCATTTTTATTTAATTGTATTGAAGGAGTGACAATTTATATTTAATTGCATTGGAGGAGTGACAATTTTTACTTCGTTGTATTGGAGGAGTGACAATTTTTATTTAATTGTATTGGAGGAGTGACAATTTTTACTTCATTGTATTGGAGGAGTGACCATTTTTATTTAATTGTATTAGAGGAGTGACAATTTTTACTTTATTGTATTGGAGGAGTGACTATTTTTATTTAATTGTATTGGAGGAGTGACAATTTTCATTTAATTGTAGTGGAGGAGTGACAATTTTTACTTCATTGTATTGGAGGAGTGTCAATTTTTATTTAATTGTATTGGAGGAGTGACAATTTTTATTTAATTGTATTGGAGGAGTGACATTTTTTATTTAATTGTATTGGAGGAGTGACTATTTTTATTTAATTGTATTGGAGGAGTGACAATTTTTATTTAATTGTATTGGAGGAGTGACTATTTTTATTTAATTGTATTGGAGGAGTGACATTTTTTATTTAATTGTATTGGAGGAGTGACTATTTTTATTTAATTGTATTGGAGGAGTGACAATTTGTATTTAATTGTATTGGAGGAGTGACATTTTTTATTTAAATGTATTGGAGGAGTGACAATTTTTATTTAATTGTATTGGAGGAGTGTCAATTTTTATTTAATTGTATTGGAGGAGTGACATTTTTTATTTAATTGTATTGGAGGAGTGACTATTTTTATTTAATTGTATTGGAGGAGTGACAATTTTTATTTAATTGTATTGGAGGAGTGACTATTTTTATTTAATTGTATTGGAGGAGTGACCATTTTTATTTAATTGTATTGAAGGAATGACAATTTATATTTAATTGTATTGGAGGAGTGACCATTTTTACTTCATTGTATTGGAGGAGTGACTATTTTTATTTAATTGTATTGGAGGAGTGACAATTTTTATTAAATTGTATTGGAGGAGTGACAATTTTTACTTCATTGTATTGGAGGAGTGACAATTTGTATTTAATTGTATTGGAGGAATGACAATTTATATTTAATTGTATTGGAGGAGTGACCATTTTTACTTCATTGTATTGGAGGAGTGACTATTTTTATTTAATTGTATTGGAGGAGTGACCATTTTTATTTAATTGTAGTGGAGGAGTGACAATTTTTACTTCATTGTATTGGAGGAGTGACAATTTGTATTTAATTGTATTGGAGGAGTGACAATTTTTATTTAATTGTATTGGAGGAGTGACCAATTTTATTTAATTGTATTGGAGGAGTGACAATTTTTACTTCATTGTATTGGAGGAGTGACAATTTTTATTTAATTGTATTAGAGGAGTGACAATTTTTACTTCATTGTATTGGAGGAGTGGCAATTTTTATTTAATTGTATTGGAGGAGTGACAATTTTCATTTAATTGTAGTGGAGGAGTGACAATTTTTACTTCATTGTATTGGAGGAGTGTCAATTTTTATTTAATTGTATTGGAGGAGTGACAATTTTTATTTAATTGTATTGGAGGAGTGACATTTTTTATTTAATTGTATTGGAGGAGTGACTATTTTTATTTAATTGTATTGGAGGAGTGACAATTTTTATTTAATTGTATTGGAGGAGTGACTATTTTTATTTAATTGTATTGGAGGAGTGACCATTTTTATTTAATTGTATTAAAGGAATGACAATTTATATTTAATTGTATTGGAGGAGTGACCATTTTTACTTCATTGTATTGGAGGAGTGACTATTTTTATTTAATTGTATTGGAGGAGTGACAATTTTTATCTAATTGTATTGGAGTAGTGACAATATTTATTTAATTGTATTGGAGGAGTGACCATTTTTATTTAATTGTAGTGGAGGAGTGACAATTTTTACTTCATTGTATTGGAGGAGTGACAATTTTTATTTAATTGTATTGGAGGAGTGACAATTTTTATTTAATTGTATTGGAGGAGTGACAATTGTTATTTAATTGTATTGGAGGAGTGACAATTTATATTTAATTGCATTGGAGGAGTGACTATTTTTACTTCATTGTATTGGAGGAGTGACAATTGTTATTTAATGGTATTGGAGGAGTGACCATTTTTATTTAATTGTATTGAAGGAGTGACAATTTATATTTAATTGCATTGGAGGAGTGACAATTTTTACTTCATTGTATTGAGGAGTGACAATTTTTATTTAATTGTATTGGAGGAGTGACAATTTTTATTTAATTGTATTGGAGGAGTGACCATTTTTATTTAATTGTATTGAAGGAGTGACAATTTATATTTAATTGCATTGGAGGAGTGACAATTTTTACTTCATTGTATTGGAGGAGTGACAATTTTTATTTAATTGTATTGGAGGAGTGACAATTTTTACTTCATTGTATTGGAGGAGTGACAATTTTTATTTAATTGTATTGGAGGAGTGACAATTTTTATTTAATTGTATTGGAGGAATGACTATTTTTATTTAATTGTATTGAAGGAGTGACAATTTATATTTAATTGCATTGGAGGAGTGACAATTTTTACTTCATTGTATTGGAGGAGTGACAATTTTTATTTAATTGTATTGGAGGAGTTAACATTTTACTTCATTGTATTGGAGGAGTGACCATTTTTATTTAATTGTATTGGAGGAGTGACAATTTTTACTTCATTGTATTGGAGTGGCAATTTTTATTTAATTGTATTGGAGGAGTGACAATTTTCATTTAATTGTAGTGGAGGAGTGACAATGTTTACTTCATTGTATTGGAGGAGTGTCAATTTTTATTTAATTGTATTGGAGGAGTGACCATTTTTATTTAATTGTATTGGAGGAGTGACTATTTTTATTTAATTGTATTGGAGGAGTGACCATTTTTATTTAATTGTATTGAAAGAATGACAATTTATATTTAATTGTATTGGAGGAGTGACAATTTTTACTTCATTGTATTGGAGGAGTGGCAATTTTTATTTAATTGTATTGGAGGAGTGACCATTTTTATTTAATTGTAGTGGAGGAGTGACAATTTTTACTTCATTGTATTGGAGGAGTGACAATTTTTATTTAATGGTATTGGAGGAGTGACCATTTTTATTTAATTGTATTGAAGGAGTGACAATTTATATTTAATTGCATTGGAGGAGTGACAATTTTTACTTCATTGTATTGAGGAGTGACAATTTATATTTAATTGTATTGGAGGAGTGACAATTTTTATTTAATTGTATTGGAGGAGTGACCATTTTTATTTAATTGTATTGAAGGAGTGACAATTTATATTTAATTGCATTGGAGGAGTGACAATTTTTACTTCATTGTATTGGAGGAGTGACAATTTTTATTTAATTGTATTGGAGGAGTGACAATTTTTACTTCATTGTATTGGAGGAGTGGCAATTTTCATTTAATTGTATTGGAGGAGTGACAATTTTCATTTAATTGTAGTGGAGGAGTGACAATTTTTACTTCATTGTATTGGAGGAGTGTCAATTTTTATTTAATTGTATTGGAGGAGTGACAATTTTTATTTAATTGTATTGGAGGAGTGACATTTTTTATTTAATTGTATTGGAGGAGTGACTATTTTTATTTAATTGCATTGGAGGAGTGACAATTTTTATTTAATTGTATTGGAGGAGTGACTATTTTTATTTAATTGTATTGGAGGAGTGACCATTTTTATTTAATTGTATTGAAAGAATGACAATTTATATTTAATTGTATTGGAGGAGTGACAATTTTTACTTCATTGTATTGGAGGAGTGGCAATTTTTATTTAATTGTATTGGAGGAGTGACCATTTTTATTTAATTGTATTGGAGGAGTGACATTTTTTATTTAATTGTATTGGAGGAGTGACTATTTTTATTTAATTGTATTGGAGGAGAGACAATTTTTATTTAATTGTATTGGAGGAGTGACTATTTTTATTTAATTGTATTGGAGGAGTGACAATTTTTTATTTAATTGTATTGGAGGAGTGACTATTTTTATTTAATTGTATTGGAGGAGTGACAATTTTTATTTAATTGTATTGAAGGAATGACAATTTATATTTAATTGTATTGGAGGAGTGACCATTTTTACTTCATTGTATTGGAGGAGTGACTATTTCTATTTAATTGTATTGGAGGAGTGACAATTTTTATTTAATTGTATTGGAGTAGTGACAATATTTATTTAATTGTATTGGAGGAGTGACCATTTTTATTTAATTGTAGTGGAGGAGTGACAATTTTTACTTCATTGTATTGGAGGAGTGACAATTTGTATTTAATTGTATTGGAGGAGTGACAATTTTTATTTAATTGTATTGGAGGAGTGACCATTTTTATTTAATTGTATTGAAGGAGTGACAATTTATATTTAATTGCATTGGAGGAGTGACAATTTTTACTTCGTTGTATTGGAGGAGTGACAATTTTTATTTAATTGTATTGGAGGAGTGACAATTTTTACTTCATTGTATTGGAGGAGTGACCATTTTTATTTAATTGTATTAGAGGAGTGACAATTTTTACTTTATTGTATTGGAGGAGTGACTATTTTTATTTAATTGTATTGGAGGAGTGACAATTTTCATTTAATTGTAGTGGAGGAGTGACAATTTTTACTTCATTGTATTGGAGGAGTGTCAATTTTTATTTAATTGTATTGGAGGAGTGACAATTTTTATTTAATTGTATTGGAGGAGTGACATTTTTTATTTAATTGTATTGGAGGAGTGACTATTTTTATTTAATTGTATTGGAGGAGTGACAATTTTTATTTAATTGTATTGGAGGAGTGACTATTTTTATTTAATTGTATTGGAGGAGTGACCATTTTTATTTAATTGTATTGAAGGAATGACAATTTATATTTAATTGTATTGGAGGAGTGACAATTTTTACTTCATTGTATTGGAGGAGTGACTATTTTTATTTAATTGTATTGGAGGAGTGACAATTTTTATTTAATTGTATTGGAGGAGTGACAATTGTTATTTAATTGTATTGAAGGAGTGACAATTTATATTTAATTGCATTGGAGGAGTGACAATTTTTACTTCATTGTATTGAGGAGTGACAATTTTTATTTAATTGTATTGGATGAGTGACAATTTTTATTTAATTGTATTGGAGGAGTGACCATTTTTATTTAATTGTATTGAAGGAGTGACAATTTATATTTAATTGCATTGGAGGAGTGACAATTTTTACTTCATTGTATTGGAGGAGTGACAATTTTTATTTAATTGTATTGGAGGAGTGACAATTTTTACTTCATTGTATTGGAGGAGTGGCAATTTTTATTTAATTGTATTGGAGGAGTGACAATTTTCATTTAATTGTAGTGGAGGAGTGACAATTTTTACTTCATTGTATTGGAGGAGTGTCAATTTTTATTTAATTGTATTGGAGGAGTGACAATTTTTATTTAATTGTATTGGAGGAGTGACATTTTTTATTTAATTGTATTGGAGGAGTGACTATTTTTATTTAATTGTATTGGAGGAGTGACCATTTTTATTTAATTGTATTGAAAGAATGACAATTTATATTTAATTGTATTGGAGGAGTGACAATTTTTACTTCATTGTATTGGAGGAGTGGCAATTTTTATTTAATTGTATTGGAGGAGTGACCATTTTTATTTAATTGTAGTGGAGGAGTGACAATTTTTACTTCATTGTATTGGAGGAGTGACAATTTTTATTTAATTGTACTGGAGGAGTGACAATTTTTATTTAACTGTATTGGAGGAGTGACAATTGTTATTTAATTGTATTGGAGGAGTGACAATTTATATTTAATTGCATTGGAGGAGTGACTATTTTTACTTCATTGTATTGGAGGAGTGACAATTGTTATTTAATGGTATTGGAGGAGTGACAATTTTTATTTAATTGTATTGAAGGAGTGACAATTTATATTTCATTGCATTGGAGGAGTGACTATTTTTACTTCATTGTATTAAGGAGTGAACATTTTTATTTAATGGTATGGGAGGAATGACCATTTTTATTTAATTGTATTGGATAGTGACAATTTATATTAAATTGCATTGGAGGAGTGACTATTTTTATTTAATTGTATTGGAGGAGTGACAATTTTTACTTCATTGTATTGGAGGAGTGACAATTTGTATTTAATTGTATTGGAGGAGTGACAATTTTTATTTAATTGTATTGGAGGAGTGACCATTTTTATTTAATTGTATTGAAGGAGTGACAATTTATATTTAATTGCATTGGAGGAGTGACAATTTTTACTTCGTTGTATTGGAGGAGTGACAATTTTTATTTAATTGTATTGGAGGAGTGACAATTTTTACTTCATTGTATTGGAGGAGTGACAATTTTTATTTAATTGTATTAGAGGAGTGACAATTTTTACTTTATTGTATTGGAGGAGTGACTATTTTTATTTAATTGTATTGGAGGAGTGACAATTTTCATTTAATTGTAGTGGAGGAGTGACAATTTTTACTTCATTGTATTGGAGGAGTGTCAATTTTTATTTAATTGTATTGGAGGAGTGACAATTGTTATTTAATTGTATTGGAGGAGTGACAATTTATATTTAATTGCATTGGAGGAGTGACTATTTTTACTTCATCGTATTGGAGGAGTGACAATTGTTATTTAATGGTATTGGAGGAGTGACAATTTTTATTTAATTGTATTGAAGGAGTGACAATTTATATTTCATTGCATTGGAGGAGTGACTATTTTTACTTCATTGTATTGGAGGAGTGAACATTTTTATTTAATGGTATGGGAGGAATGACCATTTTTATTTAATTGTATTGGATAGTGACAATTTATATTAAATTGCATTGGAGGAGTGACTATTTTTATTTAATTGTATTGGAGGAGTGACTATTTTTATTTAATTGTATTGAAGGAGTGACAATTTATATTTTATTGCATTGGAGGAGTGACAATTTTTACTTCATTGTATTGGAGGAGTGACAATTTTTATTTAATTGTATTGGAGGAGTGACAATTTTACTTCATTGTATTGGAGGAGTGACCATTTTTATTTAATTGTATTGGAGGAGTGACAATTTTTACTTCATTGTATTGGAGGAGTGGCAATTTTTATTTAAATGTATTGGAGGAGTGACAATTTTTATTTAATTGTATTGGAGGAGTGACATTTTTTATTTAATTGTATTGGAGGAGTGACTATTTTTATTTAATTGTATTGGAGGAGTGACAATTTTTATTTAATTGTATTGGAGGAGTGACATTTTTTATTTAAATGTATTGGAGGAGTGACAATTTTTATTTAATTGTATTGGAGGAGTGTCAATTTTTATTTAATTGTATTGGAGGAGTGACATTTTTTATTTAATTGTATTGGAGGAGTGACTATTTTTATTTAATTGTATTGGAGGAGTGACAATTTTTATTTAATTGTATTGGAGGAGTGACTATTTTTATTTAATTGTATTGGAGGAGTGACCATTTTTATTTAATTGTATTGAAGGAATGACAATTTATATTTAATTGTATTGGAGGAGTGACCATTTTTACTTCATTGTATTGGAGGAGTGACTATTTTTATTTAATTGTATTGGAGGAGTGACAATTGTTATTAAATTGTATTGGAGTAGTGACAATTTTTATTTAATTGTATTGGAGGAGTGACCATTTTTATTTAATTGTAGTGGAGGAGTGACAATTTTTACTTCATTGTATTGGAGGAGTGACAATTTGTATTTAATTGTATTGGAGGAGTGACAATTTTTATTTAATTGTATTGGAGGAGTGACCATTTTTATTTAATTGTATTGGAGGAGTGACAATTTTTACTTCATTGTATTGGAGGAGTGACAATTTTTATTTAATTGTATTAGAGGAGTGACAATTTTTACTTCATTGTATTGGAGGAGTGGCAAGTTTTATTTAATTGTATTGGAGGAGTGACAATTTTCATTTAATTGTAGTGGAGGAGTGACAATTTTTACTTCATTGTATTGGAGGAGTGTCAATTTTTATTTAATTGTATTGGAGGAGTGACAATTTTTATTTAATTGTATTGGAGGAGTGACATTTTTTATTTAATTGTATTGGAGGAGTGACTATTTTTATTTAATTGTATTGGAGGAGTGACAATTTTTATATAATTGTATTGGAGGAGTGACTATTTTTATTTAATTGTATTGGAGGAGTGACCATTTTTATTTAATTGTATTGAAGGAGTGACAATTTATATTTAATTGTATTGGAGGAGTGACAATTTTTACTTCATTGTATTGGAGGAGTGGCAATTTTTATTTAATTGTATTGGAGGAGTGACCATTTTTATTTAATTGTAGTGGAGGAGTGACAATTTTTACTTCATTGTATTGGAGGAGTGACAATTTTTATTTAATTGTATTGGAGGAGTGACAATTTTTATTTAATTGTATTGGAGGAGTGACAATTGTTATTTAATTGTATTGGAGGAGTCACAATTTATATTTAATTGCATTGGAGGAGTGACTATTTTTACTTCATTGTATTGGAGGAGTGACAATTGTTATTTAATGGTATTGGAGGAGTGACAATTTTTATTTAATTGTATTGAAGGAGTGACAATTTATATTTCATTGCATTGGAGGAGTGACTATTTTACTTCATTGTATTGGAGGAGTGAACATTTTTATTTAATGGTATGGGAGGAATGACCATTTTTATTTAATTGTATTGGATAGTGACAATTTATATTAAATTGCATTGGAGGAGTGACTATTTTTATTTAATTGTATTGGAGGAGTGACAATTTTTATTTAATTGTATTGGAGGAGTGACAATTTATATTTAATTGTATTGGAGGAGTGACTATTTTTATTTAATGGTATTGGTGGAGTCACCATTTTTACTTCATTGTATTGGAGGAGTGACTATTTTTATTTAATTGTATTGGAGGAGTGACAATTTTTATATAATTGTATTGGAGGAGTGACAATTTTTACTTCATTGTATTGGAGGAGTGACAATTTTTATTTAATTGTATTGGAGGAGTGACAATTTTTATTTAATTGTATTGGAGGAGTGACTATATTTATTTAATTGTATTGAAGGAGTGACAATTTATATTTTATTGCATTGGAGGAGTGACAATTTTTACTTCATTGTATTGGAGGAGTGACAATTTTTATTTAATTGTATTGGAGGAGTGACAATTTTACTTCATTGTATTGGAGGAGTGACCATTTTTATTTAATTGTATTGGAGGAGTGACAATTTTTACTTCATTGTATTGGAGGAGTGGCAATTTTTATTTAAATGTATTGGAGGAGTGACAATTTTTATTTAATTGTATTGGAGGAGTGACATTTTTTATTTAATTGTATTGGAGGAGTGACTATTTTTATTTAATTGTATTGGAGGAGTGACAATTTGTATTTAATTGTATTGGAGGAGTGACATTTTTTATTTAAATGTATTGGAGGAGTGACAATTTTTATTTAATTGTATTGGAGGAGTGTCAATTTTTATTTAATTGTATTGGAGGAGTGACATTTTTTATTTAATTGTATTGGAGGAGTGACTATTTTTATTTAATTGTATTGGAGGAGTGACAATTTTTATTTAATTGTATTGGAGGAGTGACTATTTTTATTTAATTGTATTGGAGGAGTGACCATTTTTATTTAATTGTATTGAAGGAATGACAATTTATATTTAATTGTATTGGAGGAGTGACCATTTTTACTTCATTGTATTGGAGGAGTGACTATTTTTATTTAATTGTATTGGAGGAGTGACAATTTTTATTAAATTGTATTGGAGGAGTGACAATTTTTACTTCATTGTATTGGAGGAGTGACAATTTGTATTTAATTGTATTGGAGGAATGACAATTTATATTTAATTGTATTGGAGGAGTGACCATTTTTACTTCATTGTATTGGAGGAGTGACTATTTTTATTTAATTGTATTGGAGGAGTGACCATTTTTATTTAATTGTAGTGGAGGAGTGACAATTTTACTTCATTGTATTGGAGGAGTGACAATTTTTATTTAATTGTATTGGAGGAGTGACAATTGTTATTTAATTGTATTGGAGGAGTCACAATTTATATTTAATTGCATTGGAGGAGTGACTATTTTTACTTCATTGTATTGGAGGAGTGACAATTGTTATTTAATGGTATTGGAGGAGTGACAATTTTTATTTAATTGTATTGAAGGAGTGACAATTTATATTTCATTGCATTGGAGGAGTGACTATTTTACTTCATTGTATTGGAGGAGTGAACATTTTTATTTAATGGTATGGGAGGAATGACCATTTTTATTTAATTGTATTGGATAGTGACAATTTATATTAAATTGCATTGGAGGAGTGACTATTTTTATTTAATTGTATTGGAGGAGTGACAATTTTTATTTAATTGTATTGGAGGAGTGACAATTTATATTTAATTGTATTGGAGGAGTGACTATTTTTATTTAATGGTATTGGTGGAGTCACCATTTTTACTTCATTGTATTGGAGGAGTGACTATTTTTATTTAATTGTATTGGAGGAGTGACAATTTTTATATAATTGTATTGGAGGAGTGACAATTTTTACTTCATTGTATTGGAGGAGTGACAATTTTTATTTAATTGTATTGGAGGAGTGACAATTTTTATTTAATTGTATTGGAGGAGTGACTATATTTATTTAATTGTATTGAAGGAGTGACAATTTATATTTTATTGCATTGGAGGAGTGACAATTTTTACTTCATTGTATTGGAGGAGTGACAATTTTTATTTAATTGTATTGGAGGAGTGACAATTTTACTTCATTGTATTGGAGGAGTGACCATTTTTATTTAATTGTATTGGAGGAGTGACAATTTTTACTTCATTGTATTGGAGGAGTGGCAATTTTTATTTAAATGTATTGGAGGAGTGACAATTTTTATTTAATTGTATTGGAGGAGTGACATTTTTTATTTAATTGTATTGGAGGAGTGACTATTTTTATTTAATTGTATTGGAGGAGTGACATTTTTTATTTAATTGTATTGGAGGAGTGACTATTTTTATTTAATTGTATTGGAGGAGAGACAATTTTTATTTAATTGTATTGGAGGAGTGACAATTTATATTTAATTGCATTGGAGGAGTGACAATTTTTACTTCATTGTATTGGAGGAGTGACAATTTTTATTTAATTGTATTGGAGGAGTGACAATTTTTACTTCATTGTATTGGAGGAGTGGCAATTTTTATTTAATTGTATTGGAGGAGTGACAATTTTCATTTAATTGTAGTGGAGGAGTGACAATTTTTACTTCATTGTATTGGAGGAGTGTCAATTTTTATTTAATTGTATTGGAGGAGTGACAATTTTTATTTAATTGTATTGGAGGAGTGACATTTTTTATTTAATTGTATTGGAGGAGTGACTATTTTTATTTAATTGTATTGGAGGAGAGACAATTTTTATTTAATTGTATTGGAGGAGTGACTATTTTTATTTAATTGTATTGGAGGAGTGACAATTTTTTATTTAATTGTATTGGAGGAGTGACTATTTTTATTTAATTGTATTGGAGGAGTGACAATTTTTATTTAATTGTATTGAAGGAATGACAATTTATATTTAATTGTATTGGAGGAGTGACCATTTTTACTTCATTGTATTGGAGGAGTGACTATTTCTATTTAATTGTATTGGAGGAGTGACAATTTTTATTTAATTGTATTGGAGTAGTGACAATATTTATTTAATTGTATTGGAGGAGTGACCATTTTTATTTAATTGTAGTGGAGGAGTGACAATTTTTACTTCATTGTATTGGAGGAGTGACAATTTGTATTTAATTGTATTGGAGGAGTGACAATTTTTATTTAATTGTATTGGAGGAGTGACCATTTTTATTTAATTGTATTGAAGGAGTGACAATTTATATTTAATTGCATTGGAGGAGTGACAATTTTTATTTAATTGTATTGGAGGAGTGACATTTTTTATTTAATTGTATTGGAGGAGTGACTATTTTTATTTAATTGTATTGGAGGAGTGACAATTTGTATTTAATTGTATTGGAGGAGTGACATTTTTTATTTAAATGTATTGGAGGAGTGACAATTTTTATTTAATTGTATTGGAGGAGTGTCAATTTTTATTTAATTGTATTGGAGGAGTGACATTTTTTATTTAATTGTATTGGAGGAGTGACTATTTTTATTTAATTGTATTGGAGGAGTGACAATTTTTATTTAATTGTATTGGAGGAGTGACTATTTTTATTTAATTGTATTGGAGGAGTGACCATTTTTATTTAATTGTATTGAAGGAATGACAATTTATATTTAATTGTATTGGAGGAGTGACCATTTTTACTTCATTGTATTGGAGGAGTGACTATTTTTATTTAATTGTATTGGAGGAGTGACAATTTTTATTAAATTGTATTGGAGGAGTGACAATTTTTACTTCATTGTATTGGAGGAGTGACAATTTGTATTTAATTGTATTGGAGGAATGACAATTTATATTTAATTGTATTGGAGGAGTGACCATTTTTACTTCATTGTATTGGAGGAGTGACTATTTTTATTTAATTGTATTGGAGGAGTGACCATTTTTATTTAATTGTAGTGGAGGAGTGACAATTTTACTTCATTGTATTGGAGGAGTGACAATTTTTATTTAATTGTATTGGAGGAGTGACAATTGTTATTTAATTGTATTGGAGGAGTCACAATTTATATTTAATTGCATTGGAGGAGTGACTATTTTTACTTCATTGTATTGGAGGAGTGACAATTGTTATTTAATGGTATTGGAGGAGTGACAATTTTTATTTAATTGTATTGAAGGAGTGACAATTTATATTTCATTGCATTGGAGGAGTGACTATTTTACTTCATTGTATTGGAGGAGTGAACATTTTTATTTAATGGTATGGGAGGAATGACCATTTTTATTTAATTGTATTGGATAGTGACAATTTATATTAAATTGCATTGGAGGAGTGACTATTTTTATTTAATTGTATTGGAGGAGTGACAATTTTTATTTAATTGTATTGGAGGAGTGACAATTTATATTTAATTGTATTGGAGGAGTGACTATTTTTATTTAATGGTATTGGTGGAGTCACCATTTTTACTTCATTGTATTGGAGGAGTGACTATTTTTATTTAATTGTATTGGAGGAGTGACAATTTTTATATAATTGTATTGGAGGAGTGACAATTTTTACTTCATTGTATTGGAGGAGTGACAATTTTTATTTAATTGTATTGGAGGAGTGACAATTTTTATTTAATTGTATTGGAGGAGTGACTATATTTATTTAATTGTATTGAAGGAGTGACAATTTATATTTTATTGCATTGGAGGAGTGACAATTTTTACTTCATTGTATTGGAGGAGTGACAATTTTTATTTAATTGTATTGGAGGAGTGACAATTTTACTTCATTGTATTGGAGGAGTGACCATTTTTATTTAATTGTATTGGAGGAGTGACAATTTTTACTTCATTGTATTGGAGAAGTGGCAATTTTTATTTAAATGTATTGGAGGAGTGACAATTTTTATTTAATTGTATTGGAGGAGTGACATTTTTTATTTAATTGTATTGGAGGAGTGACTATTTTTATTTAATTGTATTGGAGGAGTGACATTTTTTATTTAATTGTATTGGAGGAGTGACTATTTTTATTTAATTGTATTGGAGGAGAGACAATTTTTATTTAATTGTATTGGAGGAGTGACAATTTATATTTAATTGCATTGGAGGAGTGACAATTTTTACTTCATTGTATTGGAGGAGTGACAATTTTTATTTAATTGTATTGGAGGAGTGACAATTTTTACTTCATTGTATTGGAGGAGTGGCAATTTTTATTTAATTGTATTGGAGGAGTGACAATTTTCATTTAATTGTAGTGGAGGAGTGACAATTTTTACTTCATTGTATTGGAGGAGTGTCAATTTTTATTTAATTGTATTGGAGGAGTGACAATTTTTATTTAATTGTATTGGAGGAGTGACATTTTTTATTTAATTGTATTGGAGGAGTGACTATTTTTATTTAATTGTATTGGAGGAGAGACAATTTTTATTTAATTGTATTGGAGGAGTGACTATTTTTATTTAATTGTATTGGAGGAGTGACAATTTTTTATTTAATTGTATTGGAGGAGTGACTATTTTTATTTAATTGTATTGGAGGAGTGACAATTTTTATTTAATTGTATTGAAGGAATGACAATTTATATTTAATTGTATTGGAGGAGTGACCATTTTTACTTCATTGTATTGGAGGAGTGACTATTTCTATTTAATTGTATTGGAGGAGTGACAATTTTTATTTAATTGTATTGGAGTAGTGACAATATTTATTTAATTGTATTGGAGGAGTGACCATTTTTATTTAATTGTAGTGGAGGAGTGACAATTTTTACTTCATTGTA
Source organism: Bathymodiolus brooksi (assembly GCA_963680875.1). NCBI lineage: Eukaryota > Metazoa > Mollusca > Bivalvia > Mytilida > Modiolidae > Bathymodiolus > Bathymodiolus brooksi. Next base: position 45,871,671 of record OY804586.1, read on the forward strand.
TTGGAGGAGTGACAATTTGTATTTAATTGTATTGGAGGAGTGACAATTTTTATTTAATTGTATTGGAGGAGTGACCATTTTTATTTAATTGTATTGAAGGAGTGACAATTTATATTTAATTGCATTGGAGGAGTGACAATTTTTACTTCGTTGTATTGGAGGAGTGACAATTTTTATTTAATTGTATTGGAGGAGTGACAATTTTTACTTCATTGTATTGGAGGAGTGACAATTTTTATTTAATTGTATTAGAGGAGTGACAATTTTTACTTTATTGTATTGGAGGAGTGACTATTTTTATTTAATTGTATTGGAGGAGTGACAATTTTCATTTAATTGTAGTGGAGGAGTGACAATTTTTACTTCATTGTATTGGAGGAGTGTCAATTTTTATTTAATTGTATTGGAGGAGTGACAATTTTTATTTAATTGTATTGGAGGAGTGACATTTTTTATTTAATTGTATTGGAGGAGTGACTATTTTTATTTAATTGTATTGGAGGAGTGACAATTTTTATTTAATTGTATTGGAGGAGTGACTATTTTTATTTAATTGTATTGGAGGAGTGACCATTTTTATTTAATTGTATTGAAGGAATGACAATTTATATTTAATTGTATTGGAGGAGTGACAATTTTTACTTCATTGTATTGGAGGAGTGACTATTTTTATTTAATTGTATTGGAGGAGTGACAATTTTTATTTAATTGTATTGGAGGAGTGACAATTGTTATTTAATTGTATTGAAGGAGTGACAATTTATATTTAATTGCATTGGAGGAGTGACAATTTTTACTTCATTGTATTGAGGAGTGACAATTTTTATTTAATTGTATTGGAGGAGTGACAATTTTTATTTAATTGTATTGGAGGAGTGACCATTTTTATTTAATTGTATTGAAGGAGTGACAATTTATATTTAATTGCATTGGAGGAGTGACAATTTTTACTTCATTGTATTGGAGGAGTGACAATTTTTATTTAATTGTATTGGAGGAGTGACAATTTTTACTTCATTGTATTGGAGGAGTGGCAATTTTTATTTAATTGTATTGGAGGAGTGACAATTTTCATTTAATTGTAGTGGAGGAGTGACAATTTTTACTTCATTGTATTGGAGGAGTGTCAATTTTTATTTAATTGTATTGGAGGAGTGACAATTTTTATTTAATTGTATTGGAGGAGTGACATTTTTTATTTAATTGTATTGGAGGAGTGACTATTTTTATTTAATTGTATTGGAGGAGTGACCATTTTTATTTAATTGTATTGAAAGAATGACAATTTATATTTAATTGTATTGGAGGAGTGACAATTTTTACTTCATTGTATTGGAGGAGTGGCAATTTTTATTTAATTGTATTGGAGGAGTGACCATTTTTATTTAATTGTAGTGGAGGAGTGACAATTTTTACTTCATTGTATTGGAGGAGTGACAATTTTTATTTAATTGTACTGGAGGAGTGACAATTTTTATTTAACTGTATTGGAGGAGTGACAATTGTTATTTAATTGTATTGGAGGAGTGACAATTTATATTTAATTGCATTGGAGGAGTGACTATTTTTACTTCATTGTATTGGAGGAGTGACAATTGTTATTTAATGGTATTGGAGGAGTGACAATTTTTATTTAATTGTATTGGAGGAGTGACATTTTTTATTTAATTGTATTGGAGGAGTGACTATTTTTATTTAATTGTATTGGAGGAGTGACAATTTTTATTTAATTGTATTGGAGGAGTGACTATTTTTATTTAATTGTATTGGAGGAGTGACCATTTTTATTTAATTGTATTGAAGGAATGACAATTTATATTTAATTGTATTGGAGGAGTGACCATTTTTACTTCATTGTATTGGAGGAGTGACTATTTTTATTTAATTGTATTGGAGGAGTGACAATTTTACTTCATTGTATTGGAGGAGTGACCATTTTTATTTAATTGTATTGGAGGAGTGACAATTTTTACTTCATTGTATTGGAGGAGTGGCAATTTTTATTTAAATGTATTGGAGGAGTGACAATTTTTATTTAATTGTATTGGAGGAGTGACATTTTTTATTTAATTGTATTGGAGGAGTGACTATTTTTATTTAATTGTATTGGAGGAGTGACATTTTTTATTTAATTGTATTGGAGGAGTGACTATTTTTATTTAATTGTATTGGAGGAGAGACAATTTTTATTTAATTGTATTGGAGGAGTGACAATTTATATTTAATTGCATTGGAGGAGTGACAATTTTTACTTCATTGTATTGGAGGAGTGACAATTTTTATTTAATTGTATTGGAGGAGTGACAATTTTTACTTCATTGTATTGGAGGAGTGGCAATTTTTATTTAATTGTATTGGAGGAGTGACAATTTTCATTTAATTGTAGTGGAGGAGTGACAATTTTTACTTCATTGTATTGGAGGAGTGTCAATTTTTATTTAATTGTATTGGAGGAGTGACAATTTTTATTTAATTGTATTGGAGGAGTGACATTTTTTATTTAATTGTATTGGAGGAGTGACTATTTTTATTTAATTGTATTGGAGGAGAGACAATTTTTATTTAATTGTATTGGAGGAGTGACTATTTTTATTTAATTGTATTGGAGGAGTGACAATTTTTTATTTAATTGTATTGGAGGAGTGACTATTTTTATTTAATTGTATTGGAGGAGTGACAATTTTTATTTAATTGTATTGAAGGAATGACAATTTATATTTAATTGTATTGGAGGAGTGACCATTTTTACTTCATTGTATTGGAGGAGTGACTATTTCTATTTAATTGTATTGGAGGAGTGACAATTTTTATTTAATTGTATTGGAGTAGTGACAATATTTATTTAATTGTATTGGAGGAGTGACCATTTTTATTTAATTGTAGTGGAGGAGTGACAATTTTTACTTCATTGTATTGGAGGAGTGACAATTTGTATTTAATTGTATTGGAGGAGTGACAATTTTTATTTAATTGTATTGGAGGAGTGACCATTTTTATTTAATTGTATTGAAGGAGTGACAATTTATATTTAATTGCATTGGAGGAGTGATAATTTTTACTTCGTTGTATTGGAGGAGTGACAATTTTTATTTAATTGTATTGGAGGAGTGACAATTTTTACTTCATTGTATTGGAGGAGTGACAATTTTTATTTAATTGTATTAGAGGAGTGACAATTTTTACTTTATTGTATTGGAGGAGTGACTATTTTTATTTAATTGTATTGGAGGAGTGACAATTTTCATTTAATTGTAGTGGAGGAGTGACAATTTTTACTTCATTGTATTGGAGGAGTGTCAATTTTTATTTAATTGTATTGGAGGAGTGACAATTTTTATTTAATTGTATTGGAGGAGTGACATTTTTTATTTAATTGTATTGGAGGAGTGACTATTTTTATTTAATTGTATTGGAGGAGTGACAATTTTTATTTAATTGTATTGGAGGAGTGACTATTTTTATTTAATTGTATTGGAGGAGTGACCATTTTTATTTAATTGTATTGAAGGAATGACAATTTATATTTAATTGTATTGGAGGAGTGACAATTTTTACTTCATTGTATTGGAGGAGTGACTATTTTTATTTAATTGTATTGGAGGAGTGACAATTTTTATTTAATTGTATTGGAGGAGTGACAATTGTTATTTAATTGTATTGAAGGAGTGACAATTTATATTTAATTGCATTGGAGGAGTGACAATTTTTACTTCATTGTATTGAGGAGTGACAATTTTTATTTAATTGTATTGGAGGAGTGACAATTTTTATTTAATTGTATTGGAGGAGTGACCATTTTTACTTCATTGTATTGGAGGAGTGGCAATTTTTATTTAATTGTATTGGAGGAGTGACAATTTTCATTTAATTGTAGTGGAGGAGTGACAATTTTTACTTCATTGTATTGGAGGAGTGTCAATTTTTATTTAATTGTATTGGAGGAGTGACAATTTTTATTTAATTGTATTGGAGGAGTGACATTTTTTATTTAATTGTATTGGAGGAGTGACTATTTTTATTTAATTGTATTGGAGGAGAGACAATTTTTATTTAATTGTATTGGAGGAGTGACTATTTTTATTTAATTGTATTGGAGGAGTGACAATTTTTTATTTAATTGTATTGGAGGAGTGACTATTTTTATTTAATTGTATTGGAGGAGTGACAATTTTTATTTAATTGTATTGAAGGAATGACAATTTATATTTAATTGTATTGGAGGAGTGACCATTTTTACTTCATTGTATTGGAGGAGTGACTATTTCTATTTAATTGTATTGGAGGAGTGACAATTTTTATTTAATTGTATTGGAGTAGTGACAATATTTATTTAATTGTATTGGAGGAGTGACCATTTTTATTTAATTGTAGTGGAGGAGTGACAATTTTTACTTCATTGTATTGGAGGAGTGACAATTTGTATTTAATTGTATTGGAGGAGTGACAATTTTTATTTAATTGTATTGGAGGAGTGACCATTTTTATTTAATTGTATTGAAGGAGTGACAATTTATATTTAATTGCATTGGAGGAGTGATAATTTTTACTTCGTTGTATTGGAGGAGTGACAATTTTTATTTAATTGTATTGGAGGAGTGACAATTTTTACTTCATTGTATTGGAGGAGTGACAATTTTTATTTAATTGTATTAGAGGAGTGACAATTTTTACTTTATTGTATTGGAGGAGTGACTATTTTTATTTAATTGTATTGGAGGAGTGACAATTTTCATTTAATTGTAGTGGAGGAGTGACAATTTTTACTTCATTGTATTGGAGGAGTGTCAATTTTTATTTAATTGTATTGGAGGAGTGACAATTTTTATTTAATTGTATTGGAGGAGTGACATTTTTTATTTAATTGTATTGGAGGAGTGACTATTTTTATTTAATTGTATTGGAGGAGTGACAATTTTTATTTAATTGTATTGGAGGAGTGACTATTTTTATTTAATTGTATTGGAGGAGTGACCATTTTTATTTAATTGTATTGAAGGAATGACAATTTATATTTAATTGTATTGGAGGAGTGACAATTTTTACTTCATTGTATTGGAGGAGTGACTATTTTTATTTAATTGTATTGGAGGAGTGACAATTTTTATTTAATTGTATTGGAGGAGTGACAATTGTTATTTAATTGTATTGAAGGAGTGACAATTTATATTTAATTGCATTGGAGGAGTGACAATTTTTACTTCATTGTATTGAGGAGTGACAATTTTTATTTAATTGTATTGGAGGAGTGACAATTTTTATTTAATTGTATTGGAGGAGTGACCATTTTTATTTAATTGTATTGAAGGAGTGACAATTTATATTTAATTGCATTGGAGGAGTGACAATTTTTACTTCATTGTATTGGAGGAGTGACAATTTTTATTTAATTGTATTGGAGGAGTGACAATTTTTACTTCATTGTATTGGAGGAGTGGCAATTTTTATTTAATTGTATTGGAGGAGTGACAATTTTCATTTAATTGTAGTGGAGGAGTGACAATTTTTACTTCATTGTATTGGAGGAGTGTCAATTTTTATTTAATTGTATTGGAGGAGTGACAATTTTTATTTAATTGTATTGGAGGAGTGACATTTTTTATTTAATTGTATTGGAGGAGTGACTATTTTTATTTAATTGTATTGGAGGAGTGACCATTTTTATTTAATTGTATTGAAAGAATGACAATTTATATTTAATTGTATTGGAGGAGTGACAATTTTTACTTCATTGTATTGGAGGAGTGGCAATTTTTATTTAATTGTATTGGAGGAGTGACCATTTTTATTTAATTGTAGTGGAGGAGTGACAATTTTTACTTCATTGTATTGGAGGAGTGACAATTTTTATTTAATTGTACTGGAGGAGTGACAATTTTTATTTAACTGTATTGGAGGAGTGACAATTGTTATTTAATTGTATTGGAGGAGTGACAATTTATATTTAATTGCATTGGAGGAGTGACTATTTTTACTTCATTGTATTGGAGGAGTGACAATTGTTATTTAATGGTATTGGAGGAGTGACAATTTTTATTTAATTGTATTGGAGGAGTGACATTTTTTATTTAATTGTATTGGAGGAGTGACTATTTTTATTTAATTGTATTGGAGGAGTGACAATTTTTATTTAATTGTATTGGAGGAGTGACTATTTTTATTTAATTGTATTGGAGGAGTGACCATTTTTATTTAATTGTATTGAAGGAATGACAATTTATATTTAATTGTATTGGAGGAGTGACCATTTTTACTTCATTGTATTGGAGGAGTGACTATTTTTATTTAATTGTATTGGAGGAGTGACAATTTTTATCTAATTGTATTGGAGTAGTGACAATATTTATTTAATTGTATTGGAGGAGTGACCATTTTTATTTAATTGTAGTGGAGGAGTGACAATTTTTACTTCATTGTATTGGAGGAGTGACAATTTTTATTTAATTGTAGTGGAGGAGTGACAATTTTTACTTCATTGTATTGGAGGAGTGTCAATTTTTATTTAATTGTATTGGAGGAGTGACAATTTTTATTTAATTGTATTGGAGGAGTGACATTTTTTATTTAATTGTATTGGAGGAATGACAATTTTTACTTCATTGTATTGGAGGAGTGACAATTTTTATTTAATTGTATTGGAGGAGTGACAATTTTTATTTAATTGTATTGGAGGAGTGACAATTGTTATTTAATTGTATTGGAGGAGTGACAATTTATATTTAATTGCATCGGAGGAGTGACTATTTTTACTTCATTGTATTGGAGGAGTGACAATTGCTATTTAATGGTATTGGAGGAGTGACCATTTTTATTTAATTGTATTGAAGGAGTGACAATTTATATTTAATTGCATTGGAGGAGTGACAATTTTTACTTCATTGTATTGGAGGAGTGACAATTTTTATTTAATTGTATTGGAGGAGTGACAATTTTTATTTAATTGTATTGGAGGAGTGACAATTTTTATTTAATTGTATTGAAGGAGTGACAATTTATATTTAATTGCATTGGAGGAGTGACAATTTTTACTTCATTGTATTGGAGGAGTGACAATTTTTATTTAATTGTATTGGAGGAGTGACAATTTTTACTTCATTGTATTGGAGGAGTGGCAATTTTTATTTAATTGTATTGGAGGAGTGACCATTTTTATTTAATTGTAGTGGAGGAGTGACAATTTTTACTTCATTGTATTGGAGGAGTGACAATTTGTATTTAATTGTATTGGAGGAGTGACCATTTTTACTTCATTGTATTGGAGGAGTGACTATTTTTATTTAATTGTATTGGAGGAGTGACAATTTTTATTAAATTGTATTGGAGGAGTGACAATTTTTACTTCATTGTATTGGAGGAGTGACAATTTGTATTTAATTGTATTGGAGGAATGACAATTTATATTTAATTGTATTGGAGGAGTGACCATTTTTACTTCATTGTATTGGAGGAGTGACTATTTTTATTTAATTGTATTGGAGGAGTGACCATTTTTATTTAATTGTAGTGGAGGAGTGACAATTTTTACTTCATTGTATTGGAGGAGTGACAATTTGTATTTAATTGTATTGGAGGAGTGACAATTTTTATTTAATTGTATTGGAGGAGTGACCAATTTTATTTAATTGTATTGGAGGAGTGACAATTTTTACTTCATTGTATTGGAGGAGTGACAATTTTTATTTAATTGTATTAGAGGAGTGACAATTTTTACTTCATTGTATTGGAGGAGTGGCAATTTTTATTTAATTGTATTGGAGGAGTGACAATTTTCATTTAATTGTAGTGGAGGAGTGACAATTTTTACTTCATTGTATTGGAGGAGTGTCAATTTTTATTTAATTGTATTGGAGGAGTGACAATTTTTATTTAATTGTATTGGAGGAGTGACATTTTTTATTTAATTGTATTGGAGGAGTGACTATTTTTATTTAATTGTATTGGAGGAGTGACAATTTTTATTTAATTGTATTGGAGGAGTGACTATTTTTATTTAATTGTATTGGAGGAGTGACCATTTTTATTTAATTGTATTGAAGGAATGACAATTTATATTTAATTGTATTGGAGGAGTGACCATTTTTACTTCATTGTATTGGAGGAGTGACTATTTTTATTTAATTGTATTGGAGGAGTGACAATTTTTATCTAATTGTATTGGAGTAGTGACAATATTTATTTAATTGTATTGGAGGAGTGACCATTTTTATTTAATTGTAGTGGAGGAGTGACAATTTTTACTTCATTGTATTGGAGGAGTGACAATTTTTATTTAATTGTATTGGAGGAGTGACAATTTTTATTTAATTGTATTGGAGGAGTGACAATTGTTATTTAATTGTATTGGAGGAGTGACAATTTATATTTAATTGCATTGGAGGAGTGACTATTTTTACTTCATTGTATTGGAGGAGTGACAATTGTTATTTAATGGTATTGGAGGAGTGACCATTTTTATTTAATTGTATTGAAGGAGTGACAATTTATATTTAATTGCATTGGAGGAGTGACAATTTTTACTTCATTGTATTGAGGAGTGACAATTTTTATTTAATTGTATTGGAGGAGTGACAATTTTTATTTAATTGTATTGGAGGAGTGACCATTTTTATTTAATTGTATTGAAGGAGTGACAATTTATATTTAATTGCATTGGAGGAGTGACAATTTTTACTTCATTGTATTGGAGGAGTGACAATTTTTATTTAATTGTATTGGAGGAGTGACAATTTTTACTTCATTGTATTGGAGGAGTGACAATTTTTATTTAATTGTATTGGAGGAGTGACAATTTTTATTTAATTGTATTGGAGGAATGACTATTTTTATTTAATTGTATTGAAGGAGTGACAATTTATATTTAATTGCATTGGAGGAGTGACAATTTTTACTTCATTGTATTGGAGGAGTGACAATTTTTATTTAATTGTATTGGAGGAGTTAACATTTTACTTCATTGTATTGGAGGAGTGACCATTTTTATTTAATTGTATTGGAGGAGTGACAATTTTTACTTCATTGTATTGGAGTGGCAATTTTTATTTAATTGTATTGGAGGAGTGACAATTTTCATTTAATTGTAGTGGAGGAGTGACAATGTTTACTTCATTGTATTGGAGGAGTGTCAATTTTTATTTAATTGTATTGGAGGAGTGACCATTTTTATTTAATTGTATTGGAGGAGTGACTATTTTTATTTAATTGTATTGGAGGAGTGACCATTTTTATTTAATTGTATTGAAAGAATGACAATTTATATTTAATTGTATTGGAGGAGTGACAATTTTTACTTCATTGTATTGGAGGAGTGGCAATTTTTATTTAATTGTATTGGAGGAGTGACCATTTTTATTTAATTGTAGTGGAGGAGTGACAATTTTTACTTCATTGTATTGGAGGAGTGACAATTTTTATTTAATGGTATTGGAGGAGTGACCATTTTTATTTAATTGTATTGAAGGAGTGACAATTTATATTTAATTGCATTGGAGGAGTGACAATTTTTACTTCATTGTATTGAGGAGTGACAATTTATATTTAATTGTATTGGAGGAGTGACAATTTTTATTTAATTGTATTGGAGGAGTGACCATTTTTATTTAATTGTATTGAAGGAGTGACAATTTATATTTAATTGCATTGGAGGAGTGACAATTTTTACTTCATTGTATTGGAGGAGTGACAATTTTTATTTAATTGTATTGGAGGAGTGACAATTTTTACTTCATTGTATTGGAGGAGTGGCAATTTTCATTTAATTGTATTGGAGGAGTGACAATTTTCATTTAATTGTAGTGGAGGAGTGACAATTTTTACTTCATTGTATTGGAGGAGTGTCAATTTTTATTTAATTGTATTGGAGGAGTGACAATTTTTATTTAATTGTATTGGAGGAGTGACATTTTTTATTTAATTGTATTGGAGGAGTGACTATTTTTATTTAATTGCATTGGAGGAGTGACAATTTTTATTTAATTGTATTGGAGGAGTGACTATTTTTATTTAATTGTATTGGAGGAGTGACCATTTTTATTTAATTGTATTGAAAGAATGACAATTTATATTTAATTGTATTGGAGGAGTGACAATTTTTACTTCATTGTATTGGAGGAGTGGCAATTTTTATTTAATTGTATTGGAGGAGTGACCATTTTTATTTAATTGTAGTGGAGGAGTGACAATTTTTACTTCATTGTATTGGAGGAGTGACAATTTTTATTTAATTGTATTGGAGGAGTGACAATTTTTATTTAATTGTATTGGAGGAGTGACAATTGTTATTTAATTGTATTGGAGGAGTGACAATTTATATTTAATTGCATTGGAGGAGTGACAATTTTTACTTCATTGTATTGGAGGAGTGACAATTGTTATTTAATGGTATTGAAGGAGTGACAATTTATATTTCATTGCAATGGAGGAGTGACTATTTTTACTTCATTGTATTGGAGGAGTGAACATTTTTATTTAATGGTATGGGAGGAATGACCATTTTTATTTAATTGTATTGGATAGTGACAATTTATATTAAATTGCATTGGAGGAGTGACTATTTTTATTTAATTGTATTGGAGGAGTGACAATTTTTATATAATTGTATTGGAGGAGTGACAATTTATATTTAATTGTATTGGATGAGTGACCATTTTTACTTCATTGTGTTGGAGGAGTGACTATTTTTATTTAATTGTATTGGAGGAGTGTCCATTTTTATTTAATTGTATTGAAGGAGTGACAATTTATATTTAATTGCATTGGAGGAGTGACAATTTTTACTTCATTGTATTGGAGGAGTGACAATTTTTATTTAATTGTATTGGAGGAGTGACAATTTTTATTTAATTGTATTGGAGGAATGACTATTTTTATTTAATTGTATTGAAGGAGTGACAATTTATATTTAATTGCATTGGAGGAGTGACAATTTTTACTTCATTGTATTGGAGGAGTGACAATTTTTATTTAATTGTATTGGAGGAGTTAAAATTTTACTTCATTGTATTGGAGGAGTGACCATTTTTATTTAATTGTATTGGAGGAGTGACAATTTTTACTTCATTGTATTGGAGTGGCAATTTTTATTTAATTGTATTGGAGGAGTGACAATTTTTATTAAATTGTATTGGAGGAGTGACAATTTTTACTTCATTGTATTGGAGGAGTGACAATTTGTATTTAATTGTATTGGAGGAATGACAATTTATATTTAATTGTATTGGAGGAGTGACCATTTTTACTTCATTGTATTGGAGGAGTGACTATTTTTATTTAATTGTATTGGAGGAGTGACCATTTTTATTTAATTGTAGTGGAGGAGTGACAATTTTTACTTCATTGTATTGGAGGAGTGACAATTTGTATTTAATTGTATTGGAGGAGTGACAATTTTTATTTAATTGTATTGGAGGAGTGACCAATTTTATTTAATTGTATTGGAGGAGTGACAATTTTTACTTCATTGTATTGGAGGAGTGACAATTTTTATTTAATTGTATTAGAGGAGTGACAATTTTTACTTCATTGTATTGGAGGAGTGGCAATTTTTATTTAATTGTATTGGAGGAGTGACAATTTTCATTTAATTGTAGTGGAGGAGTGACAATTTTTACTTCATTGTATTGGAGGAGTGTCAATTTTTATTTAATTGTATTGGAGGAGTGACAATTTTTATTTAATTGTATTGGAGGAGTGACATTTTTTATTTAATTGTATTGGAGGAGTGACTATTTTTATTTAATTGTATTGGAGGAGTGACAATTTTTATTTAATTGTATTGGAGGAGTGACTATTTTTATTTAATTGTATTGGAGGAGTGACCATTTTTATTTAATTGTATTAAAGGAATGACAATTTATATTTAATTGTATTGGAGGAGTGACCATTTTTACTTCATTGTATTGGAGGAGTGACTATTTTTATTTAATTGTATTGGAGGAGTGACAATTTTTATCTAATTGTATTGGAGTAGTGACAATATTTATTTAATTGTATTGGAGGAGTGACCATTTTTATTTAATTGTAGTGGAGGAGTGACAATTTTTACTTCATTGTATTGGAGGAGTGACAATTTTTATTTAATTGTATTGGAGGAGTGACAATTTTTATTTAATTGTATTGGAGGAGTGACAATTGTTATTTAATTGTATTGGAGGAGTGACAATTTATATTTAATTGCATTGGAGGAGTGACTATTTTTACTTCATTGTATTGGAGGAGTGACAATTGTTATTTAATGGTATTGGAGGAGTGACCATTTTTATTTAATTGTATTGAAGGAGTGACAATTTATATTTAATTGCATTGGAGGAGTGACAATTTTTACTTCATTGTATTGAGGAGTGACAATTTTTATTTAATTGTATTGGAGGAGTGACAATTTTTATTTAATTGTATTGGAGGAGTGACCATTTTTATTTAATTGTATTGAAGGAGTGACAATTTATATTTAATTGCATTGGAGGAGTGACAATTTTTACTTCATTGTATTGGAGGAGTGACAATTTTTATTTAATTGTATTGGAGGAGTGACAATTTTTACTTCATTGTATTGGAGGAGTGACAATTTTTATTTAATTGTATTGGAGGAGTGACAATTTTTATTTAATTGTATTGGAGGAATGACTATTTTTATTTAATTGTATTGAAGGAGTGACAATTTATATTTAATTGCATTGGAGGAGTGACAATTTTTACTTCATTGTATTGGAGGAGTGACAATTTTTATTTAATTGTATTGGAGGAGTTAACATTTTACTTCATTGTATTGGAGGAGTGACCATTTTTATTTAATTGTATTGGAGGAGTGACAATTTTTACTTCATTGTATTGGAGTGGCAATTTTTATTTAATTGTATTGGAGGAGTGACAATTTTCATTTAATTGTAGTGGAGGAGTGACAATGTTTACTTCATTGTATTGGAGGAGTGTCAATTTTTATTTAATTGTATTGGAGGAGTGACCATTTTTATTTAATTGTATTGGAGGAGTGACTATTTTTATTTAATTGTATTGGAGGAGTGACCATTTTTATTTAATTGTATTGAAAGAATGACAATTTATATTTAATTGTATTGGAGGAGTGACAATTTTTACTTCATTGTATTGGAGGAGTGGCAATTTTTATTTAATTGTATTGGAGGAGTGACCATTTTTATTTAATTGTAGTGGAGGAGTGACAATTTTTACTTCATTGTATTGGAGGAGTGACAATTTTTATTTAATGGTATTGGAGGAGTGACCATTTTTATTTAATTGTATTGAAGGAGTGACAATTTATATTTAATTGCATTGGAGGAGTGACAATTTTTACTTCATTGTATTGAGGAGTGACAATTTATATTTAATTGTATTGGAGGAGTGACAATTTTTATTTAATTGTATTGGAGGAGTGACCATTTTTATTTAATTGTATTGAAGGAGTGACAATTTATATTTAATTGCATTGGAGGAGTGACAATTTTTACTTCATTGTATTGGAGGAGTGACAATTTTTATTTAATTGTATTGGAGGAGTGACAATTTTTACTTCATTGTATTGGAGGAGTGGCAATTTTCATTTAATTGTATTGGAGGAGTGACAATTTTCATTTAATTGTAGTGGAGGAGTGACAATTTTTACTTCATTGTATTGGAGGAGTGTCAATTTTTATTTAATTGTATTGGAGGAGTGACAATTTTTATTTAATTGTATTGGAGGAGTGACATTTTTTATTTAATTGTATTGGAGGAGTGACTATTTTTATTTAATTGCATTGGAGGAGTGACAATTTTTATTTAATTGTATTGGAGGAGTGACTATTTTTATTTAATTGTATTGGAGGAGTGACAATTTTTATTTAATTGTATTGAAAGAATGACAATTTATATTTAATTGTATTGGAGGAGTGACAATTTTTACTTCATTGTATTGGAGGAGTGGCAATTTTTATTTAATTGTATTGGAGGAGTGACCATTTTTATTTAATTGTATTGGAGGAGTGACATTTTTTATTTAATTGTATTGGAGGAGTGACTATTTTTATTTAATTGTATTGGAGGAGAGACAATTTTTATTTAATTGTATTGGAGGAGTGACTATTTTTATTTAATTGTATTGGAGGAGTGACAATTTTTTATTTAATTGTATTGGAGGAGTGACTATTTTTATTTAATTGTATTGGAGGAGTGACAATTTTTATTTAATTGTATTGAAGGAATGACAATTTATATTTAATTGTATTGGAGGAGTGACCATTTTTACTTCATTGTATTGGAGGAGTGACTATTTCTATTTAATTGTATTGGAGGAGTGACAATTTTTATTTAATTGTATTGGAGTAGTGACAATATTTATTTAATTGTATTGGAGGAGTGACCATTTTTATTTAATTGTAGTGGAGGAGTGACAATTTTTACTTCATTGTATTGGAGGAGTGACAATTTGTATTTAATTGTATTGGAGGAGTGACAATTTTTATTTAATTGTATTGGAGGAGTGACCATTTTTATTTAATTGTATTGAAGGAGTGACAATTTATATTTAATTGCATTGGAGGAGTGACAATTTTTACTTCGTTGTATTGGAGGAGTGACAATTTTTATTTAATTGTATTGGAGGAGTGACAATTTTTACTTCATTGTATTGGAGGAGTGACCATTTTTATTTAATTGTATTAGAGGAGTGACAATTTTTACTTTATTGTATTGGAGGAGTGACTATTTTTATTTAATTGTATTGGAGGAGTGACAATTTTCATTTAATTGTAGTGGAGGAGTGACAATTTTTACTTCATTGTATTGGAGGAGTGTCAATTTTTATTTAATTGTATTGGAGGAGTGACAATTTTTATTTAATTGTATTGGAGGAGTGACATTTTTTATTTAATTGTATTGGAGGAGTGACTATTTTTATTTAATTGTATTGGAGGAGTGACAATTTTTATTTAATTGTATTGGAGGAGTGACTATTTTTATTTAATTGTATTGGAGGAGTGACCATTTTTATTTAATTGTATTGAAGGAATGACAATTTATATTTAATTGTATTGGAGGAGTGACAATTTTTACTTCATTGTATTGGAGGAGTGACTATTTTTATTTAATTGTATTGGAGGAGTGACAATTTTTATTTAATTGTATTGGAGGAGTGACAATTGTTATTTAATTGTATTGAAGGAGTGACAATTTATATTTAATTGCATTGGAGGAGTGACAATTTTTACTTCATTGTATTGAGGAGTGACAATTTTTATTTAATTGTATTGGATGAGTGACAATTTTTATTTAATTGTATTGGAGGAGTGACCATTTTTATTTAATTGTATTGAAGGAGTGACAATTTATATTTAATTGCATTGGAGGAGTGACAATTTTTACTTCATTGTATTGGAGGAGTGACAATTTTTATTTAATTGTATTGGAGGAGTGACAATTTTTACTTCATTGTATTGGAGGAGTGGCAATTTTTATTTAATTGTATTGGAGGAGTGACAATTTTCATTTAATTGTAGTGGAGGAGTGACAATTTTTACTTCATTGTATTGGAGGAGTGTCAATTTTTATTTAATTGTATTGGAGGAGTGACAATTTTTATTTAATTGTATTGGAGGAGTGACATTTTTTATTTAATTGTATTGGAGGAGTGACTATTTTTATTTAATTGTATTGGAGGAGTGACCATTTTTATTTAATTGTATTGAAAGAATGACAATTTATATTTAATTGTATTGGAGGAGTGACAATTTTTACTTCATTGTATTGGAGGAGTGGCAATTTTTATTTAATTGTATTGGAGGAGTGACCATTTTTATTTAATTGTAGTGGAGGAGTGACAATTTTTACTTCATTGTATTGGAGGAGTGACAATTTTTATTTAATTGTACTGGAGGAGTGACAATTTTTATTTAACTGTATTGGAGGAGTGACAATTGTTATTTAATTGTATTGGAGGAGTGACAATTTATATTTAATTGCATTGGAGGAGTGACTATTTTTACTTCATTGTATTGGAGGAGTGACAATTGTTATTTAATGGTATTGGAGGAGTGACAATTTTTATTTAATTGTATTGAAGGAGTGACAATTTATATTTCATTGCATTGGAGGAGTGACTATTTTTACTTCATTGTATTAAGGAGTGAACATTTTTATTTAATGGTATGGGAGGAATGACCATTTTTATTTAATTGTATTGGATAGTGACAATTTATATTAAATTGCATTGGAGGAGTGACTATTTTTATTTAATTGTATTGGAGGAGTGACAATTTTTACTTCATTGTATTGGAGGAGTGACAATTTGTATTTAATTGTATTGGAGGAGTGACAATTTTTATTTAATTGTATTGGAGGAGTGACCATTTTTATTTAATTGTATTGAAGGAGTGACAATTTATATTTAATTGCATTGGAGGAGTGACAATTTTTACTTCGTTGTATTGGAGGAGTGACAATTTTTATTTAATTGTATTGGAGGAGTGACAATTTTTACTTCATTGTATTGGAGGAGTGACAATTTTTATTTAATTGTATTAGAGGAGTGACAATTTTTACTTTATTGTATTGGAGGAGTGACTATTTTTATTTAATTGTATTGGAGGAGTGACAATTTTCATTTAATTGTAGTGGAGGAGTGACAATTTTTACTTCATTGTATTGGAGGAGTGTCAATTTTTATTTAATTGTATTGGAGGAGTGACAATTGTTATTTAATTGTATTGGAGGAGTGACAATTTATATTTAATTGCATTGGAGGAGTGACTATTTTTACTTCATCGTATTGGAGGAGTGACAATTGTTATTTAATGGTATTGGAGGAGTGACAATTTTTATTTAATTGTATTGAAGGAGTGACAATTTATATTTCATTGCATTGGAGGAGTGACTATTTTTACTTCATTGTATTGGAGGAGTGAACATTTTTATTTAATGGTATGGGAGGAATGACCATTTTTATTTAATTGTATTGGATAGTGACAATTTATATTAAATTGCATTGGAGGAGTGACTATTTTTATTTAATTGTATTGGAGGAGTGACTATTTTTATTTAATTGTATTGAAGGAGTGACAATTTATATTTTATTGCATTGGAGGAGTGACAATTTTTACTTCATTGTATTGGAGGAGTGACAATTTTTATTTAATTGTACTGGAGGAGTGACAATTTTTATTTAACTGTATTGGAGGAGTGACAATTGTTATTTAATTGTATTGGAGGAGTGACAATTTATATTTAATTGCATTGGAGGAGTGACTATTTTTACTTCATTGTATTGGAGGAGTGACAATTGTTATTTAATGGTATTGGAGGAGTGACAATTTTTATTTAATTGTATTGAAGGAGTGACAATTTATATTTCATTGCATTGGAGGAGTGACTATTTTTACTTCATTGTATTAAGGAGTGAACATTTTTATTTAATGGTATGGGAGGAATGACCATTTTTATTTAATTGTATTGGATAGTGACAATTTATATTAAATTGCATTGGAGGAGTGACTATTTTTATTTAATTGTATTGGAGGAGTGACAATTTTTACTTCATTGTATTGGAGGAGTGACAATTTGTATTTAATTGTATTGGAGGAGTGACAATTTTTATTTAATTGTATTGGAGGAGTGACCATTTTTATTTAATTGTATTGAAGGAGTGACAATTTATATTTAATTGCATTGGAGGAGTGACAATTTTTACTTCGTTGTATTGGAGGAGTGACAATTTTTATTTAATTGTATTGGAGGAGTGACAATTTTTACTTCATTGTATTGGAGGAGTGACAATTTTTATTTAATTGTATTAGAGGAGTGACAATTTTTACTTTATTGTATTGGAGGAGTGACTATTTTTATTTAATTGTATTGGAGGAGTGACAATTTTCATTTAATTGTATTGAAGGAGTGACAATTTATATTTCATTGCATTGGAGGAGTGACTATTTTTACTTCATTGTATTAAGGAGTGAACATTTTTATTTAATGGTATGGGAGGAATGACCATTTTTATTTAATTGTATTGGATAGTGACAATTTATATTAAATTGCATTGGAGGAGTGACTATTTTTATTTAATTGTATTGGAGGAGTGACAATTTTTACTTCATTGTATTGGAGGAGTGACAATTTGTATTTAATTGTATTGGAGGAGTGACAATTTTTATTTAATTGTATTGGAGGAGTGACCATTTTTATTTAATTGTATTGAAGGAGTGACAATTTATATTTAATTGCATTGGAGGAGTGACAATTTTTACTTCGTTGTATTGGAGGAGTGACAATTTTTATTTAATTGTATTGGAGGAGTGACAATTTTTACTTCATTGTATTGGAGGAGTGACAATTTTTATTTAATTGTATTAGAGGAGTGACAATTTTTACTTTATTGTATTGGAGGAGTGACTATTTTTATTTAATTGTATTGGAGGAGTGACAATTTTCATTTAATTGTAGTGGAGGAGTGACAATTTTTACTTCATTGTATTGGAGGAGTGTCAATTTTTATTTAATTGTATTGGAGGAGTGACAATTGTTATTTAATTGTATTGGAGGAGTGACAATTTATATTTAATTGCATTGGAGGAGTGACTATTTTTACTTCATCGTATTGGAGGAGTGACAATTGTTATTTAATGGTATTGGAGGAGTGACAATTTTTATTTAATTGTATTGAAGGAGTGACAATTTATATTTCATTGCATTGGAGGAGTGACTATTTTTACTTCATTGTATTGGAGGAGTGAACATTTTTATTTAATGGTATGGGAGGAATGACCATTTTTATTTAATTGTATTGGATAGTGACAATTTATATTAAATTGCATTGGAGGAGTGACTATTTTTATTTAATTGTATTGGAGGAGTGACTATTTTTATTTAATTGTATTGAAGGAGTGACAATTTATATTTTATTGCATTGGAGGAGTGACAATTTTTACTTCATTGTATTGGAGGAGTGACAATTTTTATTTAATTGTACTGGAGGAGTGACAATTTTTATTTAACTGTATTGGAGGAGTGACAATTGTTATTTAATTGTATTGGAGGAGTGACAATTTATATTTAATTGCATTGGAGGAGTGACTATTTTTACTTCATTGTATTGGAGGAGTGACAATTGTTATTTAATGGTATTGGAGGAGTGACAATTTTTATTTAATTGTATTGAAGGAGTGACAATTTATATTTCATTGCATTGGAGGAGTGACTATTTTTACTTCATTGTATTAAGGAGTGAACATTTTTATTTAATGGTATGGGAGGAATGACCATTTTTATTTAATTGTATTGGATAGTGACAATTTATATTAAATTGCATTGGAGGAGTGACTATTTTTATTTAATTGTATTGGAGGAGTGACAATTTTTACTTCATTGTATTGGAGGAGTGACAATTTGTATTTAATTGTATTGGAGGAGTGACAATTTTTATTTAATTGTATTGGAGGAGTGACCATTTTTATTTAATTGTATTGAAGGAGTGACAATTTATATTTAATTGCATTGGAGGAGTGACAATTTTTACTTCGTTGTATTGGAGGAGTGACAATTTTTATTTAATTGTATTGGAGGAGTGACAATTTTTACTTCATTGTATTGGAGGAGTGACAATTTTTATTTAATTGTATTAGAGGAGTGACAATTTTTACTTTATTGTATTGGAGGAGTGACTATTTTTATTTAATTGTATTGGAGGAGTGACAATTTTCATTTAATTGTAGTGGAGGAGTGACAATTTTTACTTCATTGTATTGGAGGAGTGTCAATTTTTATTTAATTGTATTGGAGGAGTGACAATTGTTATTTAATTGTATTGGAGGAGTGACAATTTATATTTAATTGCATTGGAGGAGTGACTATTTTTACTTCATCGTATTGGAGGAGTGACAATTGTTATTTAATGGTATTGGAGGAGTGACAATTTTTATTTAATTGTATTGAAGGAGTGACAATTTATATTTCATTGCATTGGAGGAGTGACTATTTTTACTTCATTGTATTGGAGGAGTGAACATTTTTATTTAATGGTATGGGAGGAATGACCATTTTTATTTAATTGTATTGGATAGTGACAATTTATATTAAATTGCATTGGAGGAGTGACTATTTTTATTTAATTGTATTGGAGGAGTGACTATTTTTATTTAATTGTATTGAAGGAGTGACAATTTATATTTTATTGCATTGGAGGAGTGACAATTTTTACTTCATTGTATTGGAGGAGTGACAATTTTTATTTAATTGTATTGGAGGAGTGACAATTTTACTTCATTGTATTGGAGGAGTGACCATTTTTATTTAATTGTATTGGAGGAGTGACAATTTTTACTTCATTGTATTGGAGGAGTGGCAATTTTTATTTAAATGTATTGGAGGAGTGACAATTTTTATTTAATTGTATTGGAGGAGTGACATTTTTTATTTAATTGTATTGGAGGAGTGACTATTTTTATTTAATTGTATTGGAGGAGTGACAATTTTTATTTAATTGTATTGGAGGAGTGACATTTTTTATTTAAATGTATTGGAGGAGTGACAATTTTTATTTAATTGTATTGGAGGAGTGTCAATTTTTATTTAATTGTATTGGAGGAGTGACATTTTTTATTTAATTGTATTGGAGGAGTGACTATTTTTATTTAATTGTATTGGAGGAGTGACAATTTTTATTTAATTGTATTGGAGGAGTGACTATTTTTATTTAATTGTATTGGAGGAGTGACCATTTTTATTTAATTGTATTGAAGGAATGACAATTTATATTTAATTGTATTGGAGGAGTGACCATTTTTACTTCATTGTATTGGAGGAGTGACTATTTTTATTTAATTGTATTGGAGGAGTGACAATTGTTATTAAATTGTATTGGAGTAGTGACAATTTTTATTTAATTGTATTGGAGGAGTGACCATTTTTATTTAATTGTAGTGGAGGAGTGACAATTTTTACTTCATTGTATTGGAGGAGTGACAATTTGTATTTAATTGTATTGGAGGAGTGACAATTTTTATTTAATTGTATTGGAGGAGTGACCATTTTTATTTAATTGTATTGGAGGAGTGACAATTTTTACTTCATTGTATTGGAGGAGTGACAATTTTTATTTAATTGTATTAGAGGAGTGACAATTTTTACTTCATTGTATTGGAGGAGTGGCAAGTTTTATTTAATTGTATTGGAGGAGTGACAATTTTCATTTAATTGTAGTGGAGGAGTGACAATTTTTACTTCATTGTATTGGAGGAGTGTCAATTTTTATTTAATTGTATTGGAGGAGTGACAATTTTTATTTAATTGTATTGGAGGAGTGACATTTTTTATTTAATTGTATTGGAGGAGTGACTATTTTTATTTAATTGTATTGGAGGAGTGACAATTTTTATATAATTGTATTGGAGGAGTGACTATTTTTATTTAATTGTATTGGAGGAGTGACCATTTTTATTTAATTGTATTGAAGGAGTGACAATTTATATTTAATTGTATTGGAGGAGTGACAATTTTTACTTCATTGTATTGGAGGAGTGGCAATTTTTATTTAATTGTATTGGAGGAGTGACCATTTTTATTTAATTGTAGTGGAGGAGTGACAATTTTTACTTCATTGTATTGGAGGAGTGACAATTTTTATTTAATTGTATTGGAGGAGTGACAATTTTTATTTAATTGTATTGGAGGAGTGACAATTGTTATTTAATTGTATTGGAGGAGTCACAATTTATATTTAATTGCATTGGAGGAGTGACTATTTTTACTTCATTGTATTGGAGGAGTGACAATTGTTATTTAATGGTATTGGAGGAGTGACAATTTTTATTTAATTGTATTGAAGGAGTGACAATTTATATTTCATTGCATTGGAGGAGTGACTATTTTACTTCATTGTATTGGAGGAGTGAACATTTTTATTTAATGGTATGGGAGGAATGACCATTTTTATTTAATTGTATTGGATAGTGACAATTTATATTAAATTGCATTGGAGGAGTGACTATTTTTATTTAATTGTATTGGAGGAGTGACAATTTTTATTTAATTGTATTGGAGGAGTGACAATTTATATTTAATTGTATTGGAGGAGTGACTATTTTTATTTAATGGTATTGGTGGAGTCACCATTTTTACTTCATTGTATTGGAGGAGTGACTATTTTTATTTAATTGTATTGGAGGAGTGACAATTTTTATATAATTGTATTGGAGGAGTGACAATTTTTACTTCATTGTATTGGAGGAGTGACAATCTTTATTTAATTGTATTGGAGGAGTGACAATTTTTATTTAATTGTATTGGAGGAGTGACTATATTTATTTAATTGTATTGAAGGAGTGACAATTTATATTTTATTGCATTGGAGGAGTGACAATTTTTACTTCATTGTATTGGAGGAGTGACAATTTTTATTTAATTGTATTGGAGGAGTGACAATTTTACTTCATTGTATTGGAGGAGTGACCATTTTTATTTAATTGTATTGGAGGAGTGACAATTTTTACTTCATTGTATTGGAGGAGTGGCAATTTTTATTTAAATGTATTGGAGGAGTGACAATTTTTATTTAATTGTATTGGAGGAGTGACATTTTTTATTTAATTGTATTGGAGGAGTGACTATTTTTATTTAATTGTATTGGAGGAGTGACAATTTGTATTTAATTGTATTGGAGGAGTGACATTTTTTATTTAAATGTATTGGAGGAGTGACAATTTTTATTTAATTGTATTGGAGGAGTGTCAATTTTTATTTAATTGTATTGGAGGAGTGACATTTTTTATTTAATTGTATTGGAGGAGTGACTATTTTTATTTAATTGTATTGGAGGAGTGACAATTTTTATTTAATTGTATTGGAGGAGTGACTATTTTTATTTAATTGTATTGGAGGAGTGACCATTTTTATTTAATTGTATTGAAGGAATGACAATTTATATTTAATTGTATTGGAGGAGTGACCATTTTTACTTCATTGTATTGGAGGAGTGACTATTTTTATTTAATTGTATTGGAGGAGTGACAATTTTTATTAAATTGTATTGGAGGAGTGACAATTTTTACTTCATTGTATTGGAGGAGTGACAATTTGTATTTAATTGTATTGGAGGAATGACAATTTATATTTAATTGTATTGGAGGAGTGACCATTTTTACTTCATTGTATTGGAGGAGTGACTATTTTTATTTAATTGTATTGGAGGAGTGACCATTTTTATTTAATTGTAGTGGAGGAGTGACAATTTTACTTCATTGTATTGGAGGAGTGACAATTTTTATTTAATTGTATTGGAGGAGTGACAATTGTTATTTAATTGTATTGGAGGAGTCACAATTTATATTTAATTTCATTGGAGGAGTGACTATTTTTACTTCATTGTATTGGAGGAGTGACAATTGTTATTTAATGGTATTGGAGGAGTGACAATTTTTATTTAATTGTATTGAAGGAGTGACAATTTATATTTCATTGCATTGGAGGAGTGACTATTTTACTTCATTGTATTGGAGGAGTGAACATTTTTATTTAATGGTATGGGAGGAATGACCATTTTTATTTAATTGTATTGGATAGTGACAATTTATATTAAATTGCATTGGAGGAGTGACTATTTTTATTTAATTGTATTGGAGGAGTGACAATTTTTATTTAATTGTATTGGAGGAGTGACAATTTATATTTAATTGTATTGGAGGAGTGACTATTTTTATTTAATGGTATTGGTGGAGTCACCATTTTTACTTCATTGTATTGGAGGAGTGACTATTTTTATTTAATTGTATTGGAGGAGTGACAATTTTTATATAATTGTATTGGAGGAGTGACAATTTTTACTTCATTGTATTGGAGGAGTGACAATTTTTATTTAATTGTATTGGAGGAGTGACAATTTTTATTTAATTGTATTGGAGGAGTGACTATATTTATTTAATTGTATTGAAGGAGTGACAATTTATATTTTATTGCATTGGAGGAGTGACAATTTTTACTTCATTGTATTGGAGGAGTGACAATTTTTATTTAATTGTATTGGAGGAGTGACAATTTTACTTCATTGTATTGGAGGAGTGACCATTTTTATTTAATTGTATTGGAGGAGTGACAATTTTTACTTCATTGTATTGGAGGAGTGGCAATTTTTATTTAAATGTATTGGAGGAGTGACAATTTTTATTTAATTGTATTGGAGGAGTGACATTTTTTATTTAATTGTATTGGAGGAGTGACTATTTTTATTTAATTGTATTGGAGGAGTGACATTTTTTATTTAATTGTATTGGAGGAGTGACTATTTTTATTTAATTGTATTGGAGGAGAGACAATTTTTATTTAATTGTATTGGAGGAGTGACAATTTATATTTAATTGCATTGGAGGAGTGACAATTTTTACTTCATTGTATTGGAGGAGTGACAATTTTTATTTAATTGTATTGGAGGAGTGACAATTTTTACTTCATTGTATTGGAGGAGTGGCAATTTTTATTTAATTGTATTGGAGGAGTGACAATTTTCATTTAATTGTAGTGGAGGAGTGACAATTTTTACTTCATTGTATTGGAGGAGTGTCAATTTTTATTTAATTGTATTGGAGGAGTGACAATTTTTATTTAATTGTATTGGAGGAGTGACATTTTTTATTTAATTGTATTGGAGGAGTGACTATTTTTATTTAATTGTATTGGAGGAGAGACAATTTTTATTTAATTGTATTGGAGGAGTGACTATTTTTATTTAATTGTATTGGAGGAGTGACAATTTTTATTTAATTGTATTGAAGGAATGACAATTTATATTTAATTGTATTGGAGGAGTGACCATTTTTACTTCATTGTATTGGAGGAGTGACTATTTCTATTTAATTGTATTGGAGGAGTGACAATTTTTATTTAATTGTATTGGAGTAGTGACAATATTTATTTAATTGTATTGGAGGAGTGACCATTTTTATTTAATTGTAGTGGAGGAGTGACAATTTTTACTTCATTGTATTGGAGGAGTGACAATTTGTATTTAATTGTATTGGAGGAGTGACAATTTTTATTTAATTGTATTGGAGGAGTGACCATTTTTATTTAATTGTATTGAAGGAGTGACAATTTATATTTAATTGCATTGGAGGAGTGACAATTTTTACTTCGTTGTATTGGAGGAGTGACAATTTTTATTTAATTGTATTGGAGGAGTGACAATTTTTACTTCATTGTATTGGAGGAGTGACAATTTTTATTTAATTGTATTAGAGGAGTGACAATTTTTACTTTATTGTATTGGAGGAGTGACTATTTTTATTTAATTGTATTGGAGGAGTGACAATTTTCATTTAATTGTAGTGGAGGAGTGACAATTTTTACTTCATTGTATTGGAGGAGTGTCAATTTTTATTTAATTGTATTGGAGGAGTGACAATTGTTATTTAATTGTATTGGAGGAGTGACAATTTATATTTAATTGCATTGGAGGAGTGACTATTTTTACTTCATCGTATTGGAGGAGTGACAATTGTTATTTAATGGTATTGGAGGAGTGACAATTTTTATTTAATTGTATTGAAGGAGTGACAATTTATATTTCATTGCATTGGAGGAGTGACTATTTTTACTTCATTGTATTGGAGGAGTGAACATTTTTATTTAATGGTATGGGAGGAATGACCATTTTTATTTAATTGTATTGGATAGTGACAATTTATATTAAATTGCATTGGAGGAGTGACTATTTTTATTTAATTGTATTGGAGGAGTGACTATTTTTATTTAATTGTATTGAAGGAGTGACAATTTATATTTTATTGCATTGGAGGAGTGACAATTTTTACTTCATTGTATTGGAGGAGTGACAATTTTTATTTAATTGTATTGGAGGAGTGACAATTTTACTTCATTGTATTGGAGGAGTGACCATTTTTATTTAATTGTATTGGAGGAGTGACAATTTTTACTTCATTGTATTGGAGGAGTGGCAATTTTTATTTAAATGTATTGGAGGAGTGACAATTTTTATTTAATTGTATTGGAGGAGTGACATTTTTTATTTAATTGTATTGGAGGAGTGACTATTTTTATTTAATTGTATTGGAGGAGTGACAATTTTTATTTAATTGTATTGGAGGAGTGACATTTTTTATTTAAATGTATTGGAGGAGTGACAATTTTTATTTAATTGTATTGGAGGAGTGTCAATTTTTATTTAATTGTATTGGAGGAGTGACATTTTTTATTTAATTGTATTGGAGGAGTGACTATTTTTATTTAATTGTATTGGAGGAGTGACAATTTTTATTTAATTGTATTGGAGGAGTGACTATTTTTATTTAATTGTATTGGAGGAGTGACCATTTTTATTTAATTGTATTGAAGGAATGACAATTTATATTTAATTGTATTGGAGGAGTGACCATTTTTACTTCATTGTATTGGAGGAGTGACTATTTTTATTTAATTGTATTGGAGGAGTGACAATTGTTATTAAATTGTATTGGAGTAGTGACAATTTTTATTTAATTGTATTGGAGGAGTGACCATTTTTATTTAATTGTAGTGGAGGAGTGACAATTTTTACTTCATTGTATTGGAGGAGTGACAATTTGTATTTAATTGTATTGGAGGAGTGACAATTTTTATTTAATTGTATTGGAGGAGTGACCATTTTTATTTAATTGTATTGGAGGAGTGACAATTTTTACTTCATTGTATTGGAGGAGTGACAATTTTTATTTAATTGTATTAGAGGAGTGACAATTTTTACTTCATTGTATTGGAGGAGTGGCAAGTTTTATTTAATTGTATTGGAGGAGTGACAATTTTCATTTAATTGTAGTGGAGGAGTGACAATTTTTACTTCATTGTATTGGAGGAGTGTCAATTTTTATTTAATTGTATTGGAGGAGTGACAATTTTTATTTAATTGTATTGGAGGAGTGACATTTTTTATTTAATTGTATTGGAGGAGTGACTATTTTTATTTAATTGTATTGGAGGAGTGACAATTTTTATATAATTGTATTGGAGGAGTGACTATTTTTATTTAATTGTATTGGAGGAGTGACCATTTTTATTTAATTGTATTGAAGGAGTGACAATTTATATTTAATTGTATTGGAGGAGTGACAATTTTTACTTCATTGTATTGGAGGAGTGGCAATTTTTATTTAATTGTATTGGAGGAGTGACCATTTTTATTTAATTGTAGTGGAGGAGTGACAATTTTTACTTCATTGTATTGGAGGAGTGACAATTTTTATTTAATTGTATTGGAGGAGTGACAATTTTTATTTAATTGTATTGGAGGAGTGACAATTGTTATTTAATTGTATTGGAGGAGTCACAATTTATATTTAATTGCATTGGAGGAGTGACTATTTTTACTTCATTGTATTGGAGGAGTGACAATTGTTATTTAATGGTATTGGAGGAGTGACAATTTTTATTTAATTGTATTGAAGGAGTGACAATTTATATTTCATTGCATTGGAGGAGTGACTATTTTACTTCATTGTATTGGAGGAGTGAACATTTTTATTTAATGGTATGGGAGGAATGACCATTTTTATTTAATTGTATTGGATAGTGACAATTTATATTAAATTGCATTGGAGGAGTGACTATTTTTATTTAATTGTATTGGAGGAGTGACAATTTTTATTTAATTGTATTGGAGGAGTGACAATTTATATTTAATTGTATTGGAGGAGTGACTATTTTTATTTAATGGTATTGGTGGAGTCACCATTTTTACTTCATTGTATTGGAGGAGTGACTATTTTTATTTAATTGTATTGGAGGAGTGACAATTTTTATATAATTGTATTGGAGGAGTGACAATTTTTACTTCATTGTATTGGAGGAGTGACAATTTTTATTTAATTGTATTGGAGGAGTGACAATTTTTATTTAATTGTATTGGAGGAGTGACTATATTTATTTAATTGTATTGAAGGAGTGACAATTTATATTTTATTGCATTGGAGGAGTGACAATTTTTACTTCATTGTATTGGAGGAGTGACAATTTTTATTTAATTGTATTGGAGGAGTGACAATTTTACTTCATTGTATTGGAGGAGTGACCATTTTTATTTAATTGTATTGGAGGAGTGACAATTTTTACTTCATTGTATTGGAGGAGTGGCAATTTTTATTTAAATGTATTGGAGGAGTGACAATTTTTATTTAATTGTATTGGAGGAGTGACATTTTTTATTTAATTGTATTGGAGGAGTGACTATTTTTATTTAATTGTATTGGAGGAGTGACAATTTGTATTTAATTGTATTGGAGGAGTGACATTTTTTATTTAAATGTATTGGAGGAGTGACAATTTTTATTTAATTGTATTGGAGGAGTGTCAATTTTTATTTAATTGTATTGGAGGAGTGACATTTTTTATTTAATTGTATTGGAGGAGTGACTATTTTTATTTAATTGTATTGGAGGAGTGACAATTTTTATTTAATTGTATTGGAGGAGTGACTATTTTTATTTAATTGTATTGGAGGAGTGACCATTTTTATTTAATTGTATTGAAGGAATGACAATTTATATTTAATTGTATTGGAGGAGTGACCATTTTTACTTCATTGTATTGGAGGAGTGACTATTTTTATTTAATTGTATTGGAGGAGTGACAATTTTTATTAAATTGTATTGGAGGAGTGACAATTTTTACTTCATTGTATTGGAGGAGTGACAATTTGTATTTAATTGTATTGGAGGAATGACAATTTATATTTAATTGTATTGGAGGAGTGACCATTTTTACTTCATTGTATTGGAGGAGTGACTATTTTTATTTAATTGTATTGGAGGAGTGACCATTTTTATTTAATTGTAGTGGAGGAGTGACAATTTTACTTCATTGTATTGGAGGAGTGACAATTTTTATTTAATTGTATTGGAGGAGTGACAATTGTTATTTAATTGTATTGGAGGAGTCACAATTTATATTTAATTGCATTGGAGGAGTGACTATTTTTACTTCATTGTATTGGAGGAGTGACAATTGTTATTTAATGGTATTGGAGGAGTGACAATTTTTATTTAATTGTATTGAAGGAGTGACAATTTATATTTCATTGCATTGGAGGAGTGACTATTTTACTTCATTGTATTGGAGGAGTGAACATTTTTATTTAATGGTATGGGAGGAATGACCATTTTTATTTAATTGTATTGGATAGTGACAATTTATATTAAATTGCATTGGAGGAGTGACTATTTTTATTTAATTGTATTGGAGGAGTGACAATTTTTATTTAATTGTATTGGAGGAGTGACAATTTATATTTAATTGTATTGGAGGAGTGACTATTTTTATTTAATGGTATTGGTGGAGTCACCATTTTTACTTCATTGTATTGGAGGAGTGACTATTTTTATTTAATTGTATTGGAGGAGTGACAATTTTTATATAATTGTATTGGAGGAGTGACAATTTTTACTTCATTGTATTGGAGGAGTGACAATTTTTATTTAATTGTATTGGAGGAGTGACAATTTTTATTTAATTGTATTGGAGGAGTGACTATATTTATTTAATTGTATTGAAGGAGTGACAATTTATATTTTATTGCATTGGAGGAGTGACAATTTTTACTTCATTGTATTGGAGGAGTGACAATTTTTATTTAATTGTATTGGAGGAGTGACAATTTTACTTCATTGTATTGGAGGAGTGACCATTTTTATTTAATTGTATTGGAGGAGTGACAATTTTTACTTCATTGTATTGGAGGAGTGGCAATTTTTATTTAAATGTATTGGAGGAGTGACAATTTTTATTTAATTGTATTGGAGGAGTGACATTTTTTATTTAATTGTATTGGAGGAGTGACTATTTTTATTTAATTGTATTGGAGGAGTGACATTTTTTATTTAATTGTATTGGAGGAGTGACTATTTTTATTTAATTGTATTGGAGGAGAGACAATTTTTATTTAATTGTATTGGAGGAGTGACAATTTATATTTAATTGCATTGGAGGAGTGACAATTTTTACTTCATTGTATTGGAGGAGTGACAATTTTTATTTAATTGTATTGGAGGAGTGACAATTTTTACTTCATTGTATTGGAGGAGTGGCAATTTTTATTTAATTGTATTGGAGGAGTGACAATTTTCATTTAATTGTAGTGGAGGAGTGACAATTTTTACTTCATTGTATTGGAGGAGTGTCAATTTTTATTTAATTGTATTGGAGGAGTGACAATTTTTATTTAATTGTATTGGAGGAGTGACATTTTTTATTTAATTGTATTGGAGGAGTGACTATTTTTATTTAATTGTATTGGAGGAGAGACAATTTTTATTTAATTGTATTGGAGGAGTGACTATTTTTATTTAATTGTATTGGAGGAGTGACAATTTTTTATTTAATTGTATTGGAGGAGTGACTATTTTTATTTAATTGTATTGGAGGAGTGACAATTTTTATTTAATTGTATTGAAGGAATGACAATTTATATTTAATTGTATTGGAGGAGTGACCATTTTTACTTCATTGTATTGGAGGAGTGACTATTTCTATTTAATTGTATTGGAGGAGTGACAATTTTTATTTAATTGTATTGGAGTAGTGACAATATTTATTTAATTGTATTGGAGGAGTGACCATTTTTATTTAATTGTAGTGGAGGAGTGACAATTTTTACTTCATTGTATTGGAGGAGTGACAATTTGTATTTAATTGTATTGGAGGAGTGACAATTTTTATTTAATTGTATTGGAGGAGTGACCATTTTTATTTAATTGTATTGAAGGAGTGACAATTTATATTTAATTGCATTGGAGGAGTGACAATTTTTACTTCGTTGTATTGGAGGAGTGACAATTTTTATTTAATTGTATTGGAGGAGTGACAATTTTTACTTCATTGTATTGGAGGAGTGACAATTTTTATTTAATTGTATTAGAGGAGTGACAATTTTTACTTTATTGTATTGGAGGAGTGACTATTTTTATTTAATTGTATTGGAGGAGTGACAATTTTCATTTAATTGTAGTGGAGGAGTGACAATTTTTACTTCATTGTATTGGAGGAGTGTCAATTTTTATTTAATTGTATTGGAGGAGTGACAATTTTTATTTAATTGTATTGGAGGAGTGACATTTTTTATTTAATTGTATTGGAGGAGTGACTATTTTTATTTAATTGTATTGGAGGAGTGACAATTTTTATTTAATTGTATTGGAGGAGTGACTATTTTTATTTAATTGTATTGGAGGAGTGACCATTTTTATTTAATTGTATTGAAGGAATGACAATTTATATTTAATTGTATTGGAGGAGTGACAATTTTTACTTCATTGTATTGGAGGAGTGACTATTTTTATTTAATTGTATTGGAGGAGTGACAATTTTTATTTAATTGTATTGGAGGAGTGACAATTGTTATTTAATTGTATTGAAGGAGTGACAATTTATATTTAATTGCATTGGAGGAGTGACAATTTTTACTTCATTGTATTGAGGAGTGACAATTTTTATTTAATTGTATTGGAGGAGTGACAATTTTTATTTAATTGTATTGGAGGAGTGACCATTTTTATTTAATTGTATTGAAGGAGTGACAATTTATATTTAATTGCATTGGAGGAGTGACAATTTTTACTTCATTGTATTGGAGGAGTGACAATTTTTATTTAATTGTATTGGAGGAGTGACAATTTTTACTTCATTGTATTGGAGGAGTGGCAATTTTTATTTAATTGTATTGGAGGAGTGACAATTTTCATTTAATTGTAGTGGAGGAGTGACAATTTTTACTTCATTGTATTGGAGGAGTGTCAATTTTTATTTAATTGTATTGGAGGAGTGACAATTTTTATTTAATTGTATTGGAGGAGTGACATTTTTTATTTAATTGTATTGGAGGAGTGACTATTTTTATTTAATTGTATTGGAGGAGTGACCATTTTTATTTAATTGTATTGAAAGAATGACAATTTATATTTAATTGTATTGGAGGAGTGACAATTTTTACTTCATTGTATTGGAGGAGTGGCAATTTTTATTTAATTGTATTGGAGGAGTGACCATTTTTATTTAATTGTAGTGGAGGAGTGACAATTTTTACTTCATTGTATTGGAGGAGTGACAATTTTTATTTAATTGTACTGGAGGAGTGACAATTTTTATTTAACTGTATTGGAGGAGTGACAATTGTTATTTAATTGTATTGGAGGAGTGACAATTTATATTTAATTGCATTGGAGGAGTGACTATTTTTACTTCATTGTATTGGAGGAGTGACAATTGTTATTTAATGGTATTGGAGGAGTGACAATTTTTATTTAATTGTATTGGAGGAGTGACATTTTTTATTTAATTGTATTGGAGGAGTGACTATTTTTATTTAATTGTATTGGAGGAGTGACAATTTTTATTTAATTGTATTGGAGGAGTGACTATTTTTATTTAATTGTATTGGAGGAGTGACCATTTTTATTTAATTGTATTGAAGGAATGACAATTTATATTTAATTGTATTGGAGGAGTGACCATTTTTACTTCATTGTATTGGAGGAGTGACTATTTTTATTTAATTGTATTGGAGGAGTGACAATTTTTATCTAATTGTATTGGAGTAGTGACAATATTTATTTAATTGTATTGGAGGAGTGACCATTTTTATTTAATTGTAGTGGAGGAGTGACAATTTTTACTTCATTGTATTGGAGGAGTGACAATTTTTATTTAATTGTAGTGGAGGAGTGACAATTTTTACTTCATTGTATTGGAGGAGTGTCAATTTTTATTTAATTGTATTGGAGGAGTGACAATTTTTATTTAATTGTATTGGAGGAGTGACATTTTTTATTTAATTGTATTGGAGGAATGACAATTTTTACTTCATTGTATTGGAGGAGTGACAATTTTTATTTAATTGTATTGGAGGAGTGACAATTTTTATTTAATTGTATTGGAGGAGTGACAATTGTTATTTAATTGTATTGGAGGAGTGACAATTTATATTTAATTGCATCGGAGGAGTGACTATTTTTACTTCATTGTATTGGAGGAGTGACAATTGCTATTTAATGGTATTGGAGGAGTGACCATTTTTATTTAATTGTATTGAAGGAGTGACAATTTATATTTAATTGCATTGGAGGAGTGACAATTTTTACTTCATTGTATTGGAGGAGTGACAATTTTTATTTAATTGTATTGGAGGAGTGACAATTTTTATTTAATTGTATTGGAGGAGTGACAATTTTTATTTAATTGTATTGAAGGAGTGACAATTTATATTTAATTGCATTGGAGGAGTGACAATTTTTACTTCATTGTATTGGAGGAGTGACAATTTTTATTTAATTGTATTGGAGGAGTGACAATTTTTACTTCATTGTATTGGAGGAGTGGCAATTTTTATTTAATTGTATTGGAGGAGTGACCATTTTTATTTAATTGTAGTGGAGGAGTGACAATTTTTACTTCATTGTATTGGAGGAGTGACAATTTGTATTTAATTGTATTGGAGGAGTGACCATTTTTACTTCATTGTATTGGAGGAGTGACTATTTTTATTTAATTGTATTGGAGGAGTGACAATTTTTATTAAATTGTATTGGAGGAGTGACAATTTTTACTTCATTGTATTGGAGGAGTGACAATTTGTATTTAATTGTATTGGAGGAATGACAATTTATATTTAATTGTATTGGAGGAGTGACCATTTTTACTTCATTGTATTGGAGGAGTGACTATTTTTATTTAATTGTATTGGAGGAGTGACCATTTTTATTTAATTGTAGTGGAGGAGTGACAATTTTTACTTCATTGTATTGGAGGAGTGACAATTTGTATTTAATTGTATTGGAGGAGTGACAATTTTTATTTAATTGTATTGGAGGAGTGACCAATTTTATTTAATTGTATTGGAGGAGTGACAATTTTTACTTCATTGTATTGGAGGAGTGACAATTTTTATTTAATTGTATTAGAGGAGTGACAATTTTTACTTCATTGTATTGGAGGAGTGGCAATTTTTATTTAATTGTATTGGAGGAGTGACAATTTTCATTTAATTGTAGTGGAGGAGTGACAATTTTTACTTCATTGTATTGGAGGAGTGTCAATTTTTATTTAATTGTATTGGAGGAGTGACAATTTTTATTTAATTGTATTGGAGGAGTGACATTTTTTATTTAATTGTATTGGAGGAGTGACTATTTTTATTTAATTGTATTGGAGGAGTGACAATTTTTATTTAATTGTATTGGAGGAGTGACTATTTTTATTTAATTGTATTGGAGGAGTGACCATTTTTATTTAATTGTATTGAAGGAATGACAATTTATATTTAATTGTATTGGAGGAGTGACCATTTTTACTTCATTGTATTGGAGGAGTGACTATTTTTATTTAATTGTATTGGAGGAGTGACAATTTTTATCTAATTGTATTGGAGTAGTGACAATATTTATTTAATTGTATTGGAGGAGTGACCATTTTTATTTAATTGTAGTGGAGGAGTGACAATTTTTACTTCATTGTATTGGAGGAGTGACAATTTTTATTTAATTGTATTGGAGGAGTGACAATTTTTATTTAATTGTATTGGAGGAGTGACAATTGTTATTTAATTGTATTGGAGGAGTGACAATTTATATTTAATTGCATTGGAGGAGTGACAATTTTTACTTCATTGTATTGGAGGAGTGACAATTGTTATTTAATGGTATTGGAGGAGTGACCATTTTTATTTAATTGTATTGAAGGAGTGACAATTTATATTTAATTGCATTGGAGGAGTGACAATTTTTACTTCATTGTATTGAGGAGTGACAATTTTTATTTAATTGTATTGGAGGAGTGACAATTTTTATTTAATTGTATTGGAGGAGTGACCATTTTTATTTAATTGTATTGAAGGAGTGACAATTTATATTTAATTGCATTGGAGGAGTGACAATTTTTACTTCATTGTATTGGAGGAGTGACAATTTTTATTTAATTGTATTGGAGGAGTGACAATTTTTACTTCATTGTATTGGAGGAGTGACAATTTTTATTTAATTGTATTGGAGGAGTGACAATTTTTATTTAATTGTATTGGAGGAATGAC
This sequence comes from Bathymodiolus brooksi, assembly GCA_963680875.1. NCBI lineage: Eukaryota > Metazoa > Mollusca > Bivalvia > Mytilida > Modiolidae > Bathymodiolus > Bathymodiolus brooksi. The sequence goes on from OY804586.1 coordinate 45,906,697, forward strand.
TATTTTTATTTAATTGTATTGAAGGAGTGACAATTTATATTTAATTGCATTGGAGGAGTGACAATTTTTACTTCATTGTATTGGAGGAGTGACAATTTTTATTTAATTGTATTGGAGGAGTTAACATTTTACTTCATTGTATTGGAGGAGTGACCATTTTTATTTAATTGTATTGGAGGAGTGACAATTTTTACTTCATTGTATTGGAGTGGCAATTTTTATTTAATTGTATTGGAGGAGTGACAATTTTCATTTAATTGTAGTGGAGGAGTGACAATGTTTACTTCATTGTATTGGAGGAGTGTCAATTTTTATTTAATTGTATTGGAGGAGTGACCATTTTTATTTAATTGTATTGGAGGAGTGACTATTTTTATTTAATTGTATTGGAGGAGTGACCATTTTTATTTAATTGTATTGAAAGAATGACAATTTATATTTAATTGTATTGGAGGAGTGACAATTTTTACTTCATTGTATTGGAGGAGTGGCAATTTTTATTTAATTGTATTGGAGGAGTGACCATTTTTATTTAATTGTAGTGGAGGAGTGACAATTTTTACTTCATTGTATTGGAGGAGTGACAATTTTTATTTAATGGTATTGGAGGAGTGACCATTTTTATTTAATTGTATTGAAGGAGTGACAATTTATATTTAATTGCATTGGAGGAGTGACAATTTTTACTTCATTGTATTGAGGAGTGACAATTTATATTTAATTGTATTGGAGGAGTGACAATTTTTATTTAATTGTATTGGAGGAGTGACCATTTTTATTTAATTGTATTGAAGGAGTGACAATTTATATTTAATTGCATTGGAGGAGTGACAATTTTTACTTCATTGTATTGGAGGAGTGACAATTTTTATTTAATTGTATTGGAGGAGTGACAATTTTTACTTCATTGTATTGGAGGAGTGACAATTTTTATTTAATTGTATTGGAGGAGTTAACATTTTACTTCATTGTATTGGAGGAGTGACCATTTTTATTTAATTGTATTGGAGGAGTGACAATTTTTACTTCATTGTATTGGAGTGGCAATTTTTATTTAATTGTATTGGAGGAGTGACAATTTTCATTTAATTGTAGTGGAGGAGTGACAATGTTTACTTCATTGTATTGGAGGAGTGTCAATTTTTATTTAATTGTATTGGAGGAGTGACCATTTTTATTTAATTGTATTGAAAGAATGACAATTTATATTTAATTGTATTGGAGGAGTGACAATTTTTACTTCATTGTATTGGAGGAGTGGCAATTTTTATTTAATTGTATTGGAGGAGTGACCATTTTTATTTAATTGTAGTGGAGGAGTGACAATTTTTACTTCATTGTATTGGAGGAGTGACAATTTTTATTTAATGGTATTGGAGGAGTGACCATTTTTATTTAATTGTATTGAAGGAGTGACAATTTATATTTAATTGCATTGGAGGAGTGACAATTTTTACTTCATTGTATTGAGGAGTGACAATTTATATTTAATTGTATTGGAGGAGTGACAATTTTTATTTAATTGTATTGGAGGAGTGACCATTTTTATTTAATTGTATTGAAGGAGTGACAATTTATATTTAATTGCATTGGAGGAGTGACAATTTTTACTTCATTGTATTGGAGGAGTGACAATTTTTATTTAATTGTATTGGAGGAGTGACAATTTTTACTTCATTGTATTGGAGGAGTGGCAATTTTCATTTAATTGTATTGGAGGAGTGACAATTTTCATTTAATTGTAGTGGAGGAGTGACAATTTTTACTTCATTGTATTGGAGGAGTGTCAATTTTTATTTAATTGTATTGGAGGAGTGACAATTTTTATTTAATTGTATTGGAGGAGTGACATTTTTTATTTAATTGTATTGGAGGAGTGACTATTTTTATTTAATTGCATTGGAGGAGTGACAATTTTTATTTAATTGTATTGGAGGAGTGACTATTTTTATTTAATTGTATTGGAGGAGTGACCATTTTTATTTAATTGTATTGAAAGAATGACAATTTATATTTAATTGTATTGGAGGAGTGACAATTTTTACTTCATTGTATTGGAGGAGTGGCAATTTTTATTTAATTGTATTGGAGGAGTGACCATTTTTATTTAATTGTAGTGGAGGAGTGACAATTTTTACTTCATTGTATTGGAGGAGTGACAATTTTTATTTAATTGTATTGGAGGAGTGACAATTTTTATTTAATTGTATTGGAGGAGTGACAATTGTTATTTAATTGTATTGGAGGAGTGACAATTTATATTTAATTGCATTGGAGGAGTGACAATTTTTACTTCATTGTATTGGAGGAGTGACAATTGTTATTTAATGGTATTGAAGGAGTGACAATTTATATTTCATTGCATTGGAGGAGTGACTATTTTTACTTCATTGTATTGGAGGAGTGAACATTTTTATTTAATGGTATGGGAGGAATGACCATTTTTATTTAATTGTATTGGATAGTGACAATTTATATTAAATTGCATTGGAGGAGTGACTATTTTTATTTAATTGTATTGGAGGAGTGACAATTTTTATATAATTGTATTGGAGGAGTGACAATTTATATTTAATTGTATTGGATGAGTGACCATTTTTACTTCATTGTGTTGGAGGAGTGACTATTTTTATTTAATTGTATTGAAGGAATGACAATTTATATTTAATTGTATTGGAGGAGTGACCATTTTTACTTCATTGTATTGGAGGAGTGACTATTTTTATTTAATTGTATTGGAGGAGTGACAATTTTTATCTAATTGTATTGGAGTAGTGACAATATTTATTTAATTGTATTGGAGGAGTGACCATTTTTATTTAATTGTAGTGGAGGAGTGACAATTTTTACTTCATTGTATTGGAGGAGTGACAATTTTTATTTAATTGTATTGGAGGAGTGACAATTTTTATTTAATTGTATTGGAGGAGTGACAATTGTTATTTAATTGTATTGGAGGAGTGACAATTTATATTTAATTGCATTGGAGGAGTGACAATTTTTACTTCATTGTATTGGAGGAGTGACAATTGTTATTTAATGGTATTGGAGGAGTGACCATTTTTATTTAATTGTATTGAAGGAGTGACAATTTATATTTAATTGCATTGGAGGAGTGACAATTTTTACTTCATTGTATTGAGGAGTGACAATTTTTATTTAATTGTATTGGAGGAGTGACAATTTTTATTTAATTGTATTGGAGGAGTGACCATTTTTATTTAATTGTATTGAAGGAGTGACAATTTATATTTAATTGCATTGGAGGAGTGACAATTTTTACTTCATTGTATTGGAGGAGTGACAATTTTTATTTAATTGTATTGGAGGAGTGACAATTTTTACTTCATTGTATTGGAGGAGTGACAATTTTTATTTAATTGTATTGGAGGAGTGACAATTTTTATTTAATTGTATTGGAGGAATGACTATTTTTATTTAATTGTATTGAAGGAGTGACAATTTATATTTAATTGCATTGGAGGAGTGACAATTTTTACTTCATTGTATTGGAGGAGTGACAATTTTTATTTAATTGTATTGGAGGAGTTAACATTTTACTTCATTGTATTGGAGGAGTGACCATTTTTATTTAATTGTATTGGAGGAGTGACAATTTTTACTTCATTGTATTGGAGTGGCAATTTTTATTTAATTGTATTGGAGGAGTGACAATTTTCATTTAATTGTAGTGGAGGAGTGACAATGTTTACTTCATTGTATTGGAGGAGTGTCAATTTTTATTTAATTGTATTGGAGGAGTGACCATTTTTATTTAATTGTATTGGAGGAGTGACTATTTTTATTTAATTGTATTGGAGGAGTGACCATTTTTATTTAATTGTATTGAAAGAATGACAATTTATATTTAATTGTATTGGAGGAGTGACAATTTTTACTTCATTGTATTGGAGGAGTGGCAATTTTTATTTAATTGTATTGGAGGAGTGACCATTTTTATTTAATTGTAGTGGAGGAGTGACAATTTTTACTTCATTGTATTGGAGGAGTGACAATTTTTATTTAATGGTATTGGAGGAGTGACCATTTTTATTTAATTGTATTGAAGGAGTGACAATTTATATTTAATTGCATTGGAGGAGTGACAATTTTTACTTCATTGTATTGAGGAGTGACAATTTATATTTAATTGTATTGGAGGAGTGACAATTTTTATTTAATTGTATTGGAGGAGTGACCATTTTTATTTAATTGTATTGAAGGAGTGACAATTTATATTTAATTGCATTGGAGGAGTGACAATTTTTACTTCATTGTATTGGAGGAGTGACAATTTTTATTTAATTGTATTGGAGGAGTGACAATTTTTACTTCATTGTATTGGAGGAGTGACAATTTTTATTTAATTGTATTGGAGGAGTTAACATTTTACTTCATTGTATTGGAGGAGTGACCATTTTTATTTAATTGTATTGGAGGAGTGACAATTTTTACTTCATTGTATTGGAGTGGCAATTTTTATTTAATTGTATTGGAGGAGTGACAATTTTCATTTAATTGTAGTGGAGGAGTGACAATGTTTACTTCATTGTATTGGAGGAGTGTCAATTTTTATTTAATTGTATTGGAGGAGTGACCATTTTTATTTAATTGTATTGGAGGAGTGACTATTTTTATTTAATTGTATTGGAGGAGTGACCATTTTTATTTAATTGTATTGAAAGAATGACAATTTATATTTAATTGTATTGGAGGAGTGACAATTTTTACTTCATTGTATTGGAGGAGTGGCAATTTTTATTTAATTGTATTGGAGGAGTGACCATTTTTATTTAATTGTAGTGGAGGAGTGACAATTTTTACTTCATTGTATTGGAGGAGTGACAATTTTTATTTAATGGTATTGGAGGAGTGACCATTTTTATTTAATTGTATTGAAGGAGTGACAATTTATATTTAATTGCATTGGAGGAGTGACAATTTTTACTTCATTGTATTGAGGAGTGACAATTTATATTTAATTGTATTGGAGGAGTGACAATTTTTATTTAATTGTATTGGAGGAGTGACCATTTTTATTTAATTGTATTGAAGGAGTGACAATTTATATTTAATTGCATTGGAGGAGTGACAATTTTTACTTCATTGTATTGGAGGAGTGACAATTTTTATTTAATTGTATTGGAGGAGTGACAATTTTTACTTCATTGTATTGGAGGAGTGGCAATTTTCATTTAATTGTATTGGAGGAGTGACAATTTTCATTTAATTGTAGTGGAGGAGTGACAATTTTTACTTCATTGTATTGGAGGAGTGTCAATTTTTATTTAATTGTATTGGAGGAGTGACAATTTTTATTTAATTGTATTGGAGGAGTGACATTTTTTATTTAATTGTATTGGAGGAGTGACTATTTTTATTTAATTGCATTGGAGGAGTGACAATTTTTATTTAATTGTATTGGAGGAGTGACTATTTTTATTTAATTGTATTGGAGGAGTGACCATTTTTATTTAATTGTATTGAAAGAATGACAATTTATATTTAATTGTATTGGAGGAGTGACAATTTTTACTTCATTGTATTGGAGGAGTGGCAATTTTTATTTAATTGTATTGGAGGAGTGACCATTTTTATTTAATTGTAGTGGAGGAGTGACAATTTTTACTTCATTGTATTGGAGGAGTGACAATTTTTATTTAATTGTATTGGAGGAGTGACAATTTTTATTTAATTGTATTGGAGGAGTGACAATTGTTATTTAATTGTATTGGAGGAGTGACAATTTATATTTAATTGCATTGGAGGAGTGACAATTTTTACTTCATTGTATTGGAGGAGTGACAATTGTTATTTAATGGTATTGAAGGAGTGACAATTTATATTTCATTGCATTGGAGGAGTGACTATTTTTACTTCATTGTATTGGAGGAGTGAACATTTTTATTTAATGGTATGGGAGGAATGACCATTTTTATTTAATTGTATTGGATAGTGACAATTTATATTAAATTGCATTGGAGGAGTGACTATTTTTATTTAATTGTATTGGAGGAGTGACAATTTTTATATAATTGTATTGGAGGAGTGACAATTTATATTTAATTGTATTGGATGAGTGACCATTTTTACTTCATTGTGTTGGAGGAGTGACTATTTTTATTTAATTGTATTGGAGGAGTGTCCATTTTTATTTAATTGTATTGAAGGAGTGACAATTTATATTTAATTGCATTGGAGGAGTGACAATTTTTACTTCATTGTATTGGAGGAGTGACAATTTTTATTTAATTGTATTGGAGGAGTGACAATTTTTATTTAATTGTATTGGAGGAATGACTATTTTTATTTAATTGTATTGAAGGAGTGACAATTTATATTTAATTGCATTGGAGGAGTGACAATTTTTACTTCATTGTATTGGAGGAGTGACAATTTTTATTTAATTGTATTGGAGGAGTTAAAATTTTACTTCATTGTATTGGAGGAGTGACCATTTTTATTTAATTGTATTGGAGGAGTGACAATTTTTACTTCATTGTATTGGAGTGGCAATTTTTATTTAATTGTATTGGAGGAGTGACAATTTTCATTTAATTGTAGTGGAGGAGTGACAATGTTTACTTCATTGTATTGGAGGAGTGTCAATTTTTATTTAATTGTATTGGAGGAGTGACAATTTTTATTTAATTGTATTGGAGGAGTGACATTTTTTATTTAATTGTATTGGAGGAGTGACTATTTTTATTTAATTGTATTGGAGGAGTGACCATTTTTATTTAATTGTATTGGAGGAGTGACTATTTTTATTTAATTGTATTGGAGGAGTGACCATTTTTATTTAATTGTATTGAAAGAATGACAATTTATATTTAATTGTATTGGAGGAGTGACAATTTTTACTTCATTGTATTGGAGGAGTGGCAATTTTTATTTAATTGTATTGGAGGAGTGACCATTTTTATTTAATTGTAGTGGAGGAGTGACAATTTTTACTTCATTGTATTGGAGGAGTGACAATTTTTATTTAATTGTATTGGAGGAGTGACAATTTTTATTTAATTGTATTGGAGGAGTGACAATTGTTATTTAATTGTATTGGAGGAGTGACAATTTATATTTAATTGCATTGGAGGAGTGACTATTTTTACTTCATTGTATTGGAGGAGTGACAATTGTTATTTAATGGTATTGAAGGAGTGACAATTTATATTTCATTGCATTGGAGGAGTGACTATTTTTACTTCATTGTATTGGAGGAGTGAACATTTTTATTTAATGGTATAGGAGGAATGACCATTTTTATTTAATTGTATTGGATAGTGACAATTTATATTAAATTGCATTGGAGGAGTGACTATTTTTATTTAATTGTATTGGAGGAGTGACAATTTTTATATAATTGTATTGGAGGAGTGACCATTTATATTTAATTGTATTGGATGAGTGACCATTTTTACTTCATTGTGTTGGAGGAGTGACTATTTTTATTTAATTGTATTGGAGGAGTGTCCATTTTTATTTAATTGTATTGAAGGAGTGACAATTTATATTTAATTGCATTGGAGGAGTGACAATTTTTACTTCATTGTATTGGAGGAGTGACAATTTTTATTTAATTGTATTGGAGGAGTGACAATTTTTATTTAATTGTATTGGAGGAATGACTATTTTTATTTAATTGTATTGAAGGAGTGACAATTTATATTTAATTGCATTGGAGGAGTGACAATTTTTACTTCATTGTATTGGAGGAGTGACAATTTTTATTTAATTGTATTGGAGGAGTGAAAAGTTTACTTCATTGTATTGGAGGAGTGACCATTTTTATTAAATTGTATTGGAGGAGTGACAATTTTTACTTCATTGTATTGGAGTGGCAATTTTTATTTAATTGTATTGGAGGAGTGACAATTTTCATTTAATTGTAGTGGAGGAGTGACAATTTTTACTTCATTGTATTGGAGGAGTGTCAATTTTTATTTAATTGTATTGGAGGAGTGACAATTTTTACTTAATTGTATTGGAGGAGTGACATTTTTTATTTAATTGTATTGGAGAAGTGACTATTTTTATTTAATTGTATTGGAGGAGTAACAATTTTTATTTAATTGTATTGGAGGAGTGACAATTTATATTTAATTGTATTGGAGGAGTGACCATTTTTACTTCATTGTATTGGAGGAGTGGCAATTTTTATTTAATTGTATTGGAGGAGTGACAATTTTTTTTTAATTGTATTGGAGGAGTGACAATTTATATTTAATTGTATTGGAGGAGTAACTATTTTTATTTAATGGTATTTTTTTTTTTTTTAGAGTTTTACTAAGTGAGAAAGAAAAAAAATGCCAAAAATTGTCGTTAAATAGCAAATTATTTAGAACTTATTGATGATTTCGGTAATCTAAAAATGAACTAGTTCTATACCCACAATATCCAACCTAGGCGATTATAGTAGATTTTAATAAATGATCGGCAATTAATTAACTCCAAACAAATTTGGGGCATATTTACAACAAAAAAAAAATGTATTCTCTCATGTTTATGCTAGTTATTATTCACAGAGCATATGTTTTGAAATTATTTCTTCGCATCATTCATCTTGACAGAAATCATGGTTGTCTGCAGGACTAATCCAACGTATATCCTTTTGAGTTCGAATGCTACAATCTAACCTCCCTGGTATGTCGGACCATTTCAAAAGAAATATTAATTTAATTATTTACAATTTTCCTTCATAAATTAGAAGCATTATTCTACTTGCAATAACAATATTTTTCATATGTCGCATACCTGTTAACCCTCCCCCTTTTCGCGGGAGTCTCCCACGTAAGAGCCTTATCTCCCGCATGGACTTGGTCTCATGCGCGGGAGACATTAATCTCCCCCCAACAAAAAAATCAAGTACAATAAAATCTTGACCTACATTTTGCAATCAATATTTCTGGAAATTCCCCATTTGGAACTCCCGCGCTGATGAAAAACGCCGAGAGATACGAATGGTAAAGGTGTTTAAATGATATCTGGTTATTGATCTGTTTGACACCTTTACAGGTAAATTGGGTCATGGAGATTAATTAAGGTGTTGATGATCATACAACAATTATCCACTGATTGACAGTTAATTGGGGATAAGGAAGTGGGTTTGTGGCACACGCTTAGATGATTAGAAGTGTGATAGCGGCAATTAAAAATAGTTATAAACCGTTGTGCAAACAGGAGTCGGACAACCTTTGATGCCGAGGAAAACTTCTTATTTCGATCAAACGTGCAATGAATTCATCTCGGATTGAGTTGTTATGACTTGTTTGGGACCAAAGCCGATCAAAGTATTATTTAAGGACTAAGTTCCAGGATGGAATTGATAAACCACAAAAATGCCAAAACGTATGCTATCACCCAACGAACCAGCAGCAAAGTGACTTTTTAATTTTAGTGCTCTATGACTTTATTGTTCAGAGCATTCTGTCTTCATTGTTATTGCTTTGTTATAACCTTATGATTATGAATGATTATGAATAAATTATAAATACAGTTTTTATCCTTCATTCATCATATGAAACACTACTAATAAGACAGAAATGTAAACAAAATATATTGAAATGGGATGCAGTTGGTTCAATACTGAAACAAACAAAAAGAAAACATCAATTAACAATAAAAACATGCATCAAATACGTCGATAAAAAATCTCCAGTTATGAGACCAAATCTCCAGCCAAAAATTTACAAATCTCCAGTTGTAGCATAGCAACTCTTATCACATGTATGCAACTACAAGGTACAATTTTGTGCATTTAAAGGCGACGCACAAAATCTCCCCCTTAGAAGAGTTGGGAGGGGGGAGATCTCCCCCCTAGCAGTTCCCAGAGGTTAACAGGTATGATGTCGGCAATTTGGGAATCGGCTAATTGGACTCGGCAATTTGGGAATCTGCTAATTGGACTCGGCAATTTGGGATTCGGCAATTTGGGATGCTACTTGTAGAATGTCCGGGTACGTAAATACCCTAGTGTATTTCTACCTTGCACCATATTCGCGCCAGGAAGGGTAGCTCAAAGGTCAATATATAACTGAAATATTGTTGAAAAGTGACGCATAGCCTCATATAAATTATTGTAATAAAATATCGATTAAGTAACGAAATCGATATAAATTATTTTCCAGTATATTTAGCATAAAAAGCTTGTTCTACACATTTACTGTGAGATGTATTGCAACCACCATTTTTTACTACAACCATGTGCGCATGCTCGTGTTTGATGGAAGGCTATAGCTATATTTAGATATTTTGTGATAATAATTTTATATTGTAAATCGATCCACCCTGTGATTTTTTTCAACTAGATACATTTTTTTATAGTACATGTATATATTTTATTATAAAATACAATATTGAACTGATTTTCGCTAACACTTCAATCATTGAATATTGATTTTTTATCGGATGTTGAATATTTTATCCCCAGAATTGCCAGCACCTCGAAAGTGAGTCCACAACAAAGAACAAGAGTCCAGATGAGCCCAGAAGCACAAAATGATATTAAAATGCATTTTTATGATTTCTATCAAATAAATCTTATATGTTTTTAATAAATTTCAAATATATTTCATAAATTACATTGGCTTTTAAGATCCTTACAGTGGAAATTGGGGCGAGACAGGGCGATTGTAAAAGGAAAGTCAATTACGAATCGTGCATGAAAAATTCCGGATGAAGCGATAACTTTTAAAAAAGAAAGTTAAGAAAATGAAAATAAATAGTTATTTCATATATATTATATTCTTGTTATAAAATGTGTAAATTTTATAAAAAAAAAAATAACAAACAAACAAAAACAAAAAAAATATATCAATGTTCTTACTTATTTTTTTCTTTTTCTCTCTTTTTGTTAGTTTTTTCTTAATACATTTTGTAAGAATAATATTTTTTTTCATTTGCAAATTAACTTTGAAGAATTCTAAGATTTGTACAATATAAATTAAAGTTATTGAAGACCATAATTAGCTAAATGAACTAAAAAGTAATTGTATTCCACCTTCACTTTTTTAGTAATGAACAATGCAAAAGGACTCATCGTGTACAATGAGTTGGAGGCCGAGCTTCAGCAAGCATTTAATGCTTCACCATACCTCCTGAACAAACTGCTGCCAAAGCTTAAATCTAAAGTTTTTATGCCCCGGTTGAACAATGCCAACATTCCAATCCTTTGGACAAATAACAATAATGAAGCATATAACAATGTTATAAAGCAAAATCAAAACTGGGCTGTTTTAAAGCTGCCAGCTCTTATTGAAAAACTTCAGGAATTGGAAAGTGACCAGACAATAGACCTGAGAGGTTCCCTCCACGGTCAAGGTTCCTTTGAGCTGGCAGCACAGTCAAAAAAGTTATTTGTATCACACGAAACCTGGACACATTTGACAACAGAACAGAGAGAACGCAGACTAAATCAGCTCCTGATCTTTAAGCAACACAACAATGATGATGTTACTTCATCAGATGGCTCACTCACTGTGCCACTAGTCGCTACAGTAGCCTCAAAACCTGGTCAAAGGAAAAGACCACTTAATGCTAAAACAACCACCATAACTACTAAAAAACTTAAGGTGACAGGCTAAAGTGAAGTTTAAAGACTAATGCTTCTGTACGTTGTGTTGCATATATTTGTATTTACTGTTCACAAAAAAAAAACCAAAAAAAAATTAAAAGGACCCCGAAGTAGAGCCACGTCCACTTCGTGGGGTCTGGAAACATTCGTAAGAATGGCTAGGATCTCAACATAAGTCATTCATAAAATTTGTATATTTGTATAGAACAAACGTCTTTCATTAATAAAAAACTTTGTTATTTTTATTAACAAAAGACATTTGTTTTATAAAAATATACAAATTTTTTCTTTCTTTCTTGTTAATTTTTTATACATACATGTATATTCTTAGAATATATATTTTCCAAAATTAACTTTGATGAACAAGTTCAAGATGTTGACAGCTGATAATATAATCAATCCATACTAGAGATAAAAATATTCTTATAAGCAATCACAGTAAAGACAATAACACCAAAGTCAGTTTGAACAGATACACTAGTATGTCTTTGCTTTGAAAAAAATAAAGATTTTATCCATCAAAATTAAAAATGTTGAAACATTGATTAAAAATTTAAATAAACTAAAACGTGATTGGCATTGCTCCAAATCCGGATATTTTATGCAGGTCCCGTAATTGACATTCCTTTTATAATCGCCCGATAACGAATATTTCTGGTCTCTCCCCAATTTCCACTGTAAGGATCTTAAAAGCCACTGTAATTTATAAAATATATATGAAATTTATTTAAAACATAAATTTATTTGATAGAAATCATAACCATGCATTTAAATATCATTTTGTGCTTCTGGACTCATCTGGACTCTTGTTGTGGACTCACTTTCGAGACACCCCAGAATTGCACCCCCTGTTAGTATACTTTTATTGCTTTATTTTAAAAAAAATAACACCAAGAACATCGATGATAAGAGTCTTCTTATTCAGAAATAAACCTACAGCAAAATAAAGGTATACATTTTTTGTACTGTAAACAAAATCGTCATTTTTATCTAGATTTATCGTCCGAAAAATACGGTACTCCTCTACTATACTAATTTGGATTAGGTGATGGGAATTAGGTGCCATCATCAAAATAAAGATTAAAAAAATGTATTTTATGATAAAGATGGCTGATTAAAATTGTTTGTCATGCATTAATTAGCTGTCAGTTGTAATATACAGGATGTAACCAATATACAGGAAGAGCCTCTACTGTGAAGCCATCTATTTTGAGATGCCATTCAATGAAAATAACAACCTGACCATATTGTTAAATAAGAATAAGAATTAGATAAGAAATTAAAATTTATAGAAGGCAAGGATTTATATAATTAACACATTAAGTCACATTTCATTTATTTAGCTTGGGTCAGTTATCAATTAAAAAGACAAAATGGTTTAAAAAAAAATCTGTCTAATAAGTATTTACCTAAATAACGATATCATGACGTATAATAATTTCTCACGGTAAATGTATTTATTTTATTAAGATATTTATACACATATGTAAGAAAAAAGATATAAATTTATTTTTTAAGTACAAATAAATTGGAAGACGGCTTGAAAATTGAAAACGCAAAATAGTTATCTATGTTTATAAGTCTTAGTAAAAGGAGTCTTGAACAACGTTTTTTTTCACACCTGTGATAGGTGTATTTGCATATCATGAATGCACGATGCGACGACATGCTGAGATGGCTGATGTTTTGACAGGTAAACTGTAAAAAAAACAGAGGCTCCCAGGAGCCTGTAATCGCTCACCTGGATCAAAGCTGCTTTCAATAACAACGGAACTGCACTGTGGCGGCCATCTTGGTGGGTGAGCGCGACGGTCGGACACAATTTTGGAAGAGAACCATTCAATGACTATTCCATCAAAGTTTGGTTCTAATTCAGCTACTGGTTCCAGACAAGATGGTTTTTATGTGAAATTTCCATAGGGTCCTATGTTAAACTAAGTACAGTTGTGCAACCATCTTGGTCAGAGGGCGGGACAACCAGACACAATTTTGGAAAAGGACCATTCAATGACTATTTTATCAAAGTTTGGTTCCAATTGAGCAACTGCTTCCAGACAAGAAGATTTTTATGTGAATTTCCCATAGGTTCCTATGTTAAACTAAGTTCGGCTGTGGGGGCCATCTTGGTCGAAGGGCCGAACCGCCTGACATATTTTTGGAAGAAAACCATCCAATGACTATTTCATCAACATTTAGTTCTTATTGAGCAAATGGTTTCAAACAAGAAGATTTTTATGGGAATTTCCCATAGGGTCCTATGTTAAATTAAGTTCGGCTGTGGTGGCCATCTTGGTCGGAGGTATGAAATGCCAGACATACTTTTGGAAGGGGACCACCCAAGGATCATTTCAGCAAAGTTTGGTTGAGATTGGCTCAGTAGTTTCAGAGGAGAAGATTTTTTTTTAATTTCATCCCCCCTTTTTTCTAATTTGCATAGTCGGTCAAAATCTGGAAAAGTTCAAAGTTCATAAAATATCCCGTAATATATGTTAAAAAGCTCATCATTATGCTTATACAGTTCAAATTTGGGCACATTCTGGCTTAAAATAGAGCAGTTTTGGCCATTTGAAGATATTTCTATTTTTAGTAACGGTGGCCATCTTGGATACAGGACGGCGCTGACGGACATAATTTTGAAAGGGACCCACCCAGGGACCATCCCTGCCAGGTTTGGTTTAATTTGGTTCAGCGGTTTCAGAGAAGAAGATTTAAATGTGATCTTTTATCAAAATATGCCCAATTTGCATAATCGGTATAAATCGACTGAAAGAAAAATTTCACAGAAAAACCCGGAATATATGTTAAACTATTCCTTGCCATGTAGCTGCAGTTAAAATTTGAGCTCATTTTGACTTATACTAAAGCAGCAATGGACAATTGAAAAAAAAATCTATTTTTAGTAACAGCAGCCATCTTGAATGGAGGGCGGGGCTGTCGGACACAATTTTGAAAGGGACCCACCCAGGGACCATCCCTGCCAGGTTTGGTTTAATTTGGTTCAGCGGTTTCAGAGGAGAAGATTTAAATGTGATCTTTTATCAAAATATGCCTAATTTGCATAATCGGTATATATCAGCTGAAAGAAAAATTTCACAGAAAAACCCTGAATATATGTTAAACTACTCCTTCCATGTAGCTGCAGTTAAAATTTGAGCTCATTTTGACTTACACTAAAGCAACAATGGACAATTAAAATTTCATCACCCCTTTTTTCTATTTTTAGCTTGGCGGCCATCTTGGTTGGAAGTCGGTATCACCGGACACAATTTTGGAAAGGGGCCATCCAAGGACCATTCCACCAAAGTTTGGTTGCAATTGGCCCAGTGGTTTCTGAGGAGAAGATTAAAATGTGAAATGTTGACGGACGGATGACGGACGACAGACGACGGACGAAAAGTGATGACAATAGCACACAAAACATAGAATACACTAATAAAATATTATTTCACCTATATCAGGACTCCGCAGACTGCCAATTTTCAAGGAAAAAAAAACGGGATTTACGGATTTATGACCCATTCATAAACAAAATAAAACTTAAATTTGATTAATTAATTTTAATCCAAATTTGCCTTTAAAGAAATAAATGTATAAATTAGAATTATTTACCCAGGTTCGTTCGCCCTACATTTGGCAAACACGTAAAAGAGCAAACACACCCGATATCGTAAACCGGCAACTGTCTGCAGCAAGTGAAAGGGCCTTGGCATCGATTGTCGCGAGTACATAAGGGACATATTAATATTCACTTCTAGTGCACTTAAAACATGGGTACTGCATGTTAATACATTTTATTCATGGATATTATTGTATATATCGCCCGTGACAGCCGTTAATATATCTATACTTTCCGTACGGTATATCACTCATTTACTTCAGCTTTACTAAGATACCCATGTTTCTTTATGCACAAATTTATTGGTTAGCAGAATTTGGGGACGTTTCCTGTTTACAGTTTAACTATCTGAGAGTGGAGACTCTCACTCCGACCTGGGAGCATTTTGTCAGACGATTTTACTCTCAAGTTCGACAAAACTCTGTGTCCGACCTGAGAGTATGATCGTTGATACACTTGGAGGGATCTGTACTTCTTTAAACAAATTGTTGATATTTTTTTTTAACAAAGCTTACTATCAAGAGTTAAAAAAACTAATTATAGAGTATAGTAGTGTGGTCACTGTAGCCGAGTGGTTAGATGAAAGTTTTGAAAGTCAAGGTAGACTTTAAAAAGTCCAGCAGTGGTTCGATATATATGATGATAATGTCCGCTTTGTACTAGACATATACGCCAAGGATTTTTATTCTGCTAGGGTTAGGGTTAGGCTTAGGGGTTAGGGTGAATGCTTACACTTTGTAAATGAAGCAATCAAATGATCAAAACACAAAATTGTTAACTTTGTACTGGATATTTGAAGGAACAATCTATCCAAATGTAGCCATCTTGGATTTCCTGTCAATACAAAAAATGTATACTTTTCGTAAAGGACTATATCCAAGAATATTTATACAAATTTCCCATTTAAATGATTCAGATGTTCAAGAGAAATATATTTTTTAAATAAGTTTCCCATGGCAGCCATGCTGAATTTTGGATCCACACTAAGAATTACAAGTCTACCAATTACCAAAGGAACATTTTTGTAAAGCCACTTTCCATTTTGGTCAAATACTATCAACTAGAGGCTCCCAGGAGCCTGTATAGCTCACCTGGGTATAATAACATCAGTCAATAAAACTTGATAACTTCGGTAAAAAAAATTAACAAATGTAGCCTTCGTCATTGCAGACCCCTTCTACAAAAAAATTTGGGCAGGGGTTCCCCTAGTTCTAATAATAAAACCCTAAATGCTCGCTTACTCGCAAGGGTTATAACGGGATACCATTACACGTAATGGAGCAGCCGCCGAGATTTTTTGCGCTCGCTTACAGAGTTTCTGACGCCTGCATTTATCAATAATAAGACATAACCTTTCCTTTTGTCCATTATTATAACAAGTTTTTATCACCTACCAGTATTTTAGAATGTAATTCCCACAAAATAAAAATCCATGTTTACTTTCACTCTGAAATTTTGAATTTCGTCATTTTCGGCCTCACTATTTGGATGTCGATACCATATTTGGCGATTAAGGCGTGAATGTTTACATCAGCCGTCGTAAGCATCGTAATAAGAAATACCATATTTAGAAAAGCTCCGCCTTCCGTAGTTTCCGGTTATGACAAACGATCGATAAATTTGAACAAGGTTGTTGTTACCTTTGAAAAGCATATATTTCTCAGCCAAACCGATTTAACAAGGACTGGGATCATCAGTAATAGTTATAATGAAATGTTTGAAGCGTAAATAGTGAGTTTTTATGTTTCAACTGCAACTTTTTGTTTGCTCCATTGTGACGAATGGGACCGCGTTGTAGCTAGGGTTCCCCCTTTAATGTAAGATATCAAAATTGCTGTAAAAAAACATATATATCAATGATTCTCAAAATTTAGCTTTTCCTACTTCACATTTTGTAATAGAGTTGCTTCCCTTTGATTATTTGAGTAACCAAAAGCAGTGAGTCAACAAAAAAATGCATTTCAATAGGAATAATTTCATCCCCCCTTTTTTCTATTTTTAGCTTGGCGGCCATCTTGGTTGGAAGTCGGGATCACCGGACACAATTTCGGATCATTCCACAAAAGTTTGATTGCAATTGGCTCAGTGGTTTCTGAGGAGAAGATTTTTATGTGAATTTCCCATAGGGTCCTATGTTAAGCTAAGTTCGGCTGTGGGGGACATCTTGATTGAAGGGCCGAAACGCCGGACACATTTTTGGAAGAGAACCATCCAATGACTATTTCATCAAAATTTTGTTCTTATTGAGCAAATGGTTTCAGACAAGAAGATTTTTATGGGAATTTCCCATAGGGTCCTATGTTAAATTAAGTTCGGCTGTGGTGGCCATCTTGGTCGGTGTTCTGAAATGCCAGACACAATTTTGGAAGAGGACCACCCAAGAATCATTTCAGCAAAGTTTGGTTGAGATTGGCTCTGTAGTTTCAGAGGAGAAGATTTTTTTTAAATTTCATCCCCCCTTTTTTCTAATTTGCATAGTTGGTAAAAATAGCCAAAAGTTCAAAGTTCATAAAAAATCCCGTAATATATCTTAAAAAGCTCATCATTATGCTTATACAGTTCAAATTTGGGCACTTTCTGGCTTAAAATAGAGCAGTTTTGGCCATTTGAAGAAATTTCTATTTTAAGTAATGGTGGCCATCTTGGATACAAGACGGCACTGACGGACACAATTTTGAAAGGGGACCACCCAAGGATCATTTCAGCAAAGTTTGGTTGAGATTGGCTCAGTAGTTTCAGAGGAGAAGATTTTTTTTTAATTTCATCCCCCCTTTTTTCTATTTTTAGCTTGGCGGTCATCTTGGTTGGAAGTCGGGATCACCGGACACAATTTTGGAAGGGGGCCATCCAAGGATCATTCCACAAAAGTTTGGTTGCAATTGGCCCAGTGGTTTCTGAGGAGAAGATTTTTATGTGAATTTCCCATAGGGTCCTATGTTAAGCTAAGTTCGGCTGTGGGGGCCATCTTGATCAAAGGGCCGAACTGCCGGACACATTTTTGGAAGAGAACCATCCAATGACTATTTCATCAAAATTTTGTTCTTATTGGGCAAATGGTTTCAGACAAAAAGATTTTTATGGGAATTTCCCATAGGGTCCTATGTTAAATTAAGTTCGGCTGTGGCGGCCATCTTGGTCGGTGTTCTGAAATGCCAGACACAATTTTGGAAGGGGACCACCCAAGAATCATTTCAGCAAAGTTTGGTTGAGATTGGCTCAGTAGTTTCAGAGGAGAAGATTTTTTTTATATTTCATCCCCCCTTTTTTCTAATTTGCATAATCGGTCAAAATAGGCAAAAGTTCAAAGTTCATAAAAAATCCCGTAATATATCTTAAAAAGCTCATCATTATGCTTATACAGTTCAAATTTGGGCACTTTCTGGCTTAAAATAGAGCAGTTTTGGCCATTTGAAGAAATTTCTATTTTTAGTAATGGCGGCCATCTTGGATACAGGACGGTACTGACGGACACAATTTTGAAAGGGGACCACCCAGGGACCACCTAAGGATCATTTCAGCAAAGTTTGGTTGAAATTGGCTCAGTAGTTTCAGAGGAGAAGATTTTTTTTTAATTTCATCCCCCCGTTTTTCTAATTTGCATAATCGGTCAAAATGGGTAATGGGATTTACTTCAAAATTGCAGGGTATGTAGATCTTGACATGCTGCATATTTTTGCAACTTAAACTTAACATCTATCTCTAAATAGTTTTTGAAATATAAGACGAAAAGTATTAAAATTTAAAAAAAAAAATGATGAAAAAAGGGCAATAACTCCAAGATGGGTAATCAAATTTACTTCAAAATTACAGGGTAGGTAGATCTCGACATGCTGAACATGTTTGCAGTTTCAACTTACCATCTGTCTCTTATAGTTTTTGAAATAAAGGACGAAAAGTATTAAAATTTTGAAAATTTGATGAAAAAAGGGAAATAACTCCAAAATGGGTAATGGGATATGCCGCACATTTTTGCAATTTAAAGTTAACCTTTATCTCTTATAGTTTTTGAAATATAAGATGAAAAGTATTAAAATTTTACAAATTTGATGAAAAAAGGGCAATAACTCCAAGATGGGTAATCAGATATACTTCAAAATTGCAGGGTAGGTAGATCTTGATGTGCTGATCATTTTTACCCCGTGTCAGATTTGGGTCAGGTGAGCTAAAAAGGCGTTTACAGACTTCGAAGACGACTTAGTCGTGAGTTTTTTCACGGGAAGGCTAATTTCAAATTGTATGACAGAGCTATGACTAACGGTATACATGTGGAGTAAAGCTACTTTCTGATGAATATACAGCATGATAAAGGAGTTGGCAGGCAGAAAAACAACATAAAACGGAAACCTAAAATCTCGAAAAATGCAATTTGTCATTTTGTGCTTCTTTCTGCTGCCTTTAATTCAGGAATCCCCCAAGAACGACATCCAGAATCAAAAGAAGTTGGTTCGTTAAGTACTCAGCACAAATGCACTTGTGTCTTGATCAACATGTCTTCACTATTCACACAAATATAGAGATTAGTGCGAATAATAAAAATATGTTGTCCAACAGACAACTGCCTGTACCTTAGCAGCCAAAATTAAACTTTTCAAAAGCTTATGTTATAAACACAACGAGTCCATACCCCAGTCGATAGCGCGTTGGTACTGACACATCGGTTGTGCGCTTGATATCTTGTTCCAACTCGATATGATCAAAATATGTTTTACATTCAGTTACATTCGGACAGATTATCCTGATTCCGAGCCAACCAGTCTTTGCTCTTTCTCTGCTGCGTGCTTGGCGGAGAAGCAACAAATACCAATGTCATAGTCTAAATGGTTTGACCCGATCGACCATTACACCACTGATGCGGTTGCAATTGGAAATGCGGCATATAATGTAAACATTGTCTAAATATAACATTGATTACTGTATTTATATTTACACAATCTGAGTTTTAAATCAATGAAAACATTACAGGGTAAAATGGCCATGTTCCTTTCTAATTTAAGTTACGCTGGCCATTTGGATGAAAGGTGGAGGGACCTCAAATGGTATAATTAATTTGGCCTAATGGTTTTCAAGTTGAAGACTAAAATGTGATAAGATAACAATGACTGATGATAACTAAAGATACAAAACTTCAGGGATCACTCTGGGCTGCAGATTCGCGACATTGACGCGTTATTATCACAAATGCCGAACTAAAAGAATGAAAACGCGTCAGAACGCCGCTGAAATGTCTGAAATGCCAGGGTCATTTTGTGTCATGAGCGGTAGCTGCGGCAAGAAATCGAACTCACTTACTTTCCGCTGTCTCGAGTGAAAAATTATTTTGAGAGAATCCCATTGCTGGTTCTTGGCTGACTACCATATCTCATTCGTATTTCGTACAATAGTAGTAGGTGTAATACCACTAAAGAATTCTCCATAGCCTTCTATGTTAAATAAAATCTTTTTGAGATTTCATACAGGATTTACCTTAAGTTTAATCTATGTGACACTCATTTCTCATGGAAGGGGTACCTAATTGGAAGCTAACCTCCGAAAATCAACATACATTTAATTGCATATAAGAAAAAACAGGCAGTCTGAAGATGTCTACCGTCAAAAATCCTACTTTCACTTTCGATTTAACACAAATTCAGGTAGTTCCTTTCCAATGCAATCCATTTTTTTATTTAAAACCGCAAGGACATCAAATATGGGCTTAAAATTATCCTAAAATCTGTTGGTTTCTGCTGACATTCAGTATTTTGCAGTATCTAATAGGGTTTATTTTTTATCCAACACTGTAGGAATCCATTTTGTGTTTACATACTACTTTCCCATACATCATTTTCGACTGATACCCATGATTAGTGGTATTACACCTAAGAGCAATAAAAACTTGTTTCTCTAACCTTTTCTTTGCCTTATTTATATTTCTATATCAATATTCAGTCAAAAAAACTATATCAGGTATATGGCAGTCCAATATTTGAAAGATTTAAAGTTCATATACAAAGGTATCTCCATGAAGCTTTTAATGAAAAAATCAGATTTTTCAGCTGTTGAGTTCAGATTGTGAAATAACATGACAATGGCTTTCTATCTCAATATAGTACATGTATAAAGCTGATTTTCAACACAATATGCAACTTATGACATGTATATATGCTTTATTTGTACATTTAACATCTAATTAATATGAATTTTTTTATCTTAAGCATACCCCCCCTTTTTGTTGGCCTCATGGAAATGATCTCACAATATACTAAATTATGTTAATTCATGCTATGTTCCCATTAATTATGCATTGCAAGACATTAAATAAGACCTAATACCTAATATTAAGCAAAAATTATTTCAAACTTCCCAAAATTTATAAAATTATGATTGTTGATTTTCAAGTTTCTGTTATTTCTTGTGACCTGCAACTGCAATTTTCTTCAAAACTCAATAAATGAATGTTTCTTGACAACTTTTGTTATGTTTCAAGTTAGCCGGATGCACAAATGTACATTTACACTCTAAAATATAAAATCCACATTGACAATTTCAAAAATTAACAGTAAATGTCCAGTGACAAATGCAATTTTCCTGAGATCACTAAAATTATCTGGTTTTAAGTACATAATTCTGAAATAAAGCAGCTTTCTATAGCCTTATATTCTTTCATATGTACATTTTACATGTGTTCTAACTATAACTACCAAAATTTATGAGGAAAAATAAGTAGGATTATAAAATTTTCAAAAACGGTATCACCATATACTGTATTTGAAGTCAACTAAATGCCGCAACATGAAATTGCTAAAATTCTTAATTTTTGCAATCTTTTTCAACATCATCTGCCCTTTTACTACAAAAACACATTAAATTTACCAGTTTCAATAATTGTAAAGTCATAAATAAGTATAAAAGAATATTTCAATACCCTCTGTGCATGTACATCTAGTGCATGGGGAATATTTTCCAAAATATTGCATAATATTCATAGTGAAGCTGTAACATGACACCTTGATGTATTTTGTAACATTTTGGTGTGGAAAATGTCAAACTGGGTCTGTTGTGACTGTCCAAAGCCAATTTGAGTACGTGGTACCATCAAAATTAAATTTCTTGTTTTTTGCCTAAAAGGTGTAATACCACTGAAGAATTCTCCATAGCCCTCTATGTTAAATAAAATCTGTTTTCAGATTTCATACAGTATTTACCTTAAGTTTAATCTAAGTGACACTCATTTCTCATGGAAGGGGTACCTAATTGGAAGCTTACCTCCGAATATCAACATACATTTAATTGCATATAAGAAACCAGAGGCTCCCAGGAGCCTGTAATCGCTCACCTGGATCAAAGCTGCTTTCAATAACAACGGAACTGCACTGTGGTGGCCATCTTTGTGGGAGAGCGCGACTGCCAGACACAATTTTGGAAGAGGACCATCCAATGACTATTCCATCAAAATTTGGTTCTAATTCAGCTACTGGTTCCAGACAAGATGGTTTTTATATGAATTTCCCAAAGGGTCCTATGTTAAACTAAGTACAGTTGTGCAGCCATCTTGGTCAGAGGACACAATTTTGGAAAAGGACCATTCAATGACTATTTTATCAAAGTTTGGTTCCAATTGAGCAACTGGTTCCAGACAAGAAGATTTTTATGTGAATTTCCCATAGGTTCCTATGTTAAACTCAGGGGTTTCAAAGTTTTTTATAATAGGAGGTACTTCTTAAATTTTAGGAGGTACCTAAAAAATTAGGCTGAGGGCCGTAAGGGGTCCAGGGGGCGGAAGCTCCTGAAATCTAACATTTTGTGGACCAAAAAATGTACTTCAGAGACTGCAAAACATTAAGTATTTATGAAAGAAAAATCCCATTAACTTTAGAGTTCAGATTTCACCAAGAGTGAAGACCATGCATAATGCCTGGATTCCCCCCCCCCCCCAATTTCTTTATTGAATATTTCAATTTACAGACTTCAGCCAAGATTATTCATAGATAGTCTGCCACATCTTAAAAAAACCCAAAAGGACCATAAAGAGCTATGGTTTCGCAGCTAGACTTGACCAAGCCATTGTTATCAAAGCTTAAACTTCTTAAAATTCTTTTGTTGGCTTTGTCCTTTTCTTTTTCACAATACCTTGGCTTGTGTGGGTTTTTTTTTACTTTATTACCAGTAATTAAACTCATCAAAGACCATTGGCAGGATCAAGACATAAGATCAAGTGTCATAATTAATGAAACCAAGGACATATATAGAATACGTCCTTGATGAAACATAAATTTAATTTGCAATCATCAATCTTTAATAAAATTTATAATTTTTTAATAGATCAATACAAATATAATTAAACAAAAACAATATATATTGTTACTTTCACGACTTATGTGCAAAAAAAATGTTCGAACAAAAACGATTCGCGGGAAGACATTTATTAACATTTGAATCACAAAAGTTAAATTATTTTGGAAAAAAAGGGGGGTCGGCGTTTTGACATTACAATGGGGAAGGTCTAAAACACGGAAGTGGGAAAACACGGAAGTAAGCCCAAAATGGGTACTTGAAAGATCATATCTTGAAAAGTACTCAACCTAGGATAAAAATCTAAACGATTCTAAAAGCTATTGTTAAGATCTATCTTTTCAAGAAATAAATAATACAATATTTTATTATTTAGGTACTTAAAAGTTGACCGGAAGTGTCAAAAATGAGAACGGGCAATGGACAAATTTTTTACTTTGATCTCAAATGTATCAAAATTAAAAGACCCCTGTCAAAAACCGTTTAGATATTCTTAAAGACAATTTTATACTCTATCAGACGATATAAAATTCTGTTTGCTAAAATATTAGATAAAAGCACAATCTTGACCGCAAGCCTACCTTTTCAGAGTTAGAAGTCGGCTAATTTTCAACTTTGATTTCAAATTTTTCAAAATTCAATGAACCCGGTCAAAAACCGTTTAAATATTCTTAATGACAATTTTATACTCTATCAGATGATATAAATTTGATTTTATGGAAATATTGGTGGAAAGCACAATCTTGACCGGAAGCCTACTTTTTCAGAGTTAGTCAACGGCGAATTTTCAACTTTGATCTCAAATTTCTCAAAATTCAAGGATCCCGGTCAAAAACTGTTTACATATTCTCAAAGACAATTTTATACTCTATCTGATGATATACAAATATTTTTGTTAAGGTATTATATAAAAGCACAATGTTGACCGGAAGCCACCCTTTTCATAGTTGGTCGCTGATAATTGGACACGTTTTTCTCCAAATCTGCTTCAAGTAAAAGGTAGGCTTCCGGTCAAGTTTGTGTTTTTCAGCAATATTTTAATGAAATCAAACATATATGATCTTATAGGGTATAAGATTGTTTTTAAGAATATCTAACCGGTTTTTGACCGGATTCTTTGAATTTTGAGAAATTTGATATCAAAGTTGAAAATTTGCCGATGGCTAACTCTGAAAAGGTAGGCTTCCGGTCAAGATTGTGCTTTCCACCAATATTTCCATAAAATCAAATTTATATCATCTGATAGAGTATAACATTGTCTTTAAGAATATTTAAACGGTTTTTGACCGGGTTCATTGAATTTTGAGAAATTTGAAATCAAAGTTGAAAATTAGACTACTACTAACTCTGAAAAGGTAGGCTTCCGGTCAAGATTGTGCTTTTATCTAATATTTTAGCAAACAGATTTTTATATCGTCTGATAGAGTATAAAATTGTCTTTAAGATTATCTAAACGGTTTTGACCGGGGTCTTTTAATTTTGATACATTTGAGATCAAAGTCAAAAATTTGTCCATTGCCCGTTCTCATTTTTGACACTTCCGGTCAACTTTTAAGTACCTAAATAATAAAATATTGTATTATTTATTTCTTGAAAAGATAGATCTTAACAATAGCTTTTAGAATCCGTTTAGATTTTTATCCTAGGTTGAGCACTTTTCAAGATATGATCTTTCAAGTACCCATTTTGGGCTTACTTCCGTGTTTTCCCACTTCCGCGTTTTAGACCTTCCCATTACAATGCAATTCGTATTTGAGCCATGTCCGGTCCTTTTTCAAGATTTCTAGTAATTTTCTATCCCTTATCTCCTCGTACCCCCTTTTAAAAATGTTTTTCAGCACACTTTCATTTCTGTGAACAACCGCAGTAGGGCCCCGTCAAAATATGTAAATAAATTAGCCATAGGTTTTTATTTTTTTATACCGGAAGTTAAACAATATGGACGGAGTTAAGCAACAAGACAGTACGCCCCAGAATGATTCGACCCTGGGTTTTAAATGGATAAAAAAAATCGCACAAAATATTGTGTAGTCATATATTCATAATAATCATACTTATATTACTGGAGATTACACTAAATTGTGTTTGAACATAATTTGTAATCGGTCATTTTTTTATTTTGAAATGATGTAAGCTTTGTTCCGGTCCGAGTTTTACACAAGGATGAAAAGATATTGGGGCGAAAACAAATCTATTTACCGCATGGGCAAACTGCTATTTACGATTCTAAGGTAAAGTTATTTTTAAAACAGGGAATATCCCATCAACTTGGTCGTGACGCAGTTGTTCGATTTGAATGCGAGAATTCAGCAATTGACGTGATCATTAATTTTTTATGAAAAATATTCCACAAGCCTATCGACCATCGTACTTGTGGTTTTGACCACCACTAATTTTGGGGGGTTCAGTAATTTCTACCGGTACTATACACGATCTCAGGCAGGTAAAAGTACCGGGTACCGGCCCACTTTGAAACCCCTGTAAACTAAGTTCGGCTGTGGGGGCCATCTTGGTCGAAGGGCTGAACCGCCTCACATATTTTAGGAAGAGAACCATCCAATGACTATTTCATCAACATTTAGTTCTTATTGAGCAAATGGTTTCAAACAAGAAGATTTTTATGGGAATTTCCCATAGGGTCCTATGTTAAATTAAGTTCGGCTGTGGTGGCCATCTTGGTCGGAGGTCTGAAATGCCAGACATAGCTTTGGAAGGGGACCACCCAAGGATCATCTCAGCAAAGTTTGGTTGAGATTGGCTCAGTAGTTACAGAGAAGATGATTTTTTTTTAATTTCATCCCCCCTTTTTTCTATTTTTAGCTTGGTGGCCATCTTGGTTGGAAGTCAGGATCACCGGACATCATTTTGGAAGGGGGCCATCCAAGAACTATTCCACC
Organism: Bathymodiolus brooksi; assembly: GCA_963680875.1. NCBI lineage: Eukaryota > Metazoa > Mollusca > Bivalvia > Mytilida > Modiolidae > Bathymodiolus > Bathymodiolus brooksi. The sequence goes on from OY804586.1 coordinate 45,933,050, forward strand.
AAAGTTTGGTTGCTATTGGCCCAGTGGTTTCTGAGGAAATTATTTTTATGTGAATTTCCCATAGGGTCCTATGTTAAGCTAAGTTCGGCTGTGGGGGCCATCTTGGTCAAAGGGCCGAACCGCCTGACATATTTTTGGAAGAGAACCATCCAATGACTATTTCATCAACATTTAGTTCTTATTGAGCAAATGGTTTCAGACAAGAAGATTTTTATGGGAATTTCCCATAGGGTTCTATGTTAAATTAAGTTTGGCTGTGGCAGCCATCTTGGTCGGAGGTATGAAATGTCTGACAGAATTTTGGAAGGGGACCACCAAAGGATCATTTCAGCAAAGTTTAGTTGAGATTGGCTCAGTAGTTTCAGAGGAGAAGATTTTTTTTTAATTTCATCCCCCCTTTTTTCTATTTTTAGCTTGGTGGCCATCTTGGTTGTAAGTCGGGATCACCGGAAACAAATTTGGAAGGGGGTCATCCAAGGATCATTCCACAAAAGTTTGGTTGAGATTGGCTCAGTAGTTTCAGAGGAGAAGATTCTTTTAAAATTTCATCCCCCCTTTTTTCTATTTTTAGCTTGGTGGCCATCTTGGTTGGAAGTCGGGATCACCGGACACATTTTTGGAAGAGAACCATCCAATGACTATTTCATCAAAATGTTGTTCTTATTGAGCAAATGGTTTCAGACAAGAAGATTTTTATGGGAATTTCCCATAGGGTCCTATGTTAAATTAAGTTCGGCTGTGGTGGCCATCTTGGTCGGTGTTCTGAAATCGGCAAAAGTTCAAAGTTCATAAAAAATCCTGTAATATATATTAACCAGAGGCTCTCAAGAGCCTGTATCGTTCACCTGGTAATAAAAAAAACCAATTGGTCCTATGTAAAAACTATGTCCTGCGTCATCTTGGAATTACGATCAACATAAAAAACACAAAGTTTGTAAAGGACCTTCCAATGATTGATGCACAGTTTAGGTTCAATCAGTGCAATAGCTTCAGAGAAGAATATATTTCTGTATTTTCCCCATATGGTTCTGTGTTAATACTATGACCTGTGGTGGCAGCCATCTTGGATTTCCGATCGGCATAAAAAACAGAGGACCTTCCAATGATCATTCCTGGGCAGTTTGGTTTCAACTGTCCAAGTGGTTTCAGAGAAGAAGCATTTTGAAACATTTTTCCCATAGGGTCCAATGTTAAACTAAGTCCTGCCGTAGCCGCCATTTTGAATTTCATATCAGAATAAAAAACGTTTATTTTGTAGAGGACCATTCAATGAACATTGTGTACAGTTTGGCTTTAATCATATTTGTAGTTTCTGAGAAGAAGGCATTTGAACATTTTCCCATAGGGTCCAATGTTAATCTATGTCCTGCGGTGGTGGCCATCTTGAATTTTCGATCGGCATAAAAAAACAGAAACTTTGTAGAGGACCTTCCAATGATCATTCCTGGGCAGTTTGGATTCAATTGTCCAAGTGGTTTCAGAGTAGAAGCGTTTTGAAACATTTTCCCCATAGGGTCCAATGTTAAACTAAGTCCTGCCGTAGCCGCCATTTTGAATTTCATATCGGAACAAAAAACCTAACGTTTGTAGAGGACCATCCAATGAACATTCATGTACAGTTTGGCTTTAATAATATTTGTAGTTTCTGAGAAGAAGGCATTTGAACATTTTCCCTTAGGGTCCAATGTTAATCTATGTATTGCGGTGGTGGCCATCTTGGATTTCCGATCGGCATAAAAAACATAAAATTTGTAGAGGACCTTCCAATGATCATTCCTAGGCAGTTCGGTTTCAATTATCCAAGTGGTTTCAGAGAAGAAGCGTTTTGAAACATTTTTCCCATAGGGTCCAATGTTAAACTAAGTCCTGCCGTAGCCGCCATTTTGAATTTCATACCAGAACAAAAAACGTAAAGTTTGTAGAGGACCATCTAATGAACATTCATGTACAGTTTGGCTTTAATCATATTTGTAGTTTCTGAGTAGAAGGCATTTGAATATTTTCCCATAGGGTCCAATGTTAATCTATGTCCTGCGGTGGCGGCCATCTTGGATTTCCGACCGGCATAAAAAACAGAAAATTTGTAGAAGACCTTCCAATGATCATTCCTGGGCAGTTTGGTTTCAACTGTCCAAGTGGTTTCAGAGAAGAAGCATTTTGAAACATTTTTCCCATAGGGTCCAATGTTAAACTAAGTCCTGCCGTAGCCGCCATTTTGAATTTCATATCAGAATAAAAAACGTTTATTTTGTAGAGGACCATTCAATGAACATTGTGTACAGTTTGGCTTTAATCATATTTGTAGTTTCTGAGAAGAAGGCATTTGAACATTTTCCCATAGGGTCCAATGTTAATCTATGTCCTGCGGTGGTGGCCATCTTGAATTTTTGATCGGCATAAAAAAACAGAAACTTTGTAGAGGACCTTCCAATGATCATTCCTGGGCAGTTTGGATTCAATTGTCCAAGTGGTTTCAGAGTAGAAGCGTTTTGAAACATTTTCCCCATAGGGTCCAATGTTAAACTAAGTCCTGCCGTAGCCGCCATTTTGAATTTCATATCGGAACAAAAAACCTAACGTTTGTAGAGGACCATCCAATGAACATTCATGTACAGTTTGGCTTTAATAATATTTGTAGTTTCTGAGAAGAAGGCATTTGAACATTTTCCCTTAGGGTCCAATGTTAATCTATGTATTGCGGTGGTGGCCATCTTGGATTTCCGATCGGCATAAAAAACATAAAATTTGTAGAGGACCTTCCAATGATCATTCCTAGGCAGTTCGGTTTCAATTATCCAAGTGGTTTCAGAGAAGAAACGTTTTGAAACATTTTTCCCATAGGGTCCAATGTTAAACTAAGTCCTGCCGTAGCCGCCATTTTGAATTTCATACCAGAACAAAAAACGTAAAGTTTGTAGAGGACCATCTAATGAACATTCATGTACAGTTTGGCTTTAATCATATTTGTAGTTTCTGAGTAGAAGGCATTTGAATATTTTCCCATAGGGTCCAATGTTAATCTATGTATTGCGGTGGCGGCCATCTTGGATTTCCGACCGGCATAAAAAACAGAAAATTTGTAGAAGACCTTCCAATGATCATTCCTGGGCAGTTTGGTTTCAACTGTCCAAGTGGTTTCAGAGAAGAAGCATTTTGAAACATTTTTCCCATAGGGTCCAATGTTAAACTAAGTCCTGCCGTAGCCGCCATTTTGAATTTCATATCGGAACAAAAAAGCTTAAGATTGTAGGGGACCATCTAATGAACATTCATGTACAGTTTGGCTTTAATCATATTTGTAGTTTCTGAGAAGAAGGCATTTGAACATTTTCCCATAGGGTCCAATGTTAATCTATGTATTGCGGTGGCGGCCATCTTGGATTTCCGACCGGCATAAAAAACAGAAAATTTGTAGAGGACCTTCCAATGATCATTCCTGGGCAGTTTGGTTTCAACTGTCCAAGTGGTTTCAGAGAAGAAGCATTTTGAAACATTTTCACCATAGGGTCCAATGTTAAACTAAGTCCTGCCGTAGCCGCCATTTTGAATTTCATATCGGAACAAAAAAGCTTAAGATTGTAGGGGACCATCTAATGAACATTCATGTACAGTTTGGCTTTAATCATATTTGTAGTTTCTGAGAAGAAGGCATTTGAACATTTTCCCATAGGGTCCAATGTTAATCTATGTATTGCGGTGGCGGCCATCTTGGATTTCCGATCGGCATAAAAAACATATAATTTCTAGAGGACCTTCCAATGATCATTCCTAGGCAGTTTGGTTTCAATTATCCAAGTGGTTTCAGAGAATAAGCGTTTTGAAACATTTTTCCCATAGGGTTCAATGTTAAACTAAATCCTGCCGTAGCCGCCATTTTGAATTTCATACCGGAACAAAAAACGTAAAGTTTGTAGAGGACCATCTAATGAACATTCATGTACAGTTTGGCTTTAATCATATTTGTAGTTTCTGAGTAGAAGGCATTTGAATATTTTCCCATAGGGTCCAATGTTAATCTATGTCCTGCGGTGGCGGCCATCTTGGATTTCCGACCGGCATAAAAAACAGAATATTTGTAGAGGACCTTCCAATGATCATTCCTGGGCAGTTTGGTTTCAACTGTCCAAGTGGTTTCAGAGAAGAAGCATTTTGAAACATTTTTCCCATAGGGTCCAATGTTAAACTAAGTCCTGCCGTAGCCGCCATTTTGAATTTCATATCGGAACAAAAAACCTTAAGATTGTAGAGGACCATCCAATGAACATTCATGTACAGTTTGGCTTTAATAATATTTGTAGTTTCTGAGAAGAAGGCATTTGAACATTTTCCCATAGGGTCCAATGTTAATCTATGTATTGCGGTGGCGGCCATCTTGGATTTCCGACCGGCATAAAAAACACAAAATTTGTAGAGGACCTTCCAATGATCATTCCTGGGCAGTTTGGTTTCAACTGTCCAAGTGGTTTCAGAGAAGAAGCATTTTGAAACATTTTTCCCATAGGGTCCAATGTTAAACTAAGTCCTGCCGTAGCCGCCATTTTGAATTTCATATCGGAACAAAAAACCTTAAGATTGTAGAGGACCATCCAATGAACATTCATGTACAGTTTGGCTTTAATCATATTTGTAGTTTCTGAGAAGAAGGCATTTGAACATTTTCCCATAGGGTCCAATGTTAATCTATGTCCTGCGATGGCGGCCATCTTGGATTTCCGATCGGCATAAAAAACAGTAACTTGGTAAAGGACATTCCAATGATCATTCCTTTACAGTTTGGGTTCAGTCAGTTCATTAGTTTCAGAGAAGAAGATCTTTGAAATTTCAGCCAATCAGAGCATATTATTGGCCCTGGCAGCCATATTGAATATCCGACTGGAACGAAAAACAGTAACTTTGTAGAGGACCATCCAAGGAACATTCCTGCTAAGTTCGGTTCCAATCGCCCAAGTGGTTTCGGAGAAGAAGCTTGAAATGTGAAAAGTTTACAGACGACAGAAGACGGACGCCAAGTGATGGCAATAGTTCACCTGGACCTTTGGTCCAGGTGAACTAAAAAGCTCATCATTATGCTTATACAGTTAAAATTTGGGCACATTTTGGCTTAAAATAGAGCAGTTTTGGCCATTTGAAGAAATTTCTATTTTTAGTAATGGTGGCCATCTTGGATACAGGACGGCGCTGACGGACACAATTTTGAAAGGGACCCACCATGCCAGGTTTGGCTTAATTTGGCTCAGCGGTTTCAGAGGAGAAGATTTAAATGTGATCTTTTATCAAAATATGCCTAATTTGCATAATCGGTATAAATCAGCTGAAAGAAAAATTTCACAGAAAAACCCAGAATATATGTTAAACTACTCCTTGCCATGTAGATGCAGTTAAAATTTGAGCTCATTTTGACTTACACTAAAGCAGCAATGGACAATTAAAATTTCATCCCCCCTTTTTTCTATTTTTAGCTTGGCGGCCATCTTGGTTGGAAATCGGGATCATCGGACACAATTTTGGAAGGGGGCCATCCAAGGACCATTCCACCAAAGTTTGGTTGCAATTGGCCCAGTGGTTTCTGATGAGAAGATTAAAATGTGAAATGTTGACGGACAGACGACAGACGACGGACGAAAAGTGATGACAATAGCTCACATGGCCTAAAGACCAGGTGAGCTAAAAACAGGCAGTCCGAAGATGTCTACCGTCAAAAATCCTACTTTCACTTTCAATTTAACACAAATTCATGTAGTTCCTTTCCAATGTAATCAATTTTTTATTTAAAACCGCAAGGACATAAAATATGGGCTTAAAATTATCCTAAAATCTGTAAGTTTCTGCAGACATTCAGTATTTTGCACTATCTAATAGGGTTTATTTTTCATCCAACAATGTAGGAATCCATTTTGTGTTTACGTACTACTTTCCCATACATCCTTTTTGACTGGTACCCATGTTTAGTGGTATTACACCTAAGATACTAATGGGAACCAGTTTACAATAACCTTCAACTTCCGCATAAAAAAATCTGATTGGTTACTTTTTCTCAAGTAAAATTCTGATCAGATTCGGTCAAGTAACGATTTTTTACGGGTTGTTTTATTACGTATTCTTGTAGTAATCGTCAGTAATCTGGGAAAATATTTTTTATCCCAGTTCTAAATCGACGAAAAGTTGAATTCAATCAGTCATGTCAACAAGTTTTAAAATGAAATTCATTGGAATAAATAAATAATAAATGCTTTGTTCAACAGTAAAATCCTTTAATGTTAATTTTTTTTTCAATTCACAGGAAAACAACAACAAAACAAACCAGTCATAATTTACAATATAATATTTTATATTTAAAAGTTTGGCACTGCAGTGTATTCTAAAAACTGTGTTTGCTAAAATTCAGTTTATTATACAGTCACGGAGTGTGGGAAATGACCGCTCACCAACTCGCCTATTGGCGAGTGGAAATTTCGGGTGGCAAGTAAGATCCACTTTATACTCGCCAGTCTGGCGAGTAACAGTTGTAAGGCGGGTAGGAACTTGAAAGCGCTTGCAACGATAACTGGTTTACAGCTTTAAAATATCATAGCTCCCAAACAGTTAAATTTTCTGTTAACTGTGTCATTTATCCATTTATCCAACATTTTAATATACAACACAAATTATGTGATCGTCTCGGTCCAGTAAATTTTCAAGCTGCTGATCAGGATATTAAAGTGCCGACTGAAATTCACCTGTGTTGATTATCTTATGGTGATTATTTTATTTGTTCCTAATTGACCAATTCAAGTGTAGAACATTCTAGTTTAACGAATTCGATAATTATTTTCCAGTATATTTTGTATAGAAAGCTTGTTCTCCACGTTTATTGTGAGATGTAATGCAACCGCCATTGTTTACTACAACCTTATGCGCATGCTCGTGTTTGATGGAAAATAGCTATATTTAGATATTTTGTTATAATAATTTTATATTGTAAAATGATCCACCCTATGATTTTTTTTCAACAACATACATTTTTTATAGTATATATTTTATTATACAATACAATATTGAACTGATTTTCGCTAACACTTCAATCATTGAATATTGATTTTTTTCGGATGTTGAACATTTTTTTCCCGGAATTGCACCCCCTATATACTTTTATTGCGTTATTTTTAAAAAAAAATAACACCAAGAACATCGATGATTTCAGTCTTCTTCTTCAGAAAAAAAACTACAGCAAAATAAAGGTATACTATAAACCAAATTGTCATTTTTATCGATATTTTTTTTAGGGATACCAGATTTTTTTAACTTCATCCTTGTATAGGTCGATGTGGATAGGTCGAAGCCAGCTTGTTGAGGGGAAAAAACGACGACTTATCGTCTGTAAAATACGGTATTTGGTATTTGTTGGCGAGTTTAAAAAAAATGTCACTCGCCAGACATGGCGAGCTCTATTTCATTTTGGCGAGTACTTGTTTCAGTCCACTCACCATTTTGGCGAGTGCTTGAAACTAGAGGCTCAGGTGAGCCTGTATCGCTCACCTGACATAAATAAGTCCTCTTAAGAATGTCTGCATGCCGAATACATCTAAGTTACTATTCAAATCCCATAGAGTTCTATGTTAAAACTATGTCTGCTCATGGCAGCCATCTTGGATGGTGGTCGTAGTCACCGGACACAATTTTGAAAGTATACTACCCAAGGACCATCCATGCCATGTTTGCTTTAAATTGGCTGACTGGTTTCAGAGAAGACTTTTAAACAATTTTCCCATAGGGTCCTATGTTAAAACTACGTCCGCTGACGACGGCCATTTTGAACCGAGATCAGGGTCATTGAACACAATTTTGGAAGTTGACCATCTAAGGACCATCAATGACATGTTTGCTATATTGGCTTACTGGTTTCAGAGGAGAAGATTTTAAAACATTTTTTCCCATAGGGTCCTATGTTAAAACTATGTCTGCTTAAGGTGGCCATCTTGGATGGAGGTCAGGATCACCGGACACAATTTTGAAAATTGACCACTTAAGGACCATCCATGCCAAGTTTGCTTTAAATTGGCTTACTTATTTCAGAGGAGAAGATTTTTAAACATATTTCCCATAGGGTCCTACATGTATGTTAAAACTATGTCTGCTGATGGTGGCCATCTTGGATGGAGGTCTGGGTCACTGGATATAATTTTGAAAGTTGACCATTTAAGGACCATTCATGCCATGTTTGCTTTAAATTGGCTTACTGGTTTCAGAGGAAATTTTTTTTAAACATTTTTCCCATAGGGTCCCATGTTAAAACTATGTCCGCTGACAGTGGCCATCTTGGATGGAGGTCGGGGTCACAGGACATATTTTGAAAGTTGACCACCTAAGGACCATTCATGCCATGTTTGCTTTAAATTGACTTATTGGTTTCAGAGGAGAAGACTTTTAAACATTTTTTCCATAGGGTTCTATCTTAAATCTAAGTCGAGTCATGGCGGCCATCTTGAATTTCCGATCAGCAAACGATTCACAAATTTAGTACAGGACCACCCAATGATCATTCCTGCAAAGTCACAATTCAATTGGCCTAGTGGTTTCTAACAAGAAGATTTTTAGAATTTCGACCAATCAGAACACATTATGGGCCCTGGCAGCCATGTTGGATTTCCGATCAGCGCCAAAAACAAAAATCTTGTATATGACCATCCAATGAACATTTCTGCCAAGTTTGGTTCAAATCTGTTTTGTGGTTTCAGAAAAAAAAGATGAAAATGTGAAATTCCCATAGGGTCCAATGTTAAACTAAGTCGAGTCATGGTGGCCATCTTGAATTTCCGATCGGCAAACGATTCACAAATCTAGTACAGAACCACCCAATGATCATTCCTGCAAAGTCACAATTCAATTGGCTTGGTGGTTTCTGACAAGAAGATTTTTTAAATTTCAGCCAATGAGAACACATTATGGACCCTGGCAGCCATGTTGAATTTCAAGTCAGCACCAAAAACACAAATCTGGTAGAGGACCATCCAATGAACATTTATGGTAAGTTTGGTTGAAATCTGTTCAGCGGTTTCAGAGAAGAGTTAAATGTGAAAAGCTAATGGACGGACGGACGACAGATGCTTACCCATGACAAAAGCTAAAAAATGGTTTCCCTCACTGTTATATTAGCCATTTGAACAGTATCCATTATAAAAAAATTGCAAGATGTCTCTGTAATACATGATAACAGCATGATGGCAGGTAAGATTTTAAAAATGCAGAAAATTTAATTCAAATTTTTTCTGGTTAATAATGATTACAAGGCAATTAATTCCTTAATTAAAGTGTAGATCAAGACCAAGTGAACTGTCAGCAAAATAGGCCTCAGGATAAGCCTCAGAAGGTGTTTCAATTATGCCCCCCTGCACCCCCTACAGGGGCATTGCCCCTTGACTCCCGACCTAAGGCCCCCTTGGATTTTATGTCGATGGGTCTTGGCCCATCGACATAAAATCCCAGGGTAATCCCTAAAAACTACAAAATGTTGTTTAAACTATTGCACAGAATTTTGCCTGTCAATTCATTCCTATATAAATGTGGACTTCAAGAAACAGAATTATGTACTTTTTGTACGGAAATTAAGGAAAATATGCTACATCTATTTTGGAATTGTATCTAGTTCAAAAAATTTTGTTTTCTGTTAAAAACTTTTTAATGATTTGTGGTATTGCTCTTCCATTATATGCAAGGGAGATAACTCTTGGAACATCTGAGAAATGCATTGAGAATCAAAATACAATAAATCATGTACGGTTATCCTTAAAATGTTATATATATATATGGGTGTTGATGTAAGGGAGAAATCCCACACATACACTGAGGTGTTCAATACCTCAAATGTTATATAAAAGTAGAGAAAAACTCCACTTTTTACATATCCTCCAAACAGACAGAAGAAATTAATAAATTAAATGGCCTAATGTTGAGGCGGCAATGAATGGCTGCTTATCTTTGGATGCATGTTGTATTAACTTTGTTCATGTATCTAAAATTGCTTGTATAAAAACAAAATATCTTTATATACATATATATTATTTTGTGTATTAATCATTTATAGTGTATGTATTGGAATTCATCTGTATCTAACACTTTTCTATTTCTAAAATAAACAATTACAAAAAGGCCAATGACTGATTATTGAAAAAGGGACACATGGCCATTGGTCATGTGAGCTTAAATATGTAGCTAAAACAATTCAATGTCTTAAGAAACATGAACACACAATAAAAGAAATCAACAGATTCGCCTTAACATAAAACATGCATATAGATGGTCAGTTTTCCTAATGCTTTTTTGTTTTTGTTTTTTAGATAGGGGGGCAATCTAATTAGAATTATACAGAAGTAATCAGCTTGGACCTGACCTATATATGGGATGATAAAAATTTGATTTTACCTTGTTGATTCTCCGTTTGGTTGTCCGAATTATTCGAAACTTCCCTTTCCTCGTCAGTACCTGGTAGAAGAAAGAATATAAGATACAGGTATCTAAATGTTTATCAAGATTCATCGTTAATCACGAAATTATTTGAATACGACATACAAGTTTAACCAGAGTCCCACATGAGCCTGTATAGGCCAACTGGTTATTAATTAAGTTTGTGTTCAATCCACTCAATATTAAAAAAAAAAATTAATAAATGAAATAGAACTTTAAAAGTTGGTAGGTTTGGTTTGGTCCCTTTTAGTTTTGGAACTTCATATCTTTGAAACAGTAAGAGTTACAACAAATTTACATTGTAAAATGAAGGTTTACCTCTCTTTGTATCGGAAAGTATTAGTTAGGTTGTAAGTTTGAATATTGAGCCTTGTTAAATCTTTTCCAGCAGTTACTTCGACCATTTTTGATTCATGTTCCACGTAAAACTACATAATGCCTATCCAAGGAAGAGTTCAGTTACGCTTGTATTTATTTGGTTAGGGCTCAGAGTGCAAATTTTCCAAACATGCTCCTCATGATTTTAGTTTTTACTGCCATAGCAGACACATTGAGCTTCTGATGCATGATGAATGCTTACACTTTGTAAATGAAGCAATCAAATGACCAAAACACAAAATTGTTAACTTTGTACTGGATCTTTGAAGGAACAATCTAGCCAAATGTAGCCATCTTAGATTTCCTATCGATACAAAAAATGTATACTTTTCGTAAAGGACTATTCATGAATATTTATACAAATTTCCCATTTAAATGATTCAGATGTTCAAGAGAAATATATTTTTGAAATAAGTTTCCCATGACAGCCATGCTGAATTTTGGATCCACACCAAGAATTACAAAAGCTGCTGACGAAGTCTACCAGCTGAAAGGAACATTTTTGTAAACCCACTTTCCATTTTGGCCAAATATTGTCAAAAAGGCATTTACAGACTTCGAAGACGACGGATGCAAATCATGAGAAATGTAGACGTGATGCCAGTTTAATGAAAGAGGTAGAAAGAGGCCACTTTGTCATGAGTTTTTACACAGGAAGGCTAATTTCAAATTGTATGACAGAGCTATGACTAACGGTATAAATGTGGAGTAAAACTACTTTGTGATGAATATACAGCATGATAACGGAGTTTGGCAGGCAGAAAAACAACATAAAATGGAAACCTAAAATCTCGAAAAATGCAATTTGTCATTTTTTGCTTCTTTCCGCTGCCTTTAATTCGGGAATCTCCCAAGAACAACATCTACTTTTCATGTGAAGGAGCTGGGGGCAATCACCCACCCCACTTTGAAAAGTTGAGGTGACAAAGCTAATTTACACCCACCCCCTTTTTGTCATTAACTTTTAAGAAAAAGGCTTTCATTACATAGTACGGAAGCATATATTGTCCAGGTGAAAGGATATTTGGATAAGGATATACTTTGATACCAGTGAAAACGAAATACCGTCGGACCGACGGACAAGTCCTGTAAAATGACACCATAGTGACTTTTTTTTATTGCTGCACAGTTTAACGTATACAAACCGAACACATGTTTTGCTGTTAGAGTCATCTCTCAAAAGTCATGTGACCTCAAAGCGAGAATACCACAATGACGGAACAAAGTGGGTGGGATATCAGTTAATATCGGGATATTTGTTATTATAATGAGCTAGAAATGAATAATAATGAGTAAGTAAATATGAAAAGCGATAGATAAATATGTAACGAAACGAGTTATTCACATGACTCCGCTCTCACAAAGCGTTTTGTTGTGAAAATTACAGTTGAAAGGTGCGACAAAATCATGGTCGCAGTTTCGCAAATTTTTAATAGGGTGAAATCAGTAGCCCTATGGTCCGCAAATATCAGAAAACTGGCCAAGGACCATAAGGGCTACGGTTCCGCAGCTAACCAACCTATGGCTATGAATATGAACCCATATTTTGGTTTCAGAAAGGCAGTTAACTTCAAATCTGTTTTTCTCCATTATTCAAATGTTGTATTAAGAATTAAAGTGAAAACATATAAATAAATATGATGTATAAGAAAATCATGACAGTTGCTATAAATTACATAAATAGTATAATAACGGAAATGCATGGCATAACAAAATCCCCTAATTTAATTCACAGGTGACAGGAGTCGGGAAGTTCTATCAATAATAAGGCCGGCATAGAGGGGCACCTCGAAGATCGCTGGGCAACTATAAAAATGTGATGGCATTTTTCATTTCGCTACTAAAACACGTAAAATGCTCACAAAATCAAAAAATAAATCATTAACCAGCTTGCGTCAATGTCACTTGGTCAGCATTGTAAACTACGTCACCGGATGACGATAAATTACAAACGTCAAAATCGATAGATGGTTGTCTAAGTGGGTTGTACTAAACTACGAAACGAAATCGAAACGCAACGAACGAAACGAAATATTACGCAACGAAATATACTAAAATGCGAAACGAAACGCAACGAAACGAAATATACTAAAATGCGAAACGTAACGAAATATACTAAAATGCAAAACGAAACGAAAATATACTAAAATCCAATAAGAACAACATGAAGGGAACGAGAAGTGATGAAAAAGTCCAAGTAGAATTTTATACTGATATGCATGTATAAGAAGATTTATGAACCATTCTTCATGGCAAAAATTTAATGTATAAGATTTATGAACCATTCGTCAAAACAAACAAAATAAAAATTTATCAACGACCATTATGCCAGGTAGAATCCTCTTTTCTATAAGGAGCACCCTCAATAAATGAGGTAAGAAGGATATCCAGGCATTCCTGTCAGGGTTTCTGTAGTATCTCCAGAGTCGGGCCTCAGGGCCTATGCGTCTGGTCTAACAGCTTAAAAGAGGGTGCAGGAAATATTTACATGCCACTCCATGATCATCCCTACAGTGATGTGAACTTTATTTACAGTGTAGTGCAAACGGGGGAAAGAACCACGGACCGGGGGACAAATTCAGCCCCAAACATGAGGCTCTGTAGCGGAGAATACCGACCTGGACAACTATACATACTATGCCAAGAAATTGCCCCCGGTGAAATTTTGCAAACACCCCACTGAGCCAATTACATGGATGATTACCATCACCTACTAGTCTATGATAACTGTTGACCTAGTGCTATGTGGAGATTGAAGCAATTCACATAGTAATCAACATATTTATAAATCTGAAAGTTTGACCCGTCTTAGATCAGCCAAGTAGCCTCTCAGTAATAAATAATTGTGTAGAAGGTTTTATTTCTGTTTTCTTTGTTGAAAAGAAAAGTTCTTTTAAACGACGAGGTACTGAATAAATATTTTAAGGACAGCATATATATATAAATATGATATTCTTATATTTACGCCATAGTCTACAAAATTGTTACTAAGCGACTAGCATAATCTCAGTTTAGAATTGTTCATTTTAATTCAGAAGTCATAAGAAAATGAGTATACAATTCGATTTGCTTTTTATTTTTTATTGTGTTTTAAACAAAATTAAGATGAAAATTCACACAGATATTAGATATTACTTTTGGTTCGAGTCTATAATATTTACAAAAGCAAAGGTACCTTCAGGATATTAAAATAAAATCTGCAAAACGTGTCTAAATTGTTTACGGGGTAAATTTCTATCACTGTTTAAAATTGTTTTAAATGCTACTTTATTACTAATTTCGTTTTTAGATTCTATTAAAGAAAATCATAATAAAATTCATAATATTTGTCACCTTAGTAAACCTCTTTTCTACTGGTGCCATTATATTTATATAACATATAAACAAGTGCATACAGAATAAGAAACCAGTCTTACAACAAGTCAATAGAGGGAAAACAAATTATCTCCAATGTAAATGTCAAAACTTTATACCGACGACTATCAACATGTGAGAACACAAAAAAGAATTGAACGCTCGTAGTTTCCCACAGACGATTCTAATTTTGCTGATCGATTGTATACAATGTGACTTATAAAAAAGACTCCCCCTTTTTAGGCTTTTCACAATCTGACAAGTGAATACTGTTATCTACTTTACTTCATGAGTATAATCATTTGCAAATTACGCTATGTTTGGAGTAAGTTTGCCTAATACTGAACATCAGCTAGCTTTCCTTCAGCATCAGTATCAACAGCTTCAGCAGGAAAACATGTTTTATCAAACATGCATTAAAAACCAACAACAACAACTAGAAGAGCTGAAGGCAAAAAAAATCCACGCACTCCTCCGGCAGAAAAAAAGAATCGGCGCACTCCACTGGCAACAAAAAACAACAAAGTCTCTGCATCAGAATTCCAAAAACACCACCAACTTTAAAACCTTATTTTGAGTTGAAGCACAGTGAAAGAGCCCACAGAAATATTGAAATTAAGAGAAAATTTTCTGAAGTGGCATCATCTTTATATAGTGACATTACATCAGTTAAAGTTGAGCTTGAGTTTCACAATGGAAAGAACAAATACTTCTACCCAAGGGCACCAGCATCAGCATCAGATGACAACACTGAGTTGAAATATTCCAATAGAATTAATGACAGAGATATAATACAACAAGTGCTTATGGTCAAAAATAAAACACCGGAGAGAAAAGGGGGGTCAATCCCCGAAGCGCCTTTGCCTTTTGAGTCCGTTTAACATTTAACTATTCCATCAGATTGTGCCCAATATAGTATAGATTCAACACTACAATTGATTAATAATTTCGAATACCGGAATAAGAGGTATACCCGATATCCAGAAAAGATTTATTTTTATTTACTTTTCAAAAACAAAGGCGGGGTTAAAGTGAATTATGCATCATTGTTAGACTGTTTTAATGTCTTGTACCATTTTTACTACCAGACGACAGGCGCCTTTTGACATATTTAGGTGAGTAATGTTTCCCCCACTGCGTGTTTTTATTTATTTAATCAAATCGCGTAATTACCGTTTTAATCATGTGCATAGCATTATTGATTAATATTTTTCTTTTAGGTTTATTCTTATAAATTATAATTTTAGTTGATATAAAACAGTATAAATTATTACTTCTTTCATTTTTTCTCTCTTCAACGGAACTTTTTCTGAAAACTCTCATTCTCCATAAAGTGCCGGAGTATTTCTATTTCTTGCCATCTTTGAAATTATATATCTTAAATTTATGTGACACTTTACAACACTGATAAACAATAGCAATACCACTTCAGAGTAGGTCAATCTTGTTATCATAAAACTTAATGAGAAGAAGGGAAGTTACTATGGAAACTCCGCCTGCTGTTGGATCATTAACTAATCTGTTTTAATGATTTAACTACTAATGAGTGCCGTTGGGGGTCGACCGGAATTTTTGGCTGTGATTTCTTGGCATGATCTAGTCGAGTAGCCCCAGATACCACCGATGCCGATGTACATGCACTATGTACAAAACCGGCTGTATTAAAGATGAAGGAAAGCGGAAAATCCTCAAGAAACCATCGAACTTTCAGAGGAACAACCGAAACCTGCAGACATCAAGTAAATGAGAGGTCTGCTTGACTTCCACGGCATTCAATGAAAGTCAACTGACAGCCCCACATTTTCCATCTTCACAAAAAAAAAGAAAAGAAATCCATTCTTTGTAAAAGTGAATCAGTTTACCACAAAATTTAAAAGCGTTTTCGATTCACATTATCAGATGCATATTCGTCTGACATACAAACTGGTCGTCATGATATAGCTCAAATATTGCTGAAAGTGGCGTTAAAACACCATAAATAAATAAAAAATCAATACAATCGATCTAGACATTTTCATATCAGTGTGGAAACAACGTTTTCATATCAGTGTGGAAACAAATTTATTATTCGTGCACATTTCAGTACGTACATATACGCATCATTTATTATAGTAAATCCGATTACTGTGGATTCAATTATTTTTGTGGGTATCAATTTTCGTAAGCTGAAAAAAAAATGGCAAGTTGTGCATGGATACTCACTTTCGTGGTTTGTGGAATTCTACCAGATCATCTTTAATAGAATAATAGAATAAACAGGTCGTTGGAAAATTGGTACCTATCGAAATTAAATGAAGCCACAGTTAACAAGATATGATTATAATCTAATGATTATGAAGTCTCCCAATACGGCCACAGACAACCGGTTTAAAAAATAAATTAAAAGCTACCTTTGAAATCGAACAATGTTAAATTGTGGCGGCCATTTTGAAAATGGAGACCGGTAGAAATTTTTCAATGTCAGGAATCAATTCAGGACGTTGAAATCGAACAATGTTGAATTTGTGCGGTATTGTGGCGGCCATCTTGAAAATGGTGACTGGTAGAAAGTTTTCGATGTCAGGAATCATTGCGGGACATTATAATCTACCCACATATGAAATGTCGTTCAAATCGGACAATGTTGAATTTGTGCGGTATTGTGGTAACCATTTTGAAAATGACGACCGGTAGAAATTTTTCGATGTCAGGAATCATTTCGGGACATCATAATCTACCCACATATGAAAGGTCGTTGAAATCGGACAATGTTGAATTTGTGCGGTATTGTGGTGGCCATTTTGAAAATGGCGACCAGTAGAAATTTTTCGATGTCAAGAATCAATTCGGAACATCATAATCTACCCACATATGAAATGGCGTTGAAATCGGACAATGTTGAATTTGTGCGTATTGTGGCGGCCATTTTGAAAATGGCGACCGATAGAAATTTTTCAATTTCGGGAATCAATTTGGGACATCATTATCTACCCACATATCAAATTTGTATGATATCGGACAATGTTGAATATCTGCGGTATTGTAATGGCCATTTTGAAAATGGCGACCGGTAGAATTTTTTCAATGTTGGGAATCAATTCGGGACATCATTATCTACCCACATATCTAATTTTGATGATATCGGGCAATGTTGAATTTTTACCACCCATTTTTTATACCGTGTTTTGGCAGACATCTCGAAAATTTTGAAAACGCAGAATTGCTCCTCTAATGGTGACCTATCACTATGTCAAATTGTATGTCTCTATCATTATTAAGTCTCCCAAACAAAGTTTGGGGGACTTATTGTTTTTGCTCCGTTTCTTATTATTATTTTTATTTTTATTTTTATTATTATTATTCTTATTCTTTCTTTCCGCGAAGCATGAATTTGTCCACGGCTGATCTCAGGAACGACAGGACAGAATTTCATGAAACGTGGTGGAGTTATAGATATATGTTTCTAGTTGATCCTAAAGTTTTCAGATTTGTGGTAAAGGGGGTCAAAGCCATATTTTTGGGGGTTCAAAGGAGGTGGGGGTTACCCTAGAATCCTATGGGAAACTTTAAATTTCGTACATTAATGTTGATAATTTCTAACTGGATAATGATAGAGACATAACATTTGACATAGTGATAGGTCACCATTAGAGGAGCAATTCTGCCTTTTCAAAATTTTCAAGATGTCTGCCATTTTCAAAATGGCTGCCAAAACACGGCATAAAAATGGGGGGTAAAAATTCAACATTGTCCGACATCATCAAAATTTGATATGTGGGTAGATAGTGCCAATGGCCGGTTTGGGAGACTTCATAATCGTTAGATTATAATCATATCTTGTTCATTTAGAAGTTATCAACATTAATGTACGAAATTTCAACTTTCCCATAGGATTCTATAGTAACCCCCACCGCCTTTGAACCCCTCGAAATATGACTTTGATCCCTTTTACCACAAAGCTGAAAACTTTAGGACCAACTAGAAACATATATCTATAACTCCACAAAGTTTCATGAAATTCTGTCCAGTAGTTCCTGAGATCTGCCGTGGACAAGTTCATGGTACGGGGAAAGAAAGGAGAAAGAGGAGAAAGAGAATAATAATAATAATAATAATAATAAGAAACGGAACAAAAACAATAAGTCTCCAATAAGAGTCACGATGATATCTTAATAGAATATCTTAAGAACATCTCTACGGAAACGATAACTTCGTTTGTTGTTATTTTACATTCGCATTTTTTTTATAATGTTTAGTCGGTTTCGAATTACGAAGAATACATGTTGAATTTTAGAGGACCACTTTGTGGTGCAAGACAGTTTTTTTTTCAATTTAGAACTGATTAGTTTCCTAATTAACTCGTAGTTTTTTCTGTCGTCTTACCGAACTATGACATGAGCAACGTTTTACCGAACTATGATATGAGCAACGTCTTACCGGACTATGACATGAGAAACGTCTTACCGGACTATGACACGAGCAACGTGGTGGTGTTTCATGAAAAGCAGAGAACACTCACCCAACCGGTGCATCTGGTATAAGTTCCACATATTTGGCAGAGTTTGAGTTGCTGGTTACTCTTTAGTTTCTGTTGTGTAAATTTCAAGTTTTTGAGAGTTGAATTTCGTCTTTGTCATTGCTATCTTGGCCTTGTTCTCTGGATTTTGAGATTTATTATCGTTAGAATCGCAGTTTTTCATGACCTCTCTTGATTCGATATACATGTATGTAACTACTTAAGTTTATTTAAGGACCGCAAAATGTCACTTTGACCTTGACATTTGACCATTGACATTGAAAATAAACATTCATACAATCTCAACGATTAATATTTACAAGTTTGATTGAAATCCATTGAAAAACACAAGCTTTGTTGTGTCAACAAGGCTGTAAAAGAAATTAAAAATATAACGGGGACCTTGGCATTTTGACCTATGACATTAAAAATACGATAAACGTCTTGCTCTCTAAATGGTTAATGTTCTAACCTAGTTTGATCGAAACAAATTAAAAAAAGCTATGTTGTGTCCGCTAAGCTATATATAAAAAGACAAAATGTCACCATGTCCCTGACCTCTGACTTTAAAATTTAAAAGGTTACTTGCATTCTCAATTGTTGATGTATTCTCCAAGTTTAATTGAAATCCATCGAATGAAATAAGGAATAGCAAATAAGGAATAAGTAATGAATAAGGAATAACTTACGAGCCAGGAATAAACAACGAACTTGCGGCCGGTTGAAAAAATAGTCTTTGTTGTGTTCACATGACTGTTAAAGAAATGCAAAATAGGACGACGAATTGGACATTTGACCTACACGTATAAAACCAACTAGTTTGTTCCACTCTCAATGAACAATATTTTCAGAGAGTCCGATTGAAATCCAAGGGGGAAAAGCTATGCTGTGTCCACAACACTGTAAACTTAGCAAATATGTATCCATGACCTTAACCTTTAGACTATGACCTTGAAAATCGAATAGGGTTTGCTGCTATTATACTGAATATGTTTACTAAATTTGATTAAGATTGGTTGAGAAACAACCAGGATATCCACAAGAATTAATGTTATGGACGGACACACAACAGGACTGGTATCCGTATGCAGGGAGTGAGGACAGTCCAGATACAATACACCCTGTGCAACCTGTGCAACCTCGCTGCTTGGGGATAGCTAAGGTGCTGATAAATACATGCATGTTGGACACGTTATGAGAACCGTAGGTCTATTTCTGTCATGTTTGGTTTCAATCCATGCAGTGGTTCTTTTATAACATATTTCAAAAGGGTCCAATTTTAAACTCTATTCCAAGAGTTTAAAATAATTTTAAACTCTATTCCAGGGCCTGGGTGGCTCAATGAGTTGGATAGTTGGATTATCTAACAACTCATACAAGCCTATCACCAATACGGCGTGGGTTCGCGCCCGGCGTTGTAAATTATAAAAAAGGCTGCACTCGACTCGCAGTCGCATGTGATAAAGATTACCAGTTGCTTGCCCATGGTCGGTGGTTCTCTCCGAGTACTCCGGCTTCTTCCACCACTAAAACTGGTCGCCATGATATAGCTGAATATTGCTGAAAGTGGCGTTAAACACCAAAAATCTAAATCAATCAATCAAATCAATACGATGTACCTTTTGTGAAATCAGCATTGAATTTTACAGTACTAGCACAGAAGCTCCTTTCGAAAAAACTATTATTATTAATAGCTTTTTTTATTATTAAGACATTGCACTTCGTGGTCTGATAAATTCACCATGAAATGTATTCCCGCTTTATTTTGGACAGGGGCCACATAGACAATACCCATGTTTGTGGAAACCCCATTATTTGCTTGCATGTGAAGCGACAGGGTTTTCATCATAATAAATGATCCTCAGTGTCTTAAGATATTTAATTTCTTTTGACGCCAGATAATGTATATAGTACTTGAAACATGTTCGCTGCTCCGTTAATTACGGGTATTTTGATGGAACCGTAACCGATGCCTATCAGAGAATTTCAAAGGCAGAGTATTGTCACTGCAGGGGCGGATCCAGGGGGGGGGGGGGGGCACCCGGCGCGCGCCCCCCTTAAAATTGGAAAAAAAATATGATTTTTTGGCGTAAAATCGTGATTTTTCACACGAAATACCCCAAACATTTTCGCGTCCCCATCCGCTCGGCGCAATTTTTTTAAGTGCGCCGCCCTAACTTGAAATCCTGGATGCGCCCCTGCACTGTAACTATTAGCTGCTAGATTACATTGAATTCTGAGTTTTTAATTAATAATGAGAACTGCCTTGCTTCTGATGAATGATAATTATAGGGAAAACTTCATCGCGTTTCGTTAAATTCCGTTTCGTTCTATTGCGTTTCGCACTTTAGTATATTTCGTTTCGTTGTATTCATTTCATTTCGTTTCGCATTATAATAAATTTCGTTTTGTTGCGTTGCGTTTCGTTTCGCCTTTTAGTATATTTCGTTGCGTTTCGTAATATTTCGTTTCGTTTCGTTCGTTGCGTTTCGATTTCGTTTCGTAGTTTAGTACAACCCTGTCTTAAGTAGTTTTTCCAGAAAAAAATATATTTCAAGAAACAATTCGAGAATTGTTATGTTTGAATGCACAACAGTCCTGTATGTTGGTTGTAAATGGAGCAGACGATGATGCAGCAACACTGTGCTTTTTCAAGGGGGTGTTGCGAAGTTAACGGAACAGCCGTAATTCCGTTTATGGAGGACAGCCCATGGGAGAAAATATGACTTTTTAAACATTGTTAAGACAAAAATTCCATTAAGATTCAAAGAAAACATTATCAGTTTCTATTTTTATTACTTTAATTGCTGGTGTACGCGAACAGATATTAAAAAAACACACGGGAAAACACCGCTGGGACTTCGCGCATGTCCTAAAAATAATTGTGCTATTTAGAGAATAGATTTGTTTACAAAGAGAAAGCAGCACACCGTATTCGGTTTAGAAAGCACAAACGTCACGACCTTGATGATGACATAAGAAAACGTATTCCACCAGAGGTTATCAATAATTGTGTCAAGTACATTTTTGTACAGTAGGATGTTGTTTGTTGATATTGCTGACACGAAACCTAAAAACATCAAACCAACAAATAAAAACCCAGTCGTACCAAGCTCTCGTCAGGCCAAAACTAGAGTACTCATGCTCTATCTGGGACCCTCACCCATCTGCATAATTAAGAAAAATTGAGATGGTCCAACGCCGAGCTGCTCGGTACATCTGTAATAGATACCACAATACCAGCAGTGTATCAGATATGCTCAACATAATAAACTTACCATCACTTGCAGACTTCGTACAAGATTGGTTATGATGTACAAAGTATCATTCCATCTTGTCGCTGTACCATCAGACATATTAATATCTTCAGACACAAGGACCAGAAAATATCACCCCCTAACATATAGGCAAATTCATACTTCTAAAGACACATATGGACATTCATTCTTCCCATACACAATACCACAGTGGAACCAACTCCCTATAGATACACTTAATCTTTTTCATATACCTTCAGAGAACAGCTAGCATCTGCTGTTCTCTGCAACCTACTATAGTTTTCTTCTTTAATATTCTATAAATAGTTTTAATCACTAAATGTTCGTTTCTGCACTAATTTACTTTCATATCATTATAAAATTGTTATTGTTTCTTTTTGACATATTTTTTAATCATTTTTGTATAATCCACGCATGCAACAGCATGTAATCATCAGAGGTCGATGGCATACTGTAAACCAAAAGAAGAAGACGACAGTTCCTAATTTGATTTATGTTTAAAAAAAAAAATGAAATGTCAACTAGCTAAAGGTGTTGGTGAATTTTATTTACTTTTGCCACCTTTACAAGGATTATCGTTTAAATGTTGGGATAATTTGATGACAACTCCTGCTGACAGTTGATAAGTCCTGCTCAGCTCACGCGAACTTTGATACGAGATTTGCTTATGGAGTCAACAGTTAGATATAGCGGGAGGGAAGGATGATAATCTTTAATACATCATAATCTACTGTATTTCTGTGATCACATGTTTTTACATATCTAACAGATTTATTTTTGAAACCCTGTAATACAAACGTAGATATCTAATTTAGTGCCCATAACACGTTTCTGGAACAACAAGCAGTCCTCACGATGAGCACCAGTCCTCCGGCCCAAGACCAGTAAAACATAACACGTTTCTGGAACAACAAGCAGTCCTCACGATGAGTACCAGTCCTCCGGCCCAAGATCAGTAAATCATAACACGTTTCTGGAACAACAAACAGTCCTCACGATCAGCACCAGTCCTCCGGCCCAAGACCAGTAAATCATAACACGTTTCTGGAACAACAAGCAGTCCTCACGATCAGCACCGGTCCTCCGGCCCAAGACCAGTAAAACATAGCACGTTTCTGGAATAACAAGCAGTCCTCACGATGAGCACCTGTCCTCCGGCCCAAAACCAGTAAAACATAACACGTTTCTGGAACAACAAGCAGTCCTCACGATGAGCACCAGTCCTCCGGCCCAAGACCAGTAAATCATAACACGTTTCTGGAACAACAAGCAGTCCTCACGATGAGCACCAGTCCTCCGACCCAAGACCAGTAAAACATAACACGTTTCTAGAACAACAAGCAGTCCTCACGATGAGCACCTGTCCTCCGGCCCAAAACCAGTAAAACATAACACGTTTCTGGAACAACAAGCAGTCCTCACGATGAGCACCTGTCCTCCGGCCCAAGACAAGTAAAACATAACACGTTTCTGGAATAACAAGCAGTCCTAACGATGAGCACCAGTCCTCCGGCCCAAGACCAGTAAAACATAACACGTTTCTAGAACAACAAACAGTCCTCACGATGAGCACCGGTCCTCCGGCCCAAGACCAGTAAAACATAACACGTTTCTAGAACAACAAGCAGTCCTCACGATGAGCACCAGTCCTCCGGCCCAAGACCAGTAAAACATAACACGTTTCTGGAACAACAAACAGTCCTCACGACGAGCACCAGTCCTCCGGCCCAAGACCAGTAAATCATAACACGTTTCTGGAACAACAAGCAGTCCTCACGATGAGCACCAGTCCTCCGGCCCAAGACCAGTAAAACATAACACGTTTCTAGAACAACAAGCAGTCCTCACGATGAGCACCTGTCCTCCGGCCCAAGACCAGTAAAACATAACACGTTCCTGAAACAACAAGCAGTCCTCACGATGAGCACCTGTCCTCCGGCCCAATACCAGTAAAACATAACACGTTTCTAGAACAATAAGCAGTCCTCACGATGAGCACCGGTCCTCCGGCCCAAGACCAGTAAAACATAACACGTTTCTGCAACAACAAGCAGTCCTCACGATGAGCACCTGTCCTTCGGCCCAATACCAGTAAAACATAACACGTTTCTAGAACAACAAGCAGTCCTCACGATGAGCACATGTTCTCCGGCCCAAGACCAGTAAAACATAACACGTTTCAAGAACAACAAGCAGTCCTCACGATGAGCACCTGTTCTCCGGCCCAATACCAGTAAAACATAACACGTTTCTAGAACAATAAGCAGTCCTCACGATGAGCACCGGTCCTCCGGCCCAAGACCAGTAAAACATAGCACGTTTCTGCAACAACAAGCAGTCCTCACGATGAGCACCTGTCCTTCGGCCCAATACCAGTAAAACATAACACGTTTCTAGAACAACAAGCAGTCCTCACGATGAGCACATGTTCTCCGGCCCAAGACCAGTAAAACATAACACGTTTCTGGAATAACAAGCAGTCCTAACGATCAGCACCGGTCCTCCGGCCCAAGACCAGTAAAACATAGCACGTTTCTGGAATAACAAGCAGTCCTCACGATGAGCACCTGTCCTCCGGCCCAAAACCAGTAAAACATAACACGTTTCTGGAACAACAAGCAGTCCTCACGATGAGCACCAGTCCTCCGGCCCAAGACCAGTAAATCATAACACGTTTCTGGAACAACAAGCAGTCCTCACGATGAGCACCAGTCCTCCGACCCAAGACCAGTAAAACATAACACGTTTCTAGAACAACAAGCAGTCCTCACGATGAGCACCTGTCCTCCGGCCCAAAACCAGTAAAACATAACACGTTTCTGGAACAACAAGCAGTCCTCACGATGAGCACCTGTCCTCCGGCCCAAGACAAGTAAAACATAACACGTTTCTGGAATAACAAGCAGTCCTAACGATGAGCACCAGTCCTCCGGCCCAAGACCAGTAAAACATAACACGTTTCTAGAACAACAAACAGTCCTCACGATGAGCACCGGTCCTCCGGCCCAAGACCAGTAAAACATAACACGTTTCTAGAACAACAAGCAGTCCTCACGATGAGCACCAGTCCTCCGGCCCAAGACCAGTAAAACATAACACGTTTCTGGAACAACAAACAGTCCTCACGACGAGCACCAGTCCTCCGGCCCAAGACCAGTAAATCATAACACGTTTCTGGAACAACAAGCAGTCCTCACGATGAGCACCAGTCCTCCGGCCCAAGACCAGTAAAACATAACACGTTTCTAGAACAACAAGCAGTCCTCACGATGAGCACCTGTCCTCCGGCCCAAGACCAGTAAAACATAACACGTTCCTGAAACAACAAGCAGTCCTCACGATGAGCACCTGTCCTCCGGCCCAATACCAGTAAAACATAACACGTTTCTAGAACAATAAGCAGTCCTCACGATGAGCACCGGTCCTCCGGCCCAAGACCAGTAAAACATAACACGTTTCTGCAACAACAAGCAGTCCTCACGATGAGCACCTGTCCTTCGGCCCAATACCAGTAAAACATAACACGTTTCTAGAACAACAAGCAGTCCTCACGATGAGCACATGTTCTCCGGCCCAAGACCAGTAAAACATAACACGTTTCAAGAACAACAAGCAGTCCTCACGATGAGCACCTGTATTCCGGCCCAAAACCAGTAAAACATAACACGTTTCTGAAATAACAAGCAGTCCTTACGACGAGCACCAGTCCTCCGGCCCAAGACCAGTAAAACATAACACGTTTCTAGAACAACAAGCAGTCCTCACGATGAGCACCGGTCCTCCGGCCCAAAACCAGTAAAACATAACACGTTTCTGGAACAACAAGGAGTCCTCACGATGAGCACCTGTCCTCCGGCCCAAGACCAGTAAAACATAACACGTTTCTAGAACAACAAGCAGTCCTCACGATGAGCACCTGTCCTCCGGCCCAAGACCAGTAAAACATAACACGTTTCTGGAACAACAAACAGTCCTCACGATGAGCACCTGTCCTCCGGCCCAAAACCAGTAAAACATAACACGTTTCTGGAACAACAAGCAGTCCTCACGATGAGCACCAGTCCTCCGGCCCAAGACCAGTCAAACATAACACGTTTCTGAAATAACAAGCAGTCCTCACGATGAGCACCGGTCCTCTGGCCCAAGACCAGTAAAACATAACACGTTTCTGGAACAATAAGCAGTCCTCACGATGAGCACCGGTCCTCCGGCCCAAGACCAGTAAAACATAACACGTTTCTGGAACAACAAACAGTCCTCACGATGAGCACCTGTCCTCCGGCCCAAAACCAGTAAAACATAACACGTTTCTGGAACAACAAGCAGTCCTCACGATGAGCACCAGTCCTCCGGCCCAAGACCAGTAAAACATAACACGTTTCTGAAATAACAAGCAGTCCTCACGATGAGCACCAGTCCTCTGGCCCAAGACCAGTAAAACATAACACGTTTTTGGAACAATAAGCAGTCCTCACGATGAGCACCGGTCCTCCGGCCCAAGACCAGTAAAACATAGCACGTTTCTGGAACAATAAGCAGTCCTCACGATGAGCACCTGTCCTCGGGCACAAGACCAGTAAAACATAACACGTTTCTTGAACAACAAGCATTCCTCACGATGAGCACCTGTCCTCCGGCCAAAGACCAGTAAAACATAACACGTTTCTGGAACAACAAGCAGTCCTCACGATGAGCACCTGTCCTTCGGCCCAAGACCAGTAAAACATAAAACGTTTCTGGAACAATAAGCAGTCCTCACGATGAGCACCTGTCCTCCGGCCCAAAACCAGTAAAACATAGCACGTTTCTGGAACAACAAGCAGTCCTAACGATGAGCACCAGTCCTCCGGCCCAAGACCAGTAAAACATAACACGTTTCTGGAACAACAAACAATCCTCACGATGAGCACCGGTCCTCCGGCCCAAGACCAGTAAAATATAACACGTTTCTGGAACAACAAACAGTCCCCACGATGAGCACCTGTCCTCCGGCCCAAAACCAGTAAAACATAACACGTTTCTGGAACAACAAACAGTCCTCACGACGAGCACCAGTCCTCCGGCCCAAGACCAGTAAAACATAGCACGTTTCTAGAACAACAAGCAGTCCTCACGATGAGCACCTGTCCTCCGGTCCAAGACCAGTAAAACATAACACGTTTCTGGAACAATAAGCAGTCCTCACGATGAGCACCTGTCCTCCGGTCCAAAACCAGTAAAACATAACACGTTTCTGGAAGAACAAGGAGTCCTCACGATGAGCACCTGTCCTCCGGCCCAAGACCAGTAAAACATAGCACGTTTCTAGAACAACAAGCATTCCTCACGATGAGCACCTGTCCTCCGGCCCAAGACCAGTAAAACATAACACGTTTCTGGAACAACAAACAGTCCTCACGATGAGCACCTGTCCTCCGGCCCAAAACCAGTAAAACATAACACGTATCTGGAACAACAAGCAGTCCTCACGATGAGCACCAGTCCTCCGGCCCAAGACCAGTCAAACATAACACGTTTCTGAAATAACAAGCAGTCCTCACGATGAGCACCGGTCCTCTGGCCCAAGACCAGTAAAACATAACACGTTTCTGGAACAATAAGCAGTCCTCACGATGAGCACCGGTCCTCCGGCCCAAGACCAGTAAAACATAACACGTTTCTGGAACAATAAGCAGTCCTCACGATGAGCACCTGTCCTCCGGCACAAGACCAGTAAAACATAACACTTTCTTGAACAACAAGCATTCCTCACGATGAGTACCTGTCCTCCGGCCCAAGACCAGTAAAACATAACACGTTTCCTGAACAACAAACAGTCCTCACGACGAGCACCAGTTCTCCGGCCTAAGACCAGTAAAACATAACACGTTTCTAGAACAACAAGCAGTCCTCACGATGAGCACCTGTCCTCCGGCCCAAGACCAGTAAAACATAACACGTTTCTGGAACAATAAGCAGTCCTCACGATGAGAACCTGTCCTCCGGCCCAAAACCAGTAAAACATAGCACGTTTCTGGAACAACAAACAGTCCTCACGACGAGCACCTGTCCTCCGGCCCAAGACCAGTAAAACATAACATGTTTCTAGAACAACAAGCAGTCCTCACGATGAGCACCTGTCCTCCGGCCCAAGACCAGTAAAACATAACACGTTTCTGGAACAATAAGCAGTCCTCACGATGAGCACCAGTCCTCCGGCCCAAGACCAGTAAAACATAACACGTTTCTGGAACAACAAACAGTCCTCACGATGAGCACCGGTCCTCCGGCCCAAGACCAGTAAAACATAACACGTTTCTGAAACAATAAGCAGTCCTCACGATGAGCACCTGTCCTCCGGCACAAGACCAGTAAAACATAACACGTTTCTGGAACAACAAGCATTCCTCACGATGAGCACCTGTCCTCCGGCCCAAGACCAGTAAAACATAACATGTTTCTTGAACAACAAGCAGTCCTCACGATGAGCACCTGCCCTTCGGCCCAAGACCAGTAAAACATAACACGTTTATGGAACAACAAACAGTCCTCACGATGAGCACCTGTCCTCCGGCCCAAAACCAGTAAAACATAACACGTTTCTGGAACAACAAACAGTCCTCACGACGAGCACCAGTCCTCCGGCCCAAGACCAGTAAAACATAACACGTTTCTAGAACAACAAGCAGTCCTCACGATGAGCACCTGTCCTCCGGTCCAAGACCAGTAAAACATAACACGTTTCTGGAACAACAAACAGTCCTCACGATGAGCACCGGTCCTCCGGCCCAAGACCAGTAAAACATAACACGTTTCTGAAACAATAAGCAGTCCTCACGATGAGCACCTGTCCTCCGGCACAAGACCAGTAAAACATAACACGTTTCTGGAACAACAAGCATTCCTCACGATGAGCACCTGTCCTCCGGCCCAAGACCAGTAAAACATAACACGTTTCTTGAACAACAAGCAGTCCTCACGATGAGCACCTGCCCTTCGGCCCAAGACCAGTAAAACATAACACGTTTCTAGAACAACAAGCAGTCCTCACGATGAGCACCGGTCCTCCGGCCCAAAACCAGTAAAACATAACACGTTTCTGGAACAACAAGGAGTCCTCACGATGAGCACCTGTCCTCCGGCCCAAGACCAGTAAAACATAACACGTTTCTAGAACAACAAGCAGTCCTCACGATGAGCACCTGTCCTCCGGCCCAAGACCAGTAAAACATAACACGTTTCTGGAACAACAAACAGTCCTCACGATGAGCACCTGTCCTCCGGCCCAAAACCAGTAAAACATAACACGTTTCTGGAACAACAAGCAGTCCTCACGATGAGCACCAGTCCTCCGGCCCAAGACCAGTCAAACATAACACGTTTCTGAAATAACAAGCAGTCCTCACGATGAGCACCGGTCCTCTGGCCCAAGACCAGTAAAACATAACACGTTTCTGGAACAATAAGCAGTCCTCACGATGAGCACCGGTCCTCCGGCCCAAGACCAGTAAAACATAACACGTTTCTGGAACAACAAACAGTCCTCACGATGAGCACCTGTCCTCCGGCCCAAAACCAGTAAAACATAACACGTTTCTGGAACAACAAGCAGTCCTCACGATGAGCACCAGTCCTCCGGCCCAAGACCAGTAAAACATAACACGTTTCTGAAATAACAAGCAGTCCTCACGATGAGCACCAGTCCTCTGGCCCAAGACCAGTAAAACATAACACGTTTCTGGAACAATAAGCAGTCCTCACGATGAGCACCGGTCCTCCGGCCCAAGACCAGTAAAACATAGCACGTTTCTGGAACAATAAGCAGTCCTCACGATGAGCACCTGTCCTCGGGCACAAGACCAGTAAAACATAACACGTTTCTTGAACAACAAGCATTCCTCACGATGAGCACCTGTCCTCCGGCCAAAGACCAGTAAAACATAACACGTTTCTGGAACAACAAGCAGTCCTCACGATGAGCACCTGTCCTTCGGCCCAAGACCAGTAAAACATAAAACGTTTCTGGAACAATAAGCAGTCCTCACGATGAGCACCTGTCCTCCGGCCCAAAACCAGTAAAACATAGCACGTTTCTGGAACAACAAGCAGTCCTAACGATGAGCACCAGTCCTCCGGCCCAAGACCAGTAAAACATAACACGTTTCTGGAACAACAAACAATCCTCACGATGAGCACCGGTCCTCCGGCCCAAGACCAGTAAAACATAACACGTTTCTGGAACAACAAACAGTCCCCACGATGAGCACCTGTCCTCCGGCCCAAAACCAGTAAAACATAACACGTTTCTGGAACAACAAACAGTCCTCACGACGAGCACCAGTCCTCCGGCCCAAGACCAGTAAAACATAGCACGTTTCTAGAACAACAAGCAGTCCTCACGATGAGCACCTGTCCTCCGGTCCAAGACCAGTAAAACATAACACGTTTCTGGAACAATAAGCAGTCCTCACGATGAGCACCTGTCCTCCGGTCCAAAACCAGTAAAACATAACACGTTTCTGGAAGAACAAGGAGTCCTCACGATGAGCACCTGTCCTCCGGCCCAAGACCAGTAAAACATAGCACGTTTCTAGAACAACAAGCATTCCTCACGATGAGCACCTGTCCTCCAGCCCAAGACCAGTAAAACATAACACGTTTCTGGAACAACAAACAGTCCTCACGATGAGCACCTGTCCTCCGGCCCAAAACCAGTAAAACATAACACGTATCTGGAACAACAAGCAGTCCTCACGATGAGCACCAGTCCTCCGGCCCAAGACCAGTCAAACATAACACGTTTCTGAAATAACAAGCAGTCCTTACGATGAGCACCGGTCCTCTGGCCCAAGACCAGTAAAACATAACACGTTTCTGGAACAATAAGCAGTCCTCACGATGAGCACCAGTCCTCCGGCCCAAGACCAGTAAAACATAACACGTTTCTGGAACAATAAGCAGTCCTCACGATGAGCACCTGTCCTCCGGCACAAGACCAGTAAAACATAACACTTTCTTGAACAACAAGCATTCCTCACGATGAGTACCTGTCCTCCGGCCCAAGACCAGTAAAACATAACACGTTTCCTGAACAACAAACAGTCCTCACGACGAGCACCAGTTCTCCGGCCTAAGACCAGTAAAACATAGCACGTTTCTAGAACAACAAGCAGTCCTCACGATGAGCACCTGTCCTCCGGCCCAAGACCAGTAAAACATAACACGTTTCTGGAACAATAAGCAGTCCTCACGATGAGAACCTGTCCTCCGGCCCAAAACCAGTAAAACATAGCACGTTTCTGGAACAACAAACAGTCCTCACGACGAGCACCTGTCCTCCGGCCCAAGACCAGTAAAACATAACATGTTTCTAGAACAACAAGCAGTCCTCACGATGAGCACCTGTCCTCCGGCCCAAGACCAGTAAAACATAACACGTTTCTGGAACAATAAGCAGTCCTCACGATGAGCACCAGTCCTCCGGCCCAAGACCAGTAAAACATAACACGTTTCTGGAACAACAAACAGTCCTCACGATGAGCACCGGTCCTCCGGCCCAAGACCAGTAAAACATAACACGTTTCTGAAACAATAAGCAGTCCTCACGATGAGCACCTGTCCTCCGGCACAAGACCAGTAAAACATAACACGTTTCTGGAACAACAAGCATTCCTCACGATGAGCACCTGTCCTCCGGCCCAAGACCAGTAAAACATAACATGTTTCTTGAACAACAAGCAGTCCTCACGATGAGCACCTGCCCTTCGGCCCAAGACCAGTAAAACATAACACGTTTCTGGAACAACAAACAGTCCTCACGATGAGCACCTGTCCTCCGGCCCAAAACCAGTAAAACATAACACGTTTCTGGAACAACAAACAGTCCTCACGACGAGCACCAGTCCTCCGGCCCAAGACCAGTAAAACATAACACGTTTCTAGAACAACAAGCAGTCCTCACGATGAGCACCTGTCCTCCGGTCCAAGACCAGTAAAACATAACACGTTTCTGGAACAACAAACAGTCCTCACGATGAGCACCGGTCCTCCGGCCCAAGACCAGTAAAACATAACACGTTTCTGAAACAATAAGCAGTCCTCACGATGAGCACCTGTCCTCCGGCACAAGACCAGTAAAACATAACACGTTTCTGGAACAACAAGCATTCCTCACGATGAGCACCTGTCCTCCGGCCCAAGACCAGTAAAACATAACACGTTTCTTGAACAACAAGCAGTCCTCACGATGAGCACCTGCCCTTCGGCCCAAGACCAGTAAAACATAACACGTTTCTGGAACAACAAACAGTCCTCACGACGAGCACCAGTCCTCCGGCCCAAGACCAGTAAAACATAGCACGTTTCTAGAACAACAAGCAGTCCTCACGATGAGCACCTGTCCTCCGGCCCAAGACCAGTAAAACATAAAACGTTTCTGGAACAATAAGCAGTCCTCACGATGAGCACCTGTCCTCCGGCCCAAAACCAGTAAAACATAGCACGTTCCTGGAACAACAAGCAGTCCTCACGATGAGCACCAGTCCTCCGGCCCAAGACCAGTAAAACATAACACGTTTCTGGAACAACAAATAGTCCTCACGATGAGCACCGGTCCTCCGGCCCAAGACCAGTAAAACATAACACGTTTCTGGAACAACAAACAGTCCTCACGATGAGCACCTGTCCTCCGGCCCAAAACCAGTAAAACATAACACGTTTCTGGAACAACAAACAGTCCTCACGACGAGCACCAGTCCTCCGGCCCAAGACCAGTAAAACATATCACGTTTCTAGAACAACAAGCAGTCCTCACGATGAGCACCTGTCCTCCGGTCCAAGACCAGTAAAACATAACACGTTTCTGGAACAATAAGCAGTCCTCACGATGAGCACTTGTCCTCCGGCCCAAAACCAGTAAAACATAACACGTTTCTGGAACAACAAGGAGTCCTCACGATGAGCACCAGTCCTCCGGCCCAAGACCAGTAAAACATAACACGTTTCTAGAACAACAAGCAGTCCTCACGATGAGCACCTGTCCTCCGGCCCAAGACCAGTAAAACATAACACGTTTCTGGAACAACAAACAGTCCTCACGATGAGCACCTGTCCTCCGGCCCAAAACCAGTAAAACATAACACGTTTCTGGAACAACAAGCAGTCCTCACGATGAACACCAGTCCTCCGGCCCAAGACCAGTCAAACATAACACGTTTCTGAAATAACAAGCAGTCCTCACGATGAGCACCGGTCCTCTGGCCCAAGACCAGTAAAACATAACACGTTTCTGGAACAATAAGCAGTCCTCACGATGAGCACCGGTCCTCCGGCCCAAGACCAGTAAAACATAAAACGTTTCTGGAACAATAAGCAGTCCTCACGATGAGCACCTGTCCTCCGGCCCAAAACCAGTAAAACATAGCACGTTTCTGGAACAACAAGCAGTCCTCACGATGAGCACCAGTCCTCCGGCCCAAGACCAGTAAAACATAACACGTTTCTGGAACAACAAACAGTCCTCACGATGAGCACCGGTCCTCCGGCCCAAGACCAGTAAAACATAACACGTTTCTAGAACAACAAACAGTCCTCACGATGTGCACCTGTCCTCCGGCCCAAGACCAGTAAAACATAAAACGTTTCTGGAACAATAAGCAGTCCTCACGATGAGCACCTGTCCTCCGGCCCAAAACCAGTAAAACATAGCACGTTTCTGGAACAACAAGCAGTCCTCACGATGAGCACCAGTCCTCCGGCCCAAGACCAGTAAAACATAACACGTTTCTGGAACAACAAACAGTCCTCACGATGAGCACCGGTCCTCCGGCCCAAGACCAGTAAAACATAACACGTTTCTGGAACAACAAACAGTCCTCACGATGAGCACCTGTCCTCCGGCCCAAAACCAGTAAAAGATAACACGTTTCTGGAACAACAAACAGTCCTCACGACGAGCACCAGTCCTTCGGCCCAAGACCAGTAAAACATACCACGTTTCTAGAACAACAAGCAGTCCTCACGATGAGCACCTGTCCTCCGGTCCAAGACCAGTAAAACATAACACGTTTCTGGAACAATAAGCAGTCCTCACGATGAGCACCTGTCCTCCGGCCCAAAACCAGTAAAACATAACACGTTTCTGGAACAACAAGGAGTCCTCACGATGAGCACCTGTCCTCCGGCCCAAGACCAGTAAAACATAACACGTTTCTAGAACAACAAGCAGTCCTCACGATGAGCACCTGTCCTCCGGCCCAAGACCAGTAAAACATAACACGTTTCTGGAACAACAAACAGTCCTCACGATGAGCACCTGTCCTCCGGCCCAAAACCAGTAAAACATAACACGTTTCTGGAACAACAAGCAGTCCTCACGATGAGCATCAGTCCTCCGGCCCAAGACCAGTCAAACATAACACGTTTCTGAAATAACAAGCAGTCCTCACGATGAGCACCGGTCCTCTGGCCCAAGACCAGTAAAACATAACACGTTTCTGGAACAATAAGCAGTCCTCACGATGAGCACCGGTCCTCCGGCCCAAGACCAGTAAAACATAAAACGTTTCTGGAACAATAAGCAGTCCTCACGATGAGCACCTGTCCTCCGGCCCAAAACCAGTAAAACATAGCACGTTTCTGGAACAACAAGCAGTCCTCACGATGAGCACCAGTCCTCCGGCCCAAGACCAGTAAAACATAACACGTTTCTGGAACAACAAACAGTCCTCACGATGAGCACCGGTCCTCCGGCCCAAGACCAGTAAAACATAACACGTTTCTGGAACAACAAACAGTCCTCACGATGAGCACCTGTCCTCCGGCCCAAAACCAGTAAAACATAACACGTTTCTGGAACAACAAGCAGTCCTCACGATGAGCACCAGTCCTCCGGCCCAAGACCAGTAAAACATAACACGTTTCTGAAATAACAAGCAGTCCTCACGATGAGCACCAGTCCTCTGGCCCAAGACCAGTAAAACATAACACGTTTCTGGAACAATAAGCAGTCCTCACGATGAGCACCGGTCCTCCGGCCCAAGACCAGTAAAACATAGCACGTTTCTGGAACAATAAGCAGTCCTCACGATGAGCACCTGTCCTCGGGCACAAGACCAGTAAAACATAACACGTTTCTTGAACAACAAGCATTCCTCACGATGAGCACCTGTCCTCCGGCCAAAGACCAGTAAAACATAACACGTTTCTGGAACAACAAGCAGTCCTCACGATGAGCACCTGTCCTTCGGCCCAAGACCAGTAAAACATAAAACGTTTCTGGAACAATAAGCAGTCCTCACGATGAGCACCTGTCCTCCGGCCCAAAACCAGTAAAACATAGCACGTTTCTGGAACAACAAGCAGTCCTAACGATGAGCACCAGTCCTCCGGCCCAAGACCAGTAAAACATAACACGTTTCTGGAACAACAAACAATCCTCACGATGAGCACCGGTCCTCCGGCCCAAGACCAGTAAAACATAACACGTTTCTGGAACAACAAACAGTCCCCACGATGAGCACCTGTCCTCCGGCCCAAAACCAGTAAAACATAACACGTTTCTGGAACAACAAACAGTCCTCACGACGAGCACCAGTCCTCCGGCCCAAGACCAGTAAAACATAGCACGTTTCTAGAACAACAAGCAGTCCTCACGATGAGCACCTGTCCTCCGGTCCAAGACCAGTAAAACATAACACGTTTCTGGAACAATAAGCAGTCCTCACGATGAGCACCTGTCCTCCGGCCCAAAACCAGTAAAACATAACACGTTTCTGGAAGAACAAGGAGTCCTCACGATGAGCACCTGTCCTCCGGCCCAAGACCAGTAAAACATAGCACGTTTCTAGAACAACAAGCATTCCTCACGATGAGCACCTGTCCTCCGGCCCAAGACCAGTAAAACATAACACGTTTCTGGAACAACAAACAGTCCTCACGATGAGCACCTGTCCTCCGGCCCAAAACCAGTAAAACATAACACGTATCTGGAACAACAAGCAGTCCTCACGATGAGCACCAGTCCTCCGGCCCAAGACCAGTCAAACATAGCACGTTTCTGAAATAACAAGCAGTCCTCACGATGAGCACCGGTCCTCTGGCCCAAGACCAGTAAAACATAACACGTTTCTGGAACAATAAGCAGTCCTCACGATGAGCACCGGTCCTCCGGCCCAAGACCAGTAAAACATAACACGTTTCTGGAACAATAAGCAGTCCT
The DNA here is from genome assembly GCA_963680875.1 of Bathymodiolus brooksi. Taxonomy (NCBI): domain Eukaryota; kingdom Metazoa; phylum Mollusca; class Bivalvia; order Mytilida; family Modiolidae; genus Bathymodiolus; species Bathymodiolus brooksi. The sequence continues at coordinate 45,969,192 of OY804586.1, forward strand.
TACGATGAGCACCTGTCCTCCGGCACAAGACCAGTAAAACATAACACTTTCTTGAACAACAAGCATTCCTCACGATGAGTACCTGTCCTCCGGCCCAAGACCAGTAAAACATAACACGTTTCCTGAACAACAAACAGTCCTCACGACGAGCACCAGTTCTCCGGCCTAAGACCAGTAAAACATAACACGTTTCTAGAACAACAAGCAGTCCTCACGATGAGCACCTTTCCTCCGGCCCAAGACCAGTAAAACATAACACGTTTCTGGAACAATAAGCAGTCCTCACGATGAGAACCTGTCCTCCGGCCCAAAACCAGTAAAACATAGCACGTTTCTGGAACAACAAACAGTCCTCACGACGAGCACCTGTCCTCCGGCCCAAGACCAGTAAAACATAACATGTTTCTAGAACAACAAGCAGTCCTCACGATGAGCACCTGTCCTCCGGCCCAAGACCAGTAAAACATAACACGTTTCTGGAACAATAAGCAGTCCTCACGATGAGCACCAGTCCTCCGGCCCAAGACCAGTAAAACATAACACGTTTCTGGAACAACAAACAGTCCTCACGATGAGCACCGGTCCTCCGGCCCAAGACCAGTAAAACATAACACGTTTCTGAAACAATAAGCAGTCCTCACGATGAGCACCTGTCCTCCGGCACAAGACCAGTAAAACATAACACGTTTCTGGAACAACAAGCATTCCTCACGATGAGCACCTGTCCTCCGGCCCAAGACCAGTAAAACATAACACGTTTCTTGAACAACAAGCAGTCCTCACGATGAGCACCTGCCCTTCGGCCCAAGACCAGTAAAACATAGCACGTTTCTGGAACAACAAACAGTCCTCACGACGAGCACCAGTCCTCCGGCCCAAGACCAGTAAAACATATCACGTTTCTAGAACAACAAGCAGTCCTCACGATGAGCACCTGTCCTCCGGCCCAAGACCAGTAAAACATAAAACGTTTCTGGAACAATAAGCAGTCCTCACGATGAGCACCTGTCCTCCGGCCCAAAACCAGTAAAACATAGCGCGTTTCTGGAACAACAAGCAGTCCTCACGATGAGCACCAGTCCTCCGGCCCAAGACCAGTAAAACATAACACGTTTCTGGAACAACAAACAGTCCTCACGATGAGCACCGGTCCTCCGGCCCAAGACCAGTAAAACATAACACGTTTCTGGAACAACAAACAGTCCTCACGATGAGCACCTGTCCTCCGGCCCAAAACCAGTAAAACATAACACGTTTCTGGAACAACAAGCAGTCCTCACGATGAGCACCAGTCCTCCGGCCCAAGACCAGTAAAACATAACACGTTTCTGAAATAACAAGCAGTCCTCACGATGAGCACCAGTCCTCTGGCCCAAGACCAGTAAAACATAACACGTTTCTGGAACAATAAGCAGTCCTCACGATGAGCACCGGTCCTCCGGCCCAAGACCAGTAAAACATAGCACGTTTCTGGAACAATAAGCAGTCCTCATGATGAGCACCTGTCCTCGGGCACAAGACCAGTAAAACATAACACGTTTCTTGAACAACAAGCATTCCTCACGATGAGCACCTGTCCTCCGGCCAAAGACCAGTAAAACATAACACGTTTCTGGAACAACAAGCAGTCCTCACGATGAGCACCTGTCCTTCGGCCCAAGACCAGTAAAACATAACACGTTTCTGGAACAACAAGCAGTCCTCACGATGAGCACCTGTCCTCCGGCCCAAGACCAGTAAAACATAACACGTTTCTAGAACAACAAGCAGTCCTCACGATGAGCACCTGTCCTCCGGCCCAAGACCAGTAAAAGATAACACGTTTCTGGAACAACAAGCAGTCCTCACGATGAGCACCTGTCCTCTGGCCCAAGACCAGTAAAACATAACACGTTTCTGGAACAACAAGCAGTCCCCACGACTAGCACCAGTCCTCCGGCCCAAGACCAGTAAAACATAGCACGTTTCTAGAATAACAAACAGTCCTCACGATGAGCACCGGTCCTCCGGCCCAAGACCAGTAAAACATAGCACGTTTCTAGAACAACAAGCAGTCCTCACGATGAGCACCTGTCCTCCGGCCCAAGACCAGTAAAACATAGCACGTTTCTGGAACAACAAGCAGTCCTGACGATGAGCACCTGTCCTCCGGCCCAAAATCAGTAAAACATAACACGTTTCTAGAACAACAAGCGGTCCTCACGATGAGCACCTGTCCTCCGGCCCAAGACCAGTAAAACATAACGCGTTTCCTGAACAACAAACAGTCCTCACGACGAGCACCAGTCCTCCGGCCCAAGACCAGTAAAACATAACAGGTTTCTAGAACAACAAGCAGTCCTCACGATGAGCACCTGTCCTCCGGCCCAAGACCAGTAAAACATAACACGTTTCTAGAACAACAAGCAGTCCTCACGATGAGCACCTGTCCTCCGACCCAAGACCAGTAAAACATAACACGTTTCTGGAACAATAAGCAGTCCTCACGATGAGCACCTGTCCTCCAGCCAAAATCCAGTAAAACATAGCACGTTTCTGGAACAATAACAGTCCTCACGACGAGCACCAGTCCTCCGGCCCAAGACCAGTAAAACATAACACGTTTCTAGAACAACAAACAGTCCTCACGATGAGCACCTGTCCTCCGGCCCAAGACCAGTAAAACATAACACGTTTCTGGAACAATAAGCAGTCCTCACGATGAGCACCTGTCCTCCGGCCCAAAACCAGTAAAACATAGCACGTTTATGGAACAACAAGCAGTCCTCACGATGAGCACCGGTCCTCCGGCCCAAGACCAGTAAAACATAACACGTTTCTGGAAAAAACAAACAGTCCTCACGATGAGCACCTGTCCTCCGGCCCAAAACCAGTAAAACATAACACGTTTCTGGAACAACAAGCAGACCTCACGATGAGCACCAGTCCTCCGGCCCAAGACCAGTAAAACATAACACGTTTCTGAAATAACAAGCAGTCCTCACGATGAGCACCAGTCCTCTGGCCCAAGACCAGTAAAACATAACACGTTTCTGGAACAATAAGCAGTCCTCACGATGAGCACCGGTCCTCCGGCCCAAGACCAGTAAAACATAACACGTTACTGGAACAACAAGCATTCCTCACGATGAGCACCTGTCCTCCGGCCCAAGACCAGTAAAACATAACACGTTTCTTGAACAACAAGCAGTCCTCACGATGAGCACCAGTCCTCCGGCCCAAGACCAGTAAAACATAACACGTTTCTGAAATAACAAGCAGTCCTCACGATGAGCACCAGTCCTCTGGCCCAAGACCAGTAAAACATAACACGTTTCTGGAACAATAAGCAGTCCTCACGATGAGCACCGGTCCTCCGGCCCAAGACCAGTAAAACATAGCACGTTTCTGGAACAATAAGCAGTCCTCACGATGAGCACCTGTCCTCGGGCACAAGACCAGTAAAACATAACACGTTTCTTGAACAACAAGCATTCCTCACGATGAGCACCTGTCCTCCGGCCAAAGACCATTAAAACATAACACGTTTCTGGAACAACAAGCAGTCCTCACGATGAGCACCTGTCCTTCGGCCCAAGACCAGTAAAACATAAAACGTTTCTGGAACAATAAGCAGTCCTCACGATGAGCACCTGTCCTCCGGCCCAAAACCAGTAAAACATAGCACGTTTCTGGAACAACAAGCAGTCCTAACGATGAGCATCAGTCCTCCGGCCCAAGACCAGTAAAACATAACACGTTTCTGGAACAACAAACAGTCCTCACGATGAGCACCGGTCCTCCGGCCCAAGACCAGTAAAACATAACACGTTTCTGGAACAACAAACAGTCCTCACGATGAGCACCTGTCCTCCGGCCCAAAACCAGTAAAACATAACACGTTTCTGGAACAACAAACAGTCCTCACGACGAGCACCAGTCCTCCGGCCCAAGACCAGTAAAACATAGCACGTTTCTAGAACAACAAGCAGTCCTCACGATGAGCACCTGTCCTCCGGTCCAAGACCAGTAAAACATAACACGTTTATGGAACAATAAGCAGTCCTCACGGTGAGCACCTGTCCTCCGGCCCAAAACCAGTAAAACATAACACGTTTCTGGAACAACAAGGAGTCCTCACGATGAGCACCTGTCCTCCGGCCCAAGACCAGTAAAACATAACACGTTTCTAGAACAACAAGCATTCCTCACGATGAGCACCTGTCCTCCGGCCCAAGACCAGTAAAACATAACACGTTTCTGGAACAACAAACAGTCCTCACGATGAGCACCTGTCCTCCGGCCCAAAACCAGTAAAACATAACACATTTCTGGAACAACAAGCAGTCCTCACGATGAGCACCAGTCCTCCGGCCCAAGACCAGTCAAACATAACACGTTTCTGAAATAACAAGCAGTCCTCACGATGAGCACCGGTCCTCTGGCCCAAGACCAGTAAAACATAACACGTTTCTGGAACAATAAGCAGTCCTCACGATGAGCACCGGTCCTCCGGCCCAAGACCAGTAAAACATAACACGTTTCTGGAACAATAAGCAGTCCTCACGATGAGCACCTGTCCTCCGGCACAAGACCAGTAAAACATAACACTTTCTTGAACAACAAGCATTCCTCACGATGAGCACCTGTCCTCCGGCCCAAGACCAGTAAAACATAACACGTTTCCTGAACAACAAACAGTCCTCACGACGAGCACCAGTTCTCCGGCCTAAGACCAGTAAAACATAACACGTTTCTAGAACAACAAGCAGTCCTCACGATGAGCACCTGTCCTCCGGCCCAAGACCAGTAAAACATAACACGTTTCTGGAACAATAAGCAGTCCTCACGATGAGAACCTGTCCTCCGGCCCAAAACCAGTAAAACATAGCACGTTTCTGGAACAACAAACAGTCCTCACGACGAGCACCTGTCCTCCGGCCCAAGACCAGTAAAACATAACATGTTTCTAGAACAACAAGCAGTCCTCACGATGAGCACCTGTCCTCCGGCCCAAGACCAGTAAAACATAACACGTTTCTGGAACAATAAGCAGTCCTCACGATGAGCACCAGTCCTCCGGCCCAAGACCAGTAAAACATAACACGTTTCTGGAACAACAAACAGTCCTCACGATGAGCACCGGTCCTCCGGCCCAAGACCAGTAAAACATAACACGTTTCTGAAACAATAAGCAGTCCTCACGATGAGCACCTGTCCTCCGGCACAAGACCAGTAAAACATAACACGTTTCTGGAACAACAAGCATTCCTCACGATGAGCACCTGTCCTCCGGCCCAAGACCAGTAAAACATAACACGTTTCTTGAACAACAAGCATTCCTCACGATGAGCACCTGCCCTTCGGCCCAAGACCAGTAAAACATAGCACGTTTCTTGAACAACAAGCAGTCCTCACGATGAGCACCAGTCCTCCGGCCCAAGACCAGTAAAACATAACACGTTTCTAGAACAACAAGCAGTCCTCACGATGAGCACCTGTCCTCCGGCCCAAGACCAGTAAAACATAACACGTTTCTGGAACAACAAGCAGTCCTCACGATGAGCACCAGTCGTCTGGCCCAAGACCAGTAAAACATAACACGTTTCTGGAACAACAAGCAGTCCCCACGACTAGCACCAGTCCTCCGGCCCAAGACCAGTAAAACATAGCACGTTTCTAGAATAACAAACAGTCCTCACGATGAGCACCGGTCCTCCGGCCCAAGACCAGTAAAACATAACACGTTTCTAGAACAACAAGCAGTCCTCACGATGAGCACCTGTACTCCGGCCAAAGACCAGTAAAACATAACACGTTTCGGGAATAATAAGCAGTCCTCACGATGAGCACCTGTCCTACGGCCCAAAATCAGTAAATCATAAAACGTTTCTGGAACAACAAGCAGTCCTCACGATGAGCACCTGTCCTCCGGCCCAAGACCAGTAAAACATAACACGTTTCTGGAACAACAAGCAGTCCTCACGATGAGCTCCTGTCCTCCGGCCCAAGACCAGTAAAACATAACACGTTTCTGGAACAACAAGCAGTCCCCACGACTAGCACCAGTCCTCCGGCCCAAGACCAGTAAAACATAGCACGTTTCTAGAATAACAAACAGTCCTCACGATGAGCACCGGTCCTCCGGCCCAAGACCAGTAAAACATAGCACGTTTCTAGAACAACAAGCAGTCCTCACGATGAGCACCTGTCCTACGGCCCAAAACCAGTAAAACATAACACGCTTCTGGAACAACAACAGTCCTCACGACGAGCACCAGTCCTCCGGCCCAAGACCAGTAAAACATAACACGTTTCTGGAACAACAAGCAGTCCTCACGATGAGCACCTGTCCTCCGGCCCAAGACCAGTAAAACATAACACGTTTCTAGAACAACAAGCAGTCCTCACGATGAGCACCTGTCCTCCGGCCCAAGACCAGTAAAACATAACACGTTTCTGGAACAACAAGCAGTCCTCACGATGAGCACCAGTCGTCTGGCCCAAGACCAGTAAAACATAACACGTTTCTGGAACAACAAGCAGTCCCCACGACTAGCACCAGTCCTCCGGCCCAAGACCAGTAAAACATAGCACGTTTCTAGAATAACAAACAGTCCTCACGATGAGCACCGGTCCTCCGGCCCAAGACCAGTAAAACATAACACGTTTCTAGAACAACAAGCAGTCCTCACGATGAGCACCTGTACTCCGGCCAAAGACCAGTAAAACATAACACGTTTCGGGAACAATAAGCAGTCCTCACGATGAGCACCTGTCCTATGGCCCAAAATCAGTAAATCATAACACGTTTCTGGAACAACAAGCAGTCCTCACGATGAGCACCTGTCCTCCGGCCCAAGACCAGTAAAACATAACACGTTTCTGGAACAACAAGCAGTCCTCACGATGAGCACCTGTCCTCCGGCCCAAGACCAGTAAAACATAACACGTTTCTGGAACAACAAGCAGTCCCCACGACTAGCACCAGTCCTCCGGCCCAAGACCAGTAAAACATAACACGTTTCTAGAATAACAAACAGTCCTCACGATGAGCACCGGTCCTCCGGCCCAAGACCAGTAAAACATAGCACGTTTCTAGAACAACAAGCAGTCCTCACGATGAGCACCTGTCCTACGGCCCAAGACCAGTAAAACATAGCACGTTTCTGAAACAACAAGCAGTCCTCACGATGAGCACCTGTCCACCGGCCCAAAATCAGTAAAACATAACACGTTTCTAGAACAACAAGCAGTCCTCACGATGAGCACCTGTCCTCCGGCCCAAGACCAGTAAAACATAACGCGTTTCCTGAACAACAAACAGTCCTCACGACGAGCACCAGTTTTCCGGCCCAAGACCAGTAAAACATAACTCGTTTCTAGAACAACAAGCAGTCCTCACGATGAGCACCTGTCCTCCGGCCCAAGACCAGTAAAACATAACACGTTTCTAGAACAACAAGCAGTCCTCACGATGAGCACCTGTCCTCCGGCCCAAGACCAGTAAAACATAACACGTTTCTGGAACAATAAGCAGTCCTCACGATGAGCACCTGTCCTCCGGCCCAAAACCAGTAAAACATATCACGTTTCTGGAACAACAAGCAGTCCTCACGATGAGCACCTGTCCTCCGGCCCAAGACCAGTAAAACATAACACGTTTCTGGAACAACAAACAGTCCTCACGATGAGCACCTGTCCTCCGGCCCAAAACCAGTAAAACATAACACGTTTCTGGAACAACAAGCAGTCCTCAAGATGAGCACCAGTCCTCCGGCCCAAGACCAGTAAAACATAGCGCGTTTCCTGAACAACAAACAGTCCTCACGACGAGCACCAGTCCTCCGGCCCAAGACCAGTAAAACATAACACGTTTCTAGAACAACAAGCAGTCCTCACGATGAGCACCTGTCCTCCGGCCCAAGACCAGTAAAACATAGCACATTTCTAGAACAACAAGCAGTCCTCACGATGAGCACCTGTCCTCCGGCCCAAGACCAGTAAAACATAACACGTTTCTGGAACAATAAGCAGTCCTCACGATGAGCACCTGTCCTCCGGCCCAAAACCAGTAAAACATATCACGTTTCTGGAACAACAAGCAGTCCTCACGATGAGCACCTGTCCTCCGGCCCAAGACCAGTAAAACATAACACGTTTCTGGAACAACAAACAGTCCTCACGATGAGCACCTGTCCTCCGGCCCAAGACCAGTAAAACATAACACATTTCTGGAACAACAAACAGTCCTCACGATGAGCACCAGTCCTCGGCCCAAGACCAGTAAAACATAGCACGTTTCTAGAACAACAAACAGTCTTCACGATGAGCACCAGTCCTCGGCCCAAGACCAGTAAAACATAACACGTTTCTAGAACAATAAACAGTCTTCACGATGAGCACCAGTCCTCCGGCCCAAGACCAGTAAAACATAGCACGTTTCCTGAACAATAAACAGTCCTCACGATGAGCACCAGTCGTCGGCCCAAGACCAGTAAAACATAACACATTTCTGGAGCAACAAGCAGTCCTCACGACGAGCACCTGTCCTCCGGCCCAAGACCAGTAAAACATAACACATTTCTGGAACAACAAGCAGTCCCCACGACTAGCACCAGTCCTCCGGCCCAAGACCAGTAAAACATAACACGTTTCTAGAATAACAAACAGTCCTCACGATGAGCACCGGTCCTCCGGCCCAAGACCAGTAAAACATAGCACGTTTCTAGAACAACAAGCAGTCCTCACGATGAGCACCTGTCCTCCGGCCCAAGACCAGTAAAACATAGCACGTTTCTGAAACAACAAGCAGTCCTCACGATGAGCACCTGTCCTCCGGCCCAAAATCAGTAAAACATAACACGTTTCTAGAACAACAAGCAGTCCTCACGATGAGCACCTGTCCTCCGGCCCAAGACCAGTAAAACATAAAGCGTTTCCTGAACAACAAACAGTCCTCACGACGAGCACCAGTCCTCCGGCCCAAGACCAGTAAAACATAACACGTTTCTAGAACAACAAGCAGTCCTCACGATGAGCACCTGTCCTCCGGCCCAAGACCAGTAAAACATAACACGTTTCTAGAACAACAAGCAGTCCTCACGATGAGCACCTGTCCTCCGGCCCAAGACCAGTAAAACATAACACGTTTCTGGAACAATAAGCAGTCCTCACGATGAGCACCTGTCCTCCGGCCCAAAACCAGTAAAACATATCACGTTTCTGGAACAACAAGCAGTCCTCACGATGAGCACCTGTCCTCCGGCCCAAGACCAGTAAAACATAGCACGTTTCTGGAACAACAAACAGTCCTCACGATGAGCACCTGTCCTCCGGCCCAAAACCAGTAAAACATAACACGTTTCTGGAACAACAAGCAGTCCTCACGATGAGCACCAGTCCTCCGGCCCAAGACCAGTAAAACATAAACACGTTTATGAAATAACAAGCAGTCCTCACGATGAGCACCAGTCCTCTGGCCCAAGACCAGTGAAACATAACACGTTTCTGGAACAATAAGCAGTACTCACGATGAGCACCGGTCCTCCGGCCCAAGACCAGTAAACCATAACACGTTTCTGGAACAATAAGCAGTCCTCACGATGAGCACCTGTCCTCCGGCACAAGACCAGTAAAACATAACACGTTTCTGGAACAACAAGCATTCCTCACGATGAGCACCTGTCCTCCGGCCCAAGACCAGTAAAACATAACACGTTTCTAGAACAACAAGCAGTCCTCACGATGAGCACCTGTCCTCCGGCCCAAGACCAGTAAAACATAGCACGTTTCTGGAACGACAAGCAGTCCTCACGATGAGCACCAGTCGTCTGGCCCAAGACCAGTAAAACATAACACGTTTCTGGAACAACAAGCAGTCCCCACGACTAGCACCAGTCCTCCGGCCCAAGACCAGTAAAACATAGCACGTTTCTAGAATAACAAACAGTCCTCACGATGAGCACCGGTCCTCCGGCCCAAGACCAGTAAAACATAACACGTTTCTAGAACAACAAGCAGTCCTCACGATGAGCACCTGTACTCCGGCCAAAGACCAGTAAAACATAACACGTTTCGGGAACAATAAGCAGTCCTCACGATGAGCACCTGTCCTACGGCCCAAAATCAGTAAATCATAACACGTTTCTGGAACAACAATCAGTCCTCACGATGAGAACCTGTCCTCCGGCCCAAGACCAGTAAAACATAAAACGTTTCTAGAACAACAAACAGTCCTCACGACGAGCACCAGTCCTCCGGCCCAAGACCAGTAAAACATAGCACGTGTCTAGAACAACAAGCAGTCCTCACGATGAGCACCTGTCCTCCGGCCCAAGACCAGTAAAACATAACACGTTTCTAGAACAACAAGCAGTCCTCACGATGAGCACCTGTCCTTCGGCCCAAGACCAGTAAAACATAACACGTTTCTGGAACAACAAGCAGTCCCCACGACTAGCACCAGTCCTCCGGCCCAAGACCAGTAAAACATAGCACGTTTCTAGAATAACAAACAGTCCTCACGATGAGCACCGGTCCTCCGGCCCAAGACCAGTAAAACATAACACGTTTCTAGAACAACAAGCAGTCCTCACGATGAGCACCTGTACTCCGGCCAAAGACCAGTAAAACATAACACGTTTCGGGAACAATAAGCAGTCCTCACGATGAGGACCTGTCCTCCGGCCCAAGACCAGTAAAACATAACACGTTTCTGGAACAACAAGCAGTCCTCACGATGAGCACCAGTCGTCTGGCCCAAGACCAGTAAAACATAACACGTTTCTGGAACAACAAGCAGTCCCCACGACTAGCACCAGTCCTCCGGCCCAAGACCAGTAAAACATAGCACGTTTTTAGAATAACAAACAGTCCTCACGATGAGCACCGGTCCTCCGGACCAAGACCAGTAAAACATAACACGTTTCTAGAACAACAAGCAGTCCTCACGATGAGCACCTGTACTCCGGCCAAAGACCAGTAAAACATAACACGTTTCGGGAACAATAAGCAGTCCTTACGATGAGCACCTGTCCTACGGCCCAAAATCAATAAATCATAACACGTTTCTGGAACAACAAGCAGTCCTCACGTTGAGCACCTGTCCTCCGGCCCAAGACCAGTAAAACATAAAACGTTTCTAGAACAACAAACAGTCCTCACGACGAGCACCAGTCCTCCGGCCCAAGACCAGTAAAACATAACACGTTTCTAGAACAACAAGCAGTCCTCATGATGAGCACCTGTCCTCCGGCCCAAGACCAGTAAAACATAACACGTTTCTAGAACAACAAGCAGTCCTCACGATGAGCACCTGTCCTTCGGCCCAAGACCAGTAAAACATAGCACGTTTCTGGAACAACAAGCAGTCCCCACGACTAGCACCAGTCCTCCGGCCCAAGACCAGTAAAACATAGCACGTTTCTAGAATAACAAACAGTCCTCACGATGAGCACCGGTCCTCCGGCCCAAGACCAGTAAAACATAACACGTTTCTAGAACAACAAGCAGTCCTCACGATGAGCACCTGTACTCCGGCCCAAGACCAGTAAAACATAGCACGTGTCTAGAACAAAAAGCAGTCCTCACGATGAGCACCTGTCCTCCGGCCCAAGACCAGTAAAACATAACACGTTTCTAGAACAACAAGCAGTCCTCACGATGAGCACCTGTCCTTCGGCCCAAGACCAGTAAAACATAACACGTTTCTGGAACAATAAGCAGTCCTCACGATGAGCACCTGTCCTCCGGCCCAAAAACAGTAAAACATAACACGTTTCTGGAACAACAACAGTCCTCACGACGAGCACCAGTCCTCCGGCCCAAGACCAGTAAAACATAACACGTTTCTAGAACAACAAACAGTCCTCACGATGAGCACCTGTCCTCCGGCCCAAGACCAGTAAAACATAACACGTTTCTGGAACAATAAGCAGTTCTCACGATGAGCACCTGTCCTCCGGCCCAAAACCAGTAAAACATAACACGTTTCTGGAACACCAAGCAGTCCTCACCATGAGCATCAGTCCTCCGGCCCAAGACCAGTAAAACATAACACGTTTCTAGAACAACAAGCAGTCCTCACGATGAGTACCAGTCCTCCGGCACAAGACCAGTAAAACATAACACGTTTCTGGAACAACAAACAGTCCTCACGATGAGCACCGGTCCTCAGGCCCAAGACCAGTAAAACATAACACGTTTCTGGAATAACAAGCAGTCCTCACGATGAGCACCAGTCCTCCGGCCCAAGACCAGTAAAACATAACACGTTTCTAGAACAACAAGCAGTCCTCACGATGAGTACCAGTCCTCCGGCCCAAGACCAGTAAAACATAACACGTTTCTGGAACAACAAACAGCCCTCACGATGAGCACCGGTCCTCCGGCCCAAGACCAGTAAAACATAGCACGTTTCTGGAATAACAAACAGTCCTCACGATGAGCACCAGTCCTCCGGCCCAAGACCAGGAAAACATAACACGTTTCTGGAACAACAATCAGTCCTCACGATGAGCACCTGTCCTCCGGCCCAAGACCAGTAAAACAACACGTTTCTAGAACAACAAGCAGTCCTCACGATGAGCACCTGTCCTCCGGCCCAAGACCAGTAAAACATAACACGTTTCGGGAACAATAAGCAGTCCTCACGATGAGCACCGGTCCTCCGGCCCAAAACCAGTAAAACATAACACGTTTCTGGAACAACAAGCAGTCCTCACGATGAGGACCTGTCCTCCGGCCTAAGACCAGTAAAACATAGCACGTTTCCTGAACAATAAACAGTCCTCACGACGAGCACCAGTCCTCCAGAACAAGACCAGTAAAACATAACACGTTTCTAGAACAACAAGCAGTCCTCACGATGAGCACCTGTCCTCCGGCCCAAGACCAGTAAAACATAGCACATTTCTGGAACAACAAAAAGTCTTCACGATGAACACCGGTCCTCCGGCCCAAGACCAGTAAAACATAGCACGTTTCTAGAACAACAAGCAGTCCTCACGATGAGCACCAGTCCTCGGCCCAAGACCAGTAAAACATAGCACGTTTCTAGAACAACAAACAGTCTTCACGATGAGCACCAGTCCTCCGGCCCAAGACCAGTAAAACATAGCACGTTTCCTGAACAATAAACAGTCCTCACGATGAGCACCTGTCGTCGGCCCAAGACCAGTAAAACATAACACATTTCTGGAGCAACAAGCAGTCCTCGCGACGAGCACCTGTCCTCCGGCCCAAGACCAGTAAAACATAACACATTTCTGGAACAACAAACAGTCCTCACGATGAGCACCAGTCCTCCGGCCCAAAACCAGTAAAACATAACACGTTTCTAGAACAACAAGCAGTCCTCACGATGAGTACCAATCCTCCGGCCCAAGACCAGTAAAACATAACACGTTTCTGGAACAACAAACAGTCCTCACGATGAGCACCGGTCCTCCGGCCCAAGACCAGTAAAACATAACACGTTTCTGGAACAACAAACAGTCCTCACGATGAGCACCAGTCCTCCGGCCCAAGACCAGTAAAACATAACACGTTTCTGGAACAACAAGCAGTCCTCACGATGAGCACCAGTCCCCCGGCCCAAGACCAGTAAAACATAACACGTTTCTGGAACAATAAGCAGTCCTCACGATGAGCACCTGTCCTCCGGCCCAAAACCAGTAAAACATATCACTTTTCTGGAACAACAAGCAGTCCTCACGATGAGCACCGGTCCTCCGGCCCAAGACCAGTAAAACATAACACGTTTCTGGAACAACAAACAGTCCTCACGATGAGCACCTGTCCTCCGGCCCAAAACCAGTAAAACATAACACGTTTCTGGAACAACAAGCAGTCCTCACGATGAGCACCAGTCCTCCGGCCCAAGACCAGTAAAACATAACACGTTTATGAAATAACAAGCAGTCCTCACGATGAGCACCTGTCCTCTGGCCCAAGACCAGTAAAACATAACACGTTTCTGGAACAATAAGCAGTCCTCACGATCAGCACCGGTCCTCCGGCCCAAGACCAGTAAAACATAGCACGTTTCTGGAACAATAAGCAGTCCTCACGATGAGCACCTGTCCTCCGGCACAAGACCAGTAAAACATAACACGTTTCTGGAACAACAAGCATTCCTCACGATGAGCACCTGTCCTCCGGCCCAAGACCAGTAAAACATAACACGTTTCTTGAACAACAAGCAGTCCTCACGATGAGCACCTGTCCTTCGGCCCAAGACCAGTAAAACATAACACGTTTCTGGAACAACAAGTAGTCCTCACGATGAGCACCTGTCCTCCGGCCCAAGACCAGTAAAACATAACACGTTTCTAGAACAACAAGCAGTCCTCACGATGAGCACCCGTCCTCCGGCCCAAGACCAGTAAAACATAACACGTTTCTGGAACAACAAGCAGTCCTCACGATGAGCACCAGTCGTCTGGCCCAAGACCAGTAAAACATAACACGTTTCTGGAACAACAAGCAGTCCCCACGACTAGCACCAGTCCTCCGGCCCAAGACCAGTAAAACATAGCACGTTTCTAGAATAACAAACAGTCCTCACGATGAGCACCGGTCCTGCGGCCCAAGACCAGTAAAACATAACACGTTTCTAGAATAACAAGCAGTCCTCACGATGAGCATCTGTACTCCGGCCAAAGACCAGTAAAACATAACACGTTTCGGGAACAATAAGCAGTCCTCACGATGAGCACCTGTCCTACGGCCCAAAATCAGTAAATCATAACACGTTTCTGGAACAACAAGCAGTCCTCACGATGAGCACCTGTCCTCCGGCCCAAGACCAGTAAAACATAAAACGTTTCTAGAACAACAAACAGTCCTCACGACGAGCACCAGTCCTCCGGCCCAAGACCAGTAAAACATAGCACGTGTCTAGAACAACAAGCAGTCCTCACGATGAGCACCTGTCCTCCGGCCCAAGACCAGTAAAACATAACACGTTTCTAGAACAACAAGCAGTCCTCACGATGAGCACCTGTCCTTCGGCCCAAGACCAGTAAAACATAACACGTTTCTGGAACAATAAGCAGTCCTCACGATGAGCACCTGTCTTCCGGCCCAAAACCAGTAAAACATAACACGTTTCTGGAACAACAACAGTCCTCACGACGAGCACCAGTCCTCCGGCCTAAGACCAGTAAAACATAACACGTTTCTAGAACAACAAACAGTCCTCACGATGAGCACCTGTCCTCCGGCCCAAGACCAGTAAAACATAACACGTTTCTGGAACAATAAGCAGTTCTCACGATGAGCACCTGTCCTCCGGCCCAAAACCAGTAAAACATAACACGTTTCTGGAACACCAAGCAGTCCTCACGATGAGCATCAGTCCTCCGGCCCAAGACCAGTAAAACATAACACGTTTCTAGAACAACAAGCAGTCCTCACGATGAGTACCAGTCCTCCGGCACAAGACCAGTAAAACATAGCACGTTTCTGGAACAACAAACAGTCCTCACGATGAGCACCGGTCCTCAGGCCCAAGACCAGTAAAACATAGCACGTTTCTGGAATAACAAGCAGTCCTCACGATTAGCACCAGTCCTCCGGCCCAAGACCAGTAAAACATAACACGTTTCTAGAACAACAAGCAGTCCTCACGATGAATACCAGTCCTCCGGCCCAAGACCAGTAAAACATAACACGTTTCTGGAACAACAAACAGCCCTCACGATGAGCACCGGTCCTCCGGCCCAAGACCAGTAAAACATAGCACGTTTCTGGAATAACAAACAGTCCTCACGATGAGCACCAGTCCTCCGGCCCAAGACCAGGAAAACATAACACGTTTCTGGAACAACAATCAGTCCTCACGATGAGCACCTGTCCTCCGGCCCAAGACCAGTAAAACAACACGTTTCTAGAACAACAAGCAGTCCTCACGATGAGCACCTGTCCTCCGGCCCAAGACCAGTAAAACATAACACGTTTCGGGAACAATAAGCAGTCCTCACGATGAGCACCGGTCCTCCGGCCCAAAACCAGTAAAACATAACACGTTTCTGGAACAACAAGCAGTCCTCACGATGAGGACCTGTCCTCCGGCCTAAGACCAATAAAACATAGCACGTTTCCTGAACAATAAACAGTCCTCACGACGAGCACCAGTCCTCCAGAACAAGACCAGTAAAACATAACACGTTTCTAGAACAACAAGCAGTCCTCACGATGAGCACCTGTCCTCCGGCCCAAGACCAGTAAAACATAACACATTTCTGGAACAACAAACAGTCCTCACGATGAGCACCGGTCCTCCGGCCCAAGACCAGTAAAACATAGCACGTTTCTAGAACAACAAGCAGTCCTCACGATGAGCACCAGTCCTCGGCCCAAGACCAGTAAAACATAGCACGTTTCTAGAACAACAAACAGTCTTCACGATGAGCACCAGTCCTCGGCCCAAGACCAGTAAAACATAACACGTTTCTAGAACAATAAACAGTCTTCACGATGAGCACCAGTCCTCCGGCCCAAGACCAGTAAAACATAGCACGTTTCCTAAACAATAAACAGTCCTCACGATGAGCACCAGTCGTCGGCCCAAGACCAGTAAAACATAACACATTTCTGGAGCAACAAGCAGTCCTCACGACGAGCACCTGTCCTCCGGCCCAAGACCAGTAAAACATAACACATTTCTGGAACAACAAACAGTCCTCACGATGAGCACCGGTCCTCCGGCCCAAGACCAGTAAAACATAACACGTTTCTAGAACAACAAGCAGTCCTCACGATGAGTACCAGTCCTCCGGCCCAAGACCAGTAAAACATAACACGTTTCTGGAACAACAAACAGTCCTCACGATGAGCACCGGTCCTCCGGCCCAAGACCAGTAAAACATAACACGTTTCTGGAACAACAAACAGTCCTCACGATGAGCACCAGTCCTCCGGCCCAAGACCAGTAAAACATAACACGTTTCTGGAACAACAAGCAGTCCTCACGATGAGCACCAGTCCCCCGGCCCAAGACCAGTAAAACATAACACGTTTCTGGAACAACAAGCAGTCCTCACGATGAGCACCAGTCCTCCGGCCCAAGACCAGTAAAATATAACACGTTTTTAGAACAACAAACAGTCCTCACGATGAGCACCAGTCCTCCGGCCCAAGACCAGTAAAACATAACACGTTTCTAGAACAACAAGCAGTCCTCACGATGAGCACCTGTCCTCCGGCCCAAGACCAGTAAAACATAACACGTTTCTGGAATAACAAACAGTCCTCACGATGAGCACCAGTCCTCCGGCCCAAGACCAGCAAAACATAACACGTTTCTAGAATAACAAACAGTCCTCACAATGAGCACCTGTCCTCCGGCCCAAGACCAGTAAAACATAACACGTTTCTGGAACAACAAGCAGTCCTCACGATGAGCACCTGTCCTCCGGCCCAAGACCAGTAAAACATAACACGTTTCTAGAACAACATGCAGTCCTCACGATGAGCACCTGTCCTCCGGCCCAAGACCAGTAAAACATAACACGTTTCGGGAACAATAAGCAGTCCTCACGATGAGCACCTGTCCTCCAGCCCAAGACCAGTAAAACATAACACGTTTCTGGAACAACAAGCAGTCCTCACGATGAGTACCAGTCCTCCGGCCCAAGACCAGTACAGCATAACACGTTTTTGGAACAACAAACAGTCCTCACGACGAGTACCAGTCCTCCGGCCCAAGACCAGTAAAACATAACACGTTTCTAGAATAACAACCAGTCCTCACGATGAGCACCGGTCTTCCGGCCCAAGACCAGTAAAACATAACACGTTTCTGGAACAACAAGCAGTCCTCACGATGAGCACCAGTCCTCCGGCCCAAGACCAGTAAAACATAACACGTTTCTGGAACAACAAGCAGTCCTCACGATGAGCACCAGTCCTCCGGCCCAAGACCAGTAAAACATAACACGTTTCTAGAACAACAAGCAGACCTCACGATGAGTACCAGTCCTCCGGCCCAAGACCAGTAAAACATAACACGTTTCTGGAACAACAAACAGTCCTCACGATGAGCACCGGTCCTCCGGCCCAAGACCAGTAAAACATAACACGTTTCTAGAACAACAAGCAGTCCTCACGATGAGCACCTGTCCTCCGGCCCAAGACCAGTAAAACATAACACGTTTCTAGAACAACAAGCAGTCCTCACGATGAGCACCTGTCCTCCGGCCCAAGACCAGTAAAACATAACACGTTTCCTGAACAACAAACAGTCCTCACGATAAGCACCAGTCCTCCGGCCCAAGACCAGTAAAACATAACACGTTTCTGGAACAACAAGCAGTCCTCACGATGAGCACCGGTCCTCCGGCCCAAGACCAGTAAAACATAACACGTTTCTGGAACAACAAACAGTCCTCACGATGAGCACCTGTCCTCCGGCCCAAAACCAGTAAAACATAACACGTTTCTGGAACAACAAGCAGTCCTCACGATGAGCACCAGTCCTCCGGCCCAAGACCAGTAAAACATAACACGTTTATGAAATAACAAGCAGTCCTCACGATGAGCACCAGTCCTCTGGCCCAAGACCAGTAAAACATAACACGTTTCTGGAACAATAAGCAGTCCTCACGATGAGCACCGGTCCTCCGGCCCAAGACCAGTAAAACATAACACGTTTCTGGAACAATAAGCAGTCCTCACGATGAGCACCTGTCCTCCGGCACAAGACCAGTAAAACATAACACGTTTCTGGAACAACAAGCATTCCTCACGATGAGCACCTGTCCTCCGGCCCAAGACCAGTAAAACATAACACGTTTCTTGAACAACAAGCAGTCCTCACGATGAGCACCTGTCCTTCGGCCCAAGACCAGTAAAACATAACACGTTTCTGGAACAACAAGTAGTCCTCACGATGAGCACCTGTCCTCCGGCCCAAGACCAGTAAAACATAACACGTTTCTAGAACAACAAGCAGTCCTCACGATGAGCACCCGTCCTCCGGCCCAAGACCAGTAAAACATAACACGTTTCTGGAACAACAAGCAGTCCTCACGATGAGCACCAGTCGTCTGGCCCAAGACCAGTAAAACATAACACGTTTCTGGAACAACAAGCAGTCCCCACGACTAGCACCAGTCCTCCGGCCCAAGACCAGTAAAACATAGCACGTTTCTAGAATAACAAACAGTCCTCACGATGAGCACCGGTCCTGCGGCCCAAGACCAGTAAAACATAACACGTTTCTAGAATAACAAGCAGTCCTCACGATGAGCATCTGTACTCCGGCCAAAGACCAGTAAAACATAACACGTTTCGGGAACAATAAGCAGTCCTCACGATGAGCACCTGTCCTACGGCCCAAAATCAGTAAATCATAACACGTTTCTGGAACAACAAGCAGTCCTCACGATGAGCACCTGTCCTCCGGCCCAAGACCAGTAAAACATAAAACGTTTCTAGAACAACAAACAGTCCTCACGACGAGCACCAGTCCTCCGGCCCAAGACCAGTAAAACATAGCACGTGTCTAGAACAACAAGCAGTCCTCACGATGAGCACCTGTCCTCCGGCCCAAGACCAGTAAAACATAACACGTTTCTAGAACAACAAGCAGTCCTCACGATGAGCACCTGTCCTTCGGCCCAAGACCAGTAAAACATAACACGTTTCTGGAACAATAAGCAGTCCTCACGATGAGCACCTGTCTTCCGGCCCAAAACCAGTAAAACATAACACGTTTCTGGAACAACAACAGTCCTCACGACGAGCACCAGTCCTCCGGCCCAAGACCAGTAAAACATAACACGTTTCTGGAACAATAAGCAATTCTCACGATGAGCACCTGTCCTCCGGCCCAAAACCAGTAAAACATAACACGTTTCTGGAACACCAAGCAGTCCTCACGATGAGCATCAGTCCTCCGGCCCAAGACCAGTAAAACATAACACGTCTCTAGAACAACAAGCAGTCCTCACGATGAGTACCAGTCCTCCGGCACAAGACCAGTAAAACATAGCACGTTTCTGGAACAACAAACAGTCCTCACGATGAGCACCGGTCCTCAGGCCCAAGACCAGTAAAACATAGCACGTTTCTGGAATAACAAGCAGTCCTCACGATGAGCACCAGTCCTCCGGCCCAAGACCAGTAAAACATAACACGTTTCTAGAACAACAAGCAGTCCTCACGATGAATACCAGTCCTCCGGCCCAAGACCAGTAAAACATAACACGTTTCTGGAACAACAAACAGCCCTCACGATGAGCACCGGTCCTCCGGCCCAAGACCAGTAAAACATAGCACGTTTCTGGAATAACAAACAGTCCTCACGATGAGCACCAGTCCTCCGGCCCAAGACCAGGAAAACATAACACGTTTCTGGAACAACAATCAGTCCTCACGATGAGCACCTGTCCTCCGGCCCAAGACCAGTAAAACAACACGTTTCTAGAACAACAAGCAGTCCTCACGATGAGCACCTGTCCTCCGGCCCAAGACCAGTAAAACATAACACATTTCGGGAACAATAAGCAGTCCTCACGATGAGCACCGGTCCTCCGGCCCAAAACCAGTAAAACATAACACGTTTCTGGAACAACAAGCAGTCCTCACGATGAGGACCTGTCCTCCGGCCTAAGACCAATAAAACATAGCACGTTTCCTGAACAATAAACAGTCCTCACGACGAGCACCAGTCCTCCAGAACAAGACCAGTAAAACATAACACGTTTCTAGAACAACAAGCAGTCCTCACGATGAGCACCTGTCCTCCGGCCCAAGACCAGTAAAACATAACACATTTCTGGAACAACAAACAGTCCTCACGATGAGCACCGGTCCTCCGGCCCAAGACCAGTAAAACATAGCACGTTTCTAGAACAACAAGCAGTCCTCACGATGAGCACCTGTCCTCGGCCCAAGACCAGTAAAACATAGCACGTTTCTAGAACAACAAACAGTCTTCACGATGAGCACCAGTCCTCGGCCCAAGACCAGTAAAACATAACACGTTTCTAGAACAATAAACAGTCTTCACGATGAGCACCAGTCCTCTGGCCCAAGACCAGTAAAACATAGCACGTTTCCTAAACAATAAACAGTCCTCACGATGAGCACCAGTCGTCGGCCCAAGACCAGTAAAACATAACACGTTTCTGGAACAACAAACAGTCCTCACGATGAGCACCAGTCCTCCGGCCCAAGACCAGTAAAACATAACACGTTTCTGGAACAACAAGCAGTCCTCACGATGAGCACCAGTCCCCCGGCCCAAGACCAGTAAAACATAACACGTTTCTGGAACAACAAGCAGTCCTCACGATGAGCACCAGTCCTCCGGCCCAAGACCAGTAAAATATAACACGTTTTTAGAACAACAAACAGTCCTCACGATGAGCACCAGTCCTCCGGCCCAAGACCAGTAAAACATAACACGTTTCTAGAACAACAAGCAGTCCTCACGATGAGCACCTGTCCTCCGGCCCAAGACCAGTAAAACATAACACGTTTCTGGAATAACAAACAGTCCTCACGATGAGCACCAGTCCTCCGGCCCAAGACCAGCAAAACATAACACGTTTCTAGAATAACAAACAGTCCTCACAATGAGCACCTGTCCTCCGGCCCAAGACCAGTAAAACATAACACGTTTCTGTAACAACAAGCAGTCCTCACGATGAGCACCTGTCCTCCGGCCCAAGACCAGTAAAACATAACACGTTTCTAGAACAACATGCAGTCCTCACGATGAGCACCTGTCCTCCAGCCCAAGACCAGTAAAACATAACACGTTTCTGGAACAACAAGCAGTCCTCACGATGAGTACCAGTCCTCCGGCCCAAGACCAGTACAGCATAACACGTTTTTGGAACAACAAACAGTCCTCACGACGAGTACCAGTCCTCCGGCCCAAGACCAGTAAAACATAACACGTTTCTAGAATAACAACCAGTCCTCACGATGAGCACCGGTCTTCCGGCCCAAGACCAGTAAAACATAACACGTTTCTGGAACAACAAGCAGTCCTCAAGATGAGCACCAGTCCTCCGGCCCAAGACCAGTAAAACATAACACGTTTCTGGAACAACAAGCAGTCCTCACGATGAGCACCAGTCCTCCGGCCCAAGACCAGTAAAACATAACACGTTTCTAGAACAACAAGCAGACCTCACGATGAGTACCAGTCCTCCGGCCCAAGACCAGTAAAACATAACACGTTTCTGGAACAACAAACAGTCCTCACGATGAGCACCGGTCCTCCGGCCCAAGACCAGTAAAACATAACACGTTTCTAGAACAACAAGCAGTCCTCACGATGAGCACCTGTCCTCCGGCCCAAGACCAGTAAAACATAACACGTTTCTAGAACAACAAGCAGTCCTCACGATGAGCACCTGTCCTCCGGCCCAAGACCAGTAAAACATAACACGTTTCCTGAACAACAAACAGTCCTCACGATAAGCACCAGTCCTCCGGCCCAAGACCAGTAAAACATAGCACGTTTCTAGAACAACAAACAGTCCTCACGATGAGCACCTGTCCTCCGGCCCAAGACCAGTAAAACATAACACGTTTCTGGAATAACAAACAGTCCTAAAACAGTCCTCACGATGAGCACCTGTCCTCCGGCCGAAGACCAGTAAAACATAACACGTTTCTAGAACAACAAGCAGTCCTCACGATGAGCACCTGTCCTCCGGCCCAAGACCAGTAAAACATAACACGTTTCGGGAACAATAAGCAGTCCTCACGATGAGCACCTGTCCTCCGGCCCAAAACCAGTAAAACATAACACGTTTCTGGAACAACAAGCAGTCCTCACGATGAGCACCTGTCCTCCGGCCCAAGACCAGTAAAACATAACACGTTTCTAGAACAACAAGCAGTCATCACGATGAGCACCTGTCCTCCGGCCCTAGACCAGTAAAACATAACACGTTTCCTGAACAACAAACAGTCCTCACGACGAGCACCAGTCCTCCGGCCCAAGACCAGTAAAACATAACACGTTTCTAGAACAACAAGCAGTCCTCACGATGAGCACCTGTCCTCCGGCCCAAGACCAGTAAAACATAACACGTTTCGGGAACAATAAGCAGTCCTCACGATGAGCACCTGTCCTCCGGCCCAAAACCAGTAAAACATAACACGTTTCTGGAACAACAAGCAGTCCTCACGATGAGAACCTGTCCTCCGGCCCAAGACCAGTAAAACATAAAACGTTTCTAAAACAACAAACAGTCCTCACGACGAGCACCAGTCCTCCGGCCCAAGACCAGTAAAACATAGCACTTGTCTAGAACAACAAGCAGCCCTCACGATGAGAACCTGTCCTCCGGCCCAAGACCAGTAAAACATAGCACGTGTCTAGAACAATAAGCAGTCCTCACGATGAGCACCTGTCCTACGGCCCAAAATCAGTAAATCATAACACGTTTCTGGAACAACAATCAGTCCTCACGATGAGAACCTGTCCTCCGGCCCAAGACCAGTAAAACATAAAACGTTTCTAGAACAACAAACAGTCCTCACGACGAGCACCAGTCCTCCGGCCCAAGACCAGTAAAACATAGCACGTGTCTAGAACAACAAGCAGTCCTCACGATGAGCACCTGTCCTCCGGCCCAAGACCAGTAAAACATAACACGTTTCTAGAACAACAAGCAGTCCTCACGATGAGCACCTGTCCTTCGGCCCAAGACCAGTAAAACATAACACGTTTCTGGAACAACAAGCAGTCCCCACGACTAGCACCAGTCCTCCGGCCCAAGACCAGTAAAACATAGCACGTTTCTAGAATAACAAACAGTCCTCACGATGAGCACCGGTCCTCCGGCCCAAGACCAGTAAAACATAACACGTTTCTAGAACAACAAGCAGTCCTCACGATGAGCACCTGTACTCCGGCCAAAGACCAGTAAAACATAACACGTTTCGGGAACAATAAGCAGTCCTCACGATGAGCACCAGTCCTCCGGCCCAAGACCAGTAAAACATAACACGTTTCTGGAACAACAAGCAGTCCTCACGATGAGCACCAGTCGTCTGGCCCAAGACCAGTAAAACATAACACGTTTCTGGAACAACAAGCAGTCCCCACGACTAGCACCAGTCCTCCGGCCCAAGACCAGTAAAACATAGCACGTTTCTAGAATAACAAACAGTCCTCACGATGAGCACCGGTCCTCCGGCCCAAGACCAGTAAAACATAACACGTTTCTAGAACAACAAGCAGTCCTCACGATGAGCACCTGTACTCCGGCCAAAGACCAGTAAAACATAACACGTTTCGGGAACAATAAGCAGTCCTCACGATGAGCACCTGTCCTACGGCCCAAAATCAGTAAATCATAACACGTTTCTGGAACAACAAGCAGTCCTCACGATGAGCACCTGTCCTCCGGCCCAAGACCAGTAAAACATAAAACGTTTCTAGAACAACAAACAGTCCTCACGACGAGCACCAGTCCTCCGGCCCAAGACCAGTAAAACATAACACGTTTCTAGAACAACAAGCAGTCCTCATGATGAGCACCTGTCCTCCGGCCCAAGACCAGTAAAACATAACACGTTTCTAGAACAACAAGCAGTCCTCACGATGAGCACCTGTACTCCGGCCAAAGACCAGTAAAACATAACACGTTTCGGGAACAATAAGCAGTCCTCACGATGAGCACCTGTCCTACGGCCCAAAATCAGTAAATCATAACACGTTTCTGGAACAACAAACAGTCCTCACGATGAGCACCTGTCCTCCGGCCCAAGACCAGTAAAACATAAAACGTTTCTAGAACAACAAACAGTCCTCACGACGAGCACCAGTCCTCCGGCCCAAGACCAGTAAAACATAGCACGTGTCTAGAACAACAAGCAGTCCTCACGATGAGCACCTGTCCTCCGGCCCAAGACCAGTAAAACATAACACGTTTCAAGAACAACAAGCAGTCCTCACGATGAGCACCTGTCCTTCGGCCCAAGACCAGTAAAACATAACACGTTTCTGGAACAATAAGCAGTCCTCACGATGAGCACCTGTCTTCCGGCCCAAAACCAGTAAAACATAACACGTTTCTGGAACAACAACAGTCCTCACGACGAGCACCAGTCCTCCGGCCCAAGACCAGTAAAACATAACACGTTTCTAGAACAACAAACAGTCCTCACGATGAGCACCTGTCCTCCGGCCCAAGACCAGTAAAACATAACACGTTTCTGGAACAATAAGCAGTTCTCACGATGAGCACCTGTCCTCCGGCCCAAAACCAGTAAAACATAACACGTTTCTGGAACACCAAGCAGTCCTCACGATGAGCATCAGTCCTCCGGCCCAAGACCAGTAAAACATAACACGTTTCTAGAACAACAAGCAGTCCTCACGATGAGTACCAGTCCTCCGGCCCAAGACCAGTAAAACATAGCACGTTTCTGGAATAACAAGCAGTCCTCACGATGAGCACCAGTCCTCCGGCCCAAGACCAGTAAAACATAACACGTTTCTAGAACAACAAGCAGTCCTCACGATGAGTACCAGTCCTCCGGCCCAAGACCAGTAAAACATAACACGTTTCTGGAACAACAAACAGCGCTCACGATGAGCACCGGTCCTCCGGCCCAAGACCAGTAAAACATAGCACGTTTCTGGAATAACAAACAGTCCTCACGATGAGCACCAGTCCTCCGGCCCAAGACAAGGAAAACATAACACGTTTCTGGAACAACAATCAGTCCTCACGATGAGCACCTGTCCTCCTGCCCAAGACCAGTAAAACAACACGTTTCTAGAACAACAAGCAGTCCTCACGATGAGCACCTGTCCTCCGGCCCAAGACCAGTAAAACATAACACGTTTCGGGAACAATAAGCAGTCCTCACGATGAGCACCGGTCCTCCGGCCCAAAACCAGTAAAACATAACACGTTTCTGGAACAACAAGCAGTCCTCACGATGAGGACCTGTCCTCCGGCCTAAGACCAATAAAACATAACACGTTTCCTGAACAATAAACAGTCCTCACGACGAGCACCAGTCCTCCAGAACAAGACCAGTAAAACATAACACGTTTCTAGAACAACAAGCAGTCCTCACGATGAGCACCTGTCCTCCGGCCCAAGACCAGTAAAACATAACACATTTCTGGAACAACAAACAGTCCTCACGATGAGCACCGGTCCTCCGGCCCAAGACCAGTAAAATATAGCACGTTTCTAGAACAACAAGCAGTCCTCACGATGAGCACCAGTCCTCGGCCCAAGACCAGTAAAACATAGCACGTTTCTAGAATAACAAACAGTCTTCACGATGAGCACCAGTCCTCGGCCCAAGACCAGTAAAACATAACACGTTTCTAGAACAATAAACAGTCTTCACGATGAGCACCTGTCCTCCGGCCCAAGACCAGTAAAACATAGCACGTTTCCTGAACAATAAACAGTCCTCACGATGAGCACCAGTCGTCGGCCCAAGACCAGTAAAACATAACACATTTCTGGAGCAACAAGCAGTCCTCACGACGAGCACCTGTCCTCCGGCCCAAGACCAGTAAAACATAACACATTTCTGGAACAACAAACAGTCCTCACGATGAGCACCGGTCCTCCGGCCCAAGACCAGTAAAACATAACACGTTTCTAGAACAACAAGCAGTCCTCACGATGAGTACCAGTCCTCCGGCCCAAGACCAGTAAAACATAACACGTTTCTGGAACAACAAACAGTCCTCACGATGAGCACCGGTCCTCCGGCCCAAGACCAGTAAAACATAACACGTTTCTGGAACAACAAACAGTCCTCACGTTGAGCACCAGTCCTCCGGCCCAAGACCAGTAAAACATAACACGTTTCTGGAACAACAAGCAGTCCTCACGATGAGCACCAGTCCCACGGCCCAAGACCAGTAAAACATAACACGTTTCTGGAACAACAAGCAGTCCTCACGATGAGCACCAGTCCTCCGGCCCAAGACCAGTAAAATATAACACGTTTTTAGAACAACAAACAGTCCTCACGATGAGCACCAGTCCTCCGGCCCAAGACCAGTAAAACATAACACGTTTCTAGAACAACAAGCAGTCCTCACGATGAGCACCTGTCCTCCGGCCCAAGACCAGTAAAACATAACACGTTTCTGGAATAACAAACAGTCCTCACGATGAGCACCAGTCCTCCGGCCCAAGACCAGCAAAACATAACACGTTTCTAGAATAACAAACAGTCCTCACAATGAGCACCTGTCCTCCGGCCCAAGACCAGTAAAACATAACACGTTTCTGGAACAACAAGCAGTCCTCACGATGAGCACCTGTCCTCCGGCCCAAGACCAGTAAAACATAACACGTTTCTAGAACAACATGCAGTCCTCACGATGAGCACCTGTCCTCCGGCCCAAGACCAGTAAAACATAACACGTTTCGGGAACAATAAGCAGTCCTCACGATGAGCACCTGTCCTCCGGCCCAAAACCAGTAAAACATAACACGTTTCTGGAACAACAAGCAGTCCTCACGATGAGCACCTGTCCTCCGGCCCAAGACCAGTAAAACATAACACGTTTCTAGAACAACAAGCAGTCATCACGATGAGCACCTGTCCTCCAGCCCAAGACCAGTAAAACAAACATAACACGTTTCTGGAACAACAAGCAGTCCTCACGATGAGTACCAGTCCTCCGGCCCAAGACCAGTACAGCATAACACGTTTTTGGAACAACAAACAGTCCTCACGACGAGTACCAGTCCTCCGGCCCAAGACCAGTAAAACATAACACGTTTCTAGAATAACAACCAGTCCTCACGATGAGCACCGGTCCTCCGGCCCAAGACCAGTAAAACATAACACGTTTCTGGAACAACAAGCAGTCCTCACGATGAGCACCAGTCCTCCGGCCCAAGACCAGTAAAACATAACACGTTTCTGGAACAACAAGCAGTCCTCACGATGAGCACCAGTCCTCCGGCCCAAGACCAGTAAAACATAACACGTTTCTAGAACAACAAGCAGACCTCACGATGAGTACCAGTCCTCCGGCCCAAGACCAGTAAAACATAACACGTTTCTGGAACAACAAACAGTCCTCACGATGAGCACCGGTCCTCCGGCCCAAGACCAGTAAAACATAACACGTTTCTAGAACAACAAGCAGTCCTCACGATGAGCACCTATCCTCCGGCCCAAGACCAGTAAAACATAACACGTTTCTAGAACAACAAGCAGTCCTCACGATGAGCACCTGTCCTCCGGCCCAAGACCAGTAAAACATAACACGTTTCCTGAACAACAAACAGTCCTCACGATAAGCACCAGTCCTCCGGCCCAAGACCAGTAAAACATAACACGTTTCTAGAACAACAAACAGTCCTCACGATGAGCACCTGTCCTCCGGCCCAAGACCAGTAAAACATAACACGTTTCTGGAATAACAAACAGTCCTAAAACAGTCCTCACGATGAGCACCTGTCCTCCGGCCCAAGACCAGTAAAACATAACACGTTTCGGGAACAATAAGCAGTCCTCACGATGAGCACCTGTCCTCCGGCCCAAAACCAGTAAAACATAACACGTTTCTGGAACAACAAGCAGTCCTCACGATGAGCACCTGTCCTCCGGCCCAAGACCAGTAAAACATAACACGTTTCTAGAACAACAAGCAGTCATCACGATGAGCACCTGTCCTCCAGCCCAAGACCAGTAAAACATAACACGTTTCTGGAACAACAAGCAGTCCTCACGATGAGTACCAGTCCTCCGGCCCAAGACCAGTACAGCATAACACGTTTTTGGAACAACAAACAGTCCTCACGACGAGTACCAGTCCTCCGGCCCAAGACCAGTAAAACATAACACGTTTCTAGAATAACAACCAGTCCTCACGATGAGCACCGGTCCTCCGGCCCAAGACCAGTAAAACATAACACGTTTCTGGAACAACAAGCAGTCCTCACGATGAGCACCAGTCCTCCGGCCCAAGACCAGTAAAACATAACACGTTTCTGGAACAACAAGCAGTCCTCACGATGAGCACCAGTCCTCCGGCCCAAGACCAGTAAAACATAACACGTTTCTAGAACAACAAGCAGACCTCACGATGAGTACCAGTCCTCCGGCCCAAGACCAGTAAAACATAACACGTTTCTGGAACAACAAACAGTCCTCACGATGAGCACCGGTCCTCCGGCCCAAGACCAGTAAAACATAACACGTTTCTAGAACAACAAGCAGTCCTCACGATGAGCACCTGTCCTCCGGCCCAAGACCAGTAAAACATAACACGTTTCTAGAACAACAAGCAGTCCTCACGATGAGCACCTGTCCTCCGGCCCAAGACCAGTAAAACATAACACGTTTCCTGAACAACAAACAGTCCTCACGATAAGCACCAGTCCTCCGGCCCAAGACCAGTAAAACATAACACGTTTCTAGAACAACAAACAGTCCTCACGATGAGCACCTGTCCTCCGGCCCAAGACCAGTAAAACATAACACGTTTCTGGAATAACAAACAGTCCTAAAACAGTCCTCACGATGAGCACCTGTCCTCCGGCCGAAGACCAGTAAAACATAACACGTTTCTAGAACAACAAGCAGTCCTCACGATGAGCACCTGTCCTCCGGCCCAAGACCAGTAAAACATAACACGTTTCGGTAACAATAAGCAGTCCTCACGATGAGCACCTGTCCTCCGGCCCAAAACCAGTAAAACATAACACGTTTCTGGAACAACAAGCAGTCCTCACGATGAGCACCTGTCCTCCGGCCCAAGACCAGTAAAACATAACACGTTTCCTGAACAACAAACAGTCCTCACGACGAGCACCAGTCCTCCGGCCCAAGACCAGTAAAACATAACACGTTTCTAGAACAACAAGCAGTCCTCACGATGAGCACCTGTCCTCCGGCCCAAGACCAGTAAAACATAACACGTTTCGGGAACAATAAGCAGTCCTCACGATGAGCACCTGTCCTCCGGCCCAAAACCAGTAAAACATAACACGTTTCTGGAACAACAAGCAGTCCTCACGATGAGCACCTGTCCTCCGGCCCAAGACCAGTAAAACATAACACGTTTCTAGAACAACAAGCAGTCCTCAAGATGAGCACCTGTCCTCTGGCCCAAGACCAGTAAAACATAACACGTTTCTGGAACAACAACAGACCTCACGACGAGCACCAGTCCTCCGGCCCAAACCAGTAAAACATAACACGTTTCTAGAACAACAAGCAGTCCTCACGATGAGCACCTGTCCTCCGGCCCAAGACCAGTAAAACATAACACGTTTCTGGAATAACAAACAGTCCTAAAACAGTCCTCACGATGAGCACCTGTCCTCCGGCCGAAGACCAGTAAAACATAACACGTTTCTAGAACAACAAGCAGTCCTCACGATGAGCACCTGTCCTCCGGCCCAAGACCAGTAAAACATAACACGTTTCGGGAACAATAAGCAGTCCTCACGATGAGCACCTGTCCTCCGGCCCAAAACCAGTAAAACATAACACGTTTCTGGAACAACAAGCAGTCCTCACGATGAGCACCTGTCCTCCGGCCCAAGACCAGTAAAACATAACACGTTTCTAGAACAACAAGCAGTCCTCACGATGAGCACCTGTCCTCCGGCCCAAGACCAGTAAAACATAACACGTTTCCTGAACAACAAACAGTCCTCACGACGAGCACCAGTCCTCCGGCCCAAGACCAGTAAAACATAACACGTTTCTAGAACAACAAGCAGTCCTCACGATGAGCACCTGTCCTCCGGCCCAAGACCAGTAAAACATAACACGTTTCGGGAACAATAAGCAGTCCTCACGATGAGCACCTGTCCTCCGGCCCAAAACCAGTAAAACATAACACGTTTCTGGAACAACAAGCAGTCCTCACGATGAGCACCTGTTCTCCGGCCCAAGACCAGTAAAACATAACACGTTTCTAGAACAACAAGCAGTCCTCAAGATGAGCACCTGTCCTCTGGCCCAAGACCAGTAAAACATAACACGTTTCTGGAACAACAACAGACCTCACGACGAGCACCAGTCCTCCGGCCCAAACCAGTAAAACATAACACGTTTCTAGAACAACAAGCAGTCCTCACGATGAGCACCTGTCCTCCGGCCCAAGACCAATAAACTTTTGTTCAGACCAGTACATTTTTCAGTTTTTGCTTAGAACTATACAAGTGTTGCCTGAGGGCAAGTGTGGACACAGAAATGTTCTGTCCAAAAGGGCAAGTGTGGATGTCAATATTTCAGTGTCTTTTGCAAAGGTCACACGTTATAGATCATTTGTTTGATATTTTTTGGAGAGGATATATATAGGCATGTCCTGCTATCCAATGCTATTCATTTATTGAATAAAATATTCTTTAAATTAAATATTTTTGTTCAAATACATGTAGCTGACAGTTGAAATACTGTTTGTGAAAAGGCATCATTGGAAAGTTTGCACTCCTTTGACATTGTACATATAAAGCATTTTTATTTTAGCGTGCAATATTATATGCGTTTGAATCTGCAACACTTCCGTTTGCATTTGGGACTCATCAGTAGGCAATGCAAGTGGAATGTGCAGGAGTTAATAATAAAAAAATAACAACCATAAATACCTACTTTGGAATATAATCACAGATTTAACATATTTATCTGTGTTAGCAGTAGACGATCGCCACGTCGCATTTGCGAATATAACGGTAGTGTGGCGAGGATAATTTGTGTAGCAGTAGCCACACTGGCTCACGAAAAACTTTTAGAGCGTGCATCTGACAACGATCTTTTATTATGTAGAAAGTCAAATTTGAATAAAACGCGTTATAGACAATGATTTGATCATGTATAATATCCAAAATAATTTTAAAAAGCGGGTCAAATTGATTATTTCCGGTAGTTTTTTCAGTTAAAATAACATTATCCGGGTCCCATTCCGGAAATAGTTTCGAATTTAGTCACCGACTGACTGGTTTCCTAAATTATGCTTTATTCTGTCTGTCCTTCTGTCTACGCTTGAATCTAAAACCAGTAAATTATTTGACAACGAGAAGGACAAGCATGGCCAAGCGTAGACTGACAATTGCCTGTCTCAATCTATTGGATATAGAGACAGAGAAAGACTAATTTGTCGTTGGCGTTCATTGGTTCTTACTTAGCTCTTTCTTGATTGGTAGAGCTATTTTTAGTTACAAATACTGGGAAAAGTCGTTTCCGGTATGCAGTGAAAATCCCTTGTACCAGATTAAGGTCACCATATTTTAAGAGCATTGACTCAATTTTCTTTCCTTTCCCTTTTCTGAATCTATAGAGCGTACCTCTTTTTTATTTTCGCCGCAAACACAGCACACTTTTGTTGATTTGGTCGGCGTCAAGCTGATCGAACTCATGTTTACAACATCTTCTCAGCTGTTTGAATATTTCTCCCGTTTGTTTACAACAGAAGTTCAATATTTATGCAAAAACGTTTTAATTTTATTTCATGATTTTTATAGAAAAATAAACTCTTTACCTTTAAAATACTCATTTGTATAAGTTAAAATAAATGAAAGATAAAAAAGATCAAGGATTTTATGGTGATGACGTCACCTAAGTAGAAATTCCACTGCGACAGATTAGTGTTTATCTGTCCCTTTAGCCGAGGTACGAGCCAGGGGACATAACTCGTCAGTCTACATGAATTACAGCATGAGTTGCCGTTCTTGAGTGTGATGGTACCTATAGACGGGCTAATTGCCCGACTAAAAATTGAATATATTCTTATTCATTTTTTCTTATGTCCTCCATGAACAAAAATCAATATTTTCAATAATTTTGTAATTAGTAAATACGCATAGTACACGTACAATAACTGTAGAATGAGGAAATACTAGTACAATTACATGTACGTTGTAAAGTTTGATATTTTCCCGCCCATTCTTTGTATTTCCCTTCTTAAAATATTTTAGTGTTGGCTTCCTAGTTTTGTTGTATCGTGATTTTCTCATTTTATGGTAAATAATCGATTATTAATGGTTAGAATTAAATAATTTCAATCAATTACACGTACATTATTTCTGGCGAATTTTGTGTACACGGTGTTTCTGTTCCGGATTCCAACCACAGTGGCTTGTCTTTAAGACATATATTATATATATATAATTTAATTTAATTTGAATATTTCAATCTGATTGGCTAATCCGCCTGGAGAAAAATTTGGCTATACTCGATAACCTGGGTTGGTATCGTGACGTCACCAACGTGTTCATACGCTAACGACAAATTCAAATAGTCACATGAAATAATCGTAATTAAAATCGAGGAATCATTAAATTTTGTTGTAAAAATTAAATTATAAGGAATATTTGAAATTGTTGAACAGGTTATACTTGCATAACCTGGTTGGGGTCAGTTTGTGGTTTTCATAAACCGCGGTGTATTAAGCGTAAACTGACCCAGACCAGGTTATATCGAATAACCTGTTCAATA
Organism: Bathymodiolus brooksi; assembly: GCA_963680875.1. Taxonomy (NCBI): domain Eukaryota; kingdom Metazoa; phylum Mollusca; class Bivalvia; order Mytilida; family Modiolidae; genus Bathymodiolus; species Bathymodiolus brooksi. Next base: position 46,002,594 of record OY804586.1, read on the forward strand.
ATTTCAAATATTCCTTAAATAACTTTATTTAAAACAAATATGCACCCTTATATCATTTAAGACATATATATACGGTATAACTTTACAAAAAAAAAATGTTTTCATTATAAACCCAACCCCAACTCAGCGTGTTAGGACCTCATCTTCATCTCATTGAAGATTAACTTGCTCTCGTCGTGATATAGCTGATAAATTGCTGAGTTGGCCGTATACAACAATTACTCCCTGACTCCAATATGATGTTCAAAACATATTCTGTCTCGAACATAAATATATAAATTTATTAATCTACTATTTAAGTGGTAATTTTACGTTTTTTAGTCAAACTGTTCGCGTGGGCTCTAAATTTGCGAAAATTGAAAAAAAAATTACGATTTCAGCTTAAAATATCTTAAGTCATTCAAATAAAGGAATCAAACATTCTGAAGTTTTTGAGAGAGAAAAAATGCACACGTGAATACTTGGGCCGCATTTTTAGATAATGTTGATTTTTTTTTCATTTACAGTTATTTGTAGATTTAATTTTTATCAAGTCGTGTGTGGATTTTATTTTTCATCAGCAGTCACTTGACTATTATTAATGTAGTAATGGGCGAAGGACATTTGAGCGGATATTGAAAAGGTGTGAATGGATATTTGAGGGGGGAATATAGTGGACATATGAGCGGATTCAATTTTACTTACCTGTAACATTTCGATGGAGTTTTGAGCGGAATAAAATTACAGGTAAATATAGATAAATATGAAAAAGTTATATAAATAAAAAATAAAAATAATAAATTTTCTTTAAATTTTTAACAATAATTAATATATATGATTTTCAATCATACTAAGATCGATATTTTCTCTAACTGTGTCGGAACAAAAATATTTGAATTTGAGTGAGGACCACTGAACAAAAACTCAGAGATTTAGCTGCTACATGTACACCTAGGGGTAAGTAAATGTGAATATATTTTTCCTATCCTATATATTGGTTTGGACGATCGCGAATTCCCACGACCCGAATTACAAGAGCTAAATATAGCAGAGGTCTATATAAAACATTATCTGATGTTCTTGTGGCGCCTCACCGTTTAACAAAACTACTGTCCTTTAAAACGGGATATATAACATCTCGAGACTGATATAACGTATAATATAGGATAGGTCAATTTCTGGCTTTGATAGACCGCTCTACTTCAACAAGCCATAGCAAAGAACATGTAATTGTAACGTTTGGGTTTTCGAAAAGTCGCTAATAACAATATATTGCTTATCTGTGTCATTTTAGGATCTTAGCAGCATGGCAATATAATTAATATTAAAAATTAGAGTTTTGTAAAGTATGGTTCTGAAACATCTATAAGAGGAATAGCTCTAAGTCGTGAAACACAATTTCATAACACTAAATGTGACAGCAACAGTAACAATAACGGGGCATGGACAGGTAGAATTTAATTGTTTTATTGCTTCATCACAGCGGGAATTCATGTATCTCTCATTAAAATTTTCGGACTGTTATGTACCATATAAATGACTAAACAAAATTGAAACAGTGAAATATTACATGTATGACTGAAATGTCCTAGCTATAAAATGCCCGAAGTTTGCCGATCAGGAAAAATTAACACCCGCTCCGGCCGAGGTTTACCGATTTTCAAAATTCTAAAATAAAAATAAAAATTGTTTTAAAGTTCAAAATTTCTAAATTTTTAAAAAATTTCAAAATGATAAATTTTAAAAAAGTTTAACAAATTTCAAAGTTTTCATAAAATTTCTAAATTTTAAGACATGTATTTAAATGATAATATTGAAAAATGATAAAACAATTATAGCCTACCTTGAAAATTATTTATGCAATAGTCAGAATATAGAAGCAAACATGTGATAATATTTATCAAAATATACAATTAACATTTTACATTAATTGCTATAAAGATTATGCTATTATCTTGTTAAATTTGTTGCTATTTGATGTAATTAAATACTATACCTCTTTGACTATGTAAATCAGGTGGTATTAGTTTTACGATCCATAGTTTTGTGTGGTTATCATTTGTGTAAATTAGTTGCTAACAAACCACTTTCAGTTTCTTTTTTATCCTTCTTTTGTGTTCGGACCATTCAAGCCATACTCATTCAAGAAAAAATAAAACACTGATGTGGCCGCTGACACACAGAACACCCGGGTATATTGCTCCCTATGATTCTATGATTATCTCCGTAAACATTTAATGTCCATTTGTTCTTGGTTTTCCATGACGTATTAATTCCTGGTTCACATAGGATACCCAACACCCGAGTCGATCATGCATGAGACTGACAAGTTATATCCCCTGGCTCATTCGCTAAGTCTCCTTTGCTCAATTAAGAAATAAATCATGGAGACCAGAATGTGTTTTAGTATTAAGAAGGATTGACGTATATTAGTATGTTATTGCTAGATACGATAACGTAACATTCTGCTTGTGCTCCAGTTAGGGTTACGAATCGGTCCCATTCAACGTATGGGAGCAAATTAAAATTTTCGTTAATTGAATATTTCAACTTTCTTGTTGCATATCTGGTCATAACTTATTATTCCCTACATGGTTTAAGTAATGGCGATACGAAATAAATGTTACAATACCTGTTTCTACCTTCACGATCGACTTAGTATTCGAAAATTGTTTCTTGTCCGCCATGGCACCTTACGTATACTCTTGTGATGGGCGAAGCCTATCCATATATGGATCTGAATGCCAAATATGAAAAACTTTACTACGATGCTTTACTACGATTGATCCAAATAAGGATATCTCCAAAACGAGGCAAGTGAACGTGAAATAGCAACTTGTAAAAAAATGTCGGACAGAAAGAAGATTTCATGCATTCAAATTTTCAGATGGATATAAGTCTACCATGGATTTATGCAGCGTTTACTTAACACCTCAAGGTTTACCTAAATATATTTATCTTTCACCCCCGTTAATCTTTCCAACCACTTACAACGGTATTAGGACAAAAAACCGCCCGGTGTGAATCACTCCGGGCGCTGCTCCCATACGTTGAATGGGACCGATTCTTAACCCTCGCTGGGAGCAAAAGCGAACTGAGGGTTACGTTGTCGTATCTATGCGATCACGACCATGACGGCCCCCTGTATACCAGACTGACATGCTAAATTTGGGTGTTTGTAGTGCTAGGTCATTAAAACAATCCATGGGTAGATATGTCGCTCCAATCGAACATATTATCCTGATTCTGAGTCAGGCAGTCTTCACTCTTACCTTTTTATGTTGTGTGTTAAGCGGTGAAGCAGCAGCAAGACCTAATTTGAGAGTCTTTGGTTTTACCCGAACCTGGCGCGAATCCACCATATATCACAATTTGGGCTTATTTTTAGCTTTCCCTTATTTTGTCCATTCTGAATTGATTCTGTGAAGGTGAGTTTTCTCTTGATTGTGCCATTTTACATTGTCTTCTAAACATTTACCGAGGACATTTGCGTTTTACATACTATTTGCTTCATTCATATATCAACACATTAAAGGTAAAAGTTTATTAATATCTGACCTTTTTGCATTTTAGATTGATCATTGATTGGTTGGTGTTTAATGCCAAATATAGGAATATTACAGCTATACCGTAGTACGAACACATTATATGAATAAATTTTCTTATTTTTTTTTTCTCTTTTCCTTTTTCTTAGAAATGGTAATGTCGTTCGATGATCAAGATTGACAGATATACTATGTAAAACACAAGACAATGGGTTTTTTGGCGCTTAACGTCACTTTCAACAATATTTCAGCTATATCGTCGTGGTGATCATTTTTATTGGTGGAGGAGACCTGAGAAACCACCGATCTGCCGCAAGTCACTGAAAAACGTTAGCGCTTAATGTTGCATCGAGTACACCTCGTAATGAACGGGGTTCGAACTCACAACTTTAGTGATGATAGGCACTGCTTGCACAGGTAGTTGTAAATCCAACTACCATACGATCAAGACCGACGGCCCCTATAATCATAAAGGAAATAATAATCAATTTTTGCTAATAGTTATTTTACGTGAAATGGGTTTGGATCAGTAGTCACCCATTCTGTAATGAAAAAGAAGCCTTATAAGAGGGGTGCCCTTTCTTGAAGAGGTCAATTAAGTAGCTTCTCTCAATCCATCTGACCTTTGCTGCGAAACAGTAGCTCTTAGGTTGTTTTTTTTGTCTTTGCATTTTTGTAAATACAAAAGACCGTAAGAACTACGGTTCCCTAGCTATATCTTGACCTCTGACCTCATAAGAGGGAAGACGTTTAGCTTGACCAGCCTTATAAGATAGGGAATACACTCAAAGTTTGTCAGTGACTTATGGCAGGTCGGTGGTTTTCCTCCATCAATAAAACTGACCGCCACGATATAGCTGAACAATTGTTGAAAGTGGGGTTAAACACCACAACCCTTACCCAAAACTCCATACACTAAGTACTTCTTTAGGTTTGATACTATTGGCTATGCGAGTATATGATTCGTCCAGCTACAGAAGAGTGGGGGGAAATTGTATATCATTACCCCCGGGGTTGTGTAGAGGTTACATATCTCATACCTCATATGCTATTCATATAAAGTCCGTATATTAACGGTGAATATCATTACTTGCAATGCGAGCTCCAGAAGATTAAAGAACAAAATATTGCAAGTAACTTTTCAATACCACTCCACATATACAGGATAGGTTACGGTTAGGGCATGGTGTTTAACACCACTTTCAACAATATTTCAGTTATATCGTGGTGGTCAGTTTTGTTGGTGGAGGAAACGGATAACGCCGACCTTCTGCAAGTCACTGACATGCTTTATCACATACTGTTGTATCGAGTACACCGCGCCTGAACAGGATTCAACTCACAACTTTAGTAGTGATATGCACTGATTGAATAGGTAGATATATAAATCCAACTACCATACGAGCACGGCCATGACGACCCACCTATACAAAAAATTAGGTGATGTGGCAAATACTGGTCAGTATACAGACATTAAAGAAATGATGGAATGAATTGTTAAAGAAATTTTTCCCTGAAAATTCAATTTGGAATACGGCGGTACCTTTATTAAGCTAGTCATGCATGTTTCAAGTCGAAATATGTTCCCAACAACTAGAAATCTGCAAATCCGTGTGCATGTTTATCGTCCTCGCCATTGTTGTGAAGATTGATTAACTTTCGGTTGTTTTGTTCCGATGAATGCCGGTCATGACCTCGTGAAGAAAAGTTTTGATCCGATGATTGCCGATCATGACCTTGTGAAGAAAAGATAAACAATCATGGATGCTGAGGTAAGCAGGCACACATTCCTGACAATGATTATTGAGGAATCTGTCCGTTTCATGTCGTGTGAACCATTTTTGTTTTTGCAATTATTCTTATGTGGTACACACGGAATATATATTTTTTTTTCATCAACTGAACATTGCGCATGAGCGATAATCTCCCCGAAAGAGTTCAAATCTTGGGTCACGCGCATATCCTTTGCATTACTGTACGTGACAACAGAATTATCTGCTGTCAAATATTTTGCGATTTGCTCTTAAAATCTGCTTTTGTAAGGAGAAAGAGCCAAGACTGGTTGTCTAGGAATCAGGATAATGTGTCCGAGTGTTGCGACATGTCTATCAACAGACTGTTGTTTCAGTGATCTAGCACTATAAAAATACAACTAAGCGTGTTAGTCTAAGACAAAGTGCACATCATCATCATTTCATTGAAAATTAACTTGTACTCGACATGATATAGCTGAAAAATTGCTGAGTTGGCGTTAAGCAACAATCACTCCATCACTCTATATTTCAGGTAAAACATACTTTAAAAAAGGTATACCGAGATAATTTTTTTGACAAATTTTGCCGAAAATTTTGCTCACAAACTCTAAATATCTTGAAGTTTGTGTCATAATCTTCATATAATTGTCTGGCTTACAGTTTTCAATTTTCTAAAAGATATTAGTATAGTAGTTTGTCATTGACTTTGTAATACGATTGCTCAGATCATTTATGCGTCTTTCATTAATATGCTGAAATTTAACAATACAAACCAAACAATTTATAACAAAAGCGAAACAAATTAACCAGTTCTCTAAATGTCCTTTTTATCAATAAAAAATGTCCCGCCCTTTGCTGACACCCTGCTCCTTTCAAATTCTAACTGGAACACTGGATTATATATATGCGAAGACAAACTATCTAGTAAAAAAAATACACTATATTTATCATCGATGACATTTCTTCATATTTCGTTGCCCTTTTTCTGCAAATTTTAACAATTAATTATATTTGTGTCTAATCCACAAACTTAAAATATGAAATAGAGGTAAGAACATTCACCGAATTAGATGGAGGACAGTTTCTTAGCAGACATCCAGTCAACTACATACTTCAAGCTCTGCTCTCTCGATACCGATTCTCAGTTTACGCATAGTGAAACAGAAAAGTTACAGTATTTCATTGAACACTATGAACAGTAGACTTCTGGTACGAGTTCGAGATTGAATTACATCAGCAGCATGTGTCACACATTACTGCCAGGACCGAATAGTAGAGTTAGAGTTTATGCTTTTACATTATCAACGTTAGATTTAACAGAATTCTATTTTCATTCAAAACAACGGTGTAGAAATAGGTGTGGAGTTTTTTTAGGTAATGGTTGGTAAGTTCTGGGTACCCATACAAGTTTGGATTTCTACCTGATTATAGAACAACTGCTTTTCCGCAGTTCGAATTGAAGAAAAAAATGATGACCTTTTTCCAAAAGTTGTATTTTTTTTTATCAATAACATAATGAATGTTAAAAAAAATCGAAAGTAGCCGATTTTGTTTGAATTAAAACGGAGACATAATAATTCGGTCTGGAGGTTTTAGCATAGATTGATTCATTGATGTACCCGCGCCCTCCATCTCTGAATAGATTTTCTCAAGTCCAGGGTATTATAACTGAATAGTAAATAAATGCATGTCTTAATTTTCTACGTCCTCGGGATTCTTTTTACTTTTGTACTTCGGCAACCATTTCGCTTTCGGTGCCTATGTAATGGAGAATCTACAAGTTGGGGTGTATTCTATAACATAATACATTTCCATAAACAACAGTGTTTTCATTTTATATTTTTACCTTTTTAATGTTCAGAAAGATAAATAAGCCACAATTAACAAAAAATAAACAATAACATTTTATCGGCATTCGTGCTTTCGATTCTCGTTTATATTTAGATATTTCAAGGTCTTTCAAGTGAAAATAATCGTCTATAATTAGATATTTCAAGGTCTTTCAAGTGTCCCAATTGTTCACCGATGGCCTGTCTGATTTGTAATACTTGCGGTCGGTTCGTTAGTTGTTTTTGTATTGCGAGAATACATTTTAAAAGTTCACGTACTCGTCAGTGCTGAACATAAATTATGCCAGATCTGAAATACTTGTATCGTGTTTTGTATATTATTGATCAATTGCTTATTTCAACAAATTGTTGATATTTTTTTTAGCAAAGATTACTATCAAGAGTCATATATACTAATAATATAGTATAGTAGTGTGGTCATCGTAGCCGAGTGGTTAGATGGAAGTGTTAAAAGTCAAAGTAGGTGGTTCGATACCCGAAAGTCCCAAAATATGTATCTCACGTTTTTAAGCCTACAACAGTAAAAGGTTAAAGTTCATATATTCAAGAACAAAAGAATAAACTAGATTCTTAAACATAATTCACTGTTCGAACAATAGTGTGACGTCAGAGAAATGTATTATTTATTGATCATGCGCGATGTCAATGTACTAAAAGGGAGATAATCATGAGGTCTGAATATCCACCATTTGCAATTGCAGGAATAAAGTTGATCACGAAAAGAAGACGAAAACAGTGTTACAGATTTAATCAATATTAAATATTTATTCAAATGTCTAGTTTTTATGCTATGATTTCATCCCGTCACGTAACTAGTTTAAATTAACAGAGAACATGTAAATGTTTAAATAAACAGTCTTGATACCCATTACTGAAAAATACACTAATGTTGTCAGTTCGAATCTCACCTAGACGAGGTGTACTCGATACAACATTATGTGATAACATTTGTCAGTGACTTGCGACTGTGCGATGGTTTTCTCCGAATAATCCGGCTTCCTCAACCAATAAAACTGATCGCCACGATATAGCTGAAATATTGTTGAAAGTGGCGTTAAACACCATGAAACAAACTGAAATATTTTCCACTTGATGTTCAACAACACTAAATCAACCATACCTTAATGGGGGATATGGGTCGTCGTGGTCGTGATCGTATGGTAGTTAGATTTACAACTGCCTATTCAATCAGTGCCTACCACCACTAACGTTGTGAAGGCGAGGTGTACTCGATACAACATTAGGAGATAAAGTTTGTCAGTGACAATCGACTGGTCTGTGGTTTTCTCCGGGCACTTAGATTTCCTTCACCAATAAAACTGGCCGTAACGATATAACTGAAATATTGTTAAAAGTGGTTTTAAGCACCATAACAGGGGATATATTCCAATTCACAGACTCACTGTAGATATTAATCCAAATAGAGTAAGATCATCACCACTGAGGCACTTTTATATATGATTACAACTTGACCCCATCTTTCACAAATATTTCAGTTATATCTAGTTCTAATAATAAAACCCTAAATGCTCGCTTACTCGCAAGGGTTATAACGGGATGCCATTACACGTAAAGGAGCAGCCGCCGAGATTTTTTGCGCTCGCTTACAGAGCTTCTGACGCCTGCATTTATCAATAATAAGACATAACCTTTCCTTTTGTCCATTATTATAACAAGTTTTTATCACCTACCAGTATTTTAGAATGTAATTCCCACAAAATAAAATCTTCTCTTTGAAAATTTTGAATTTCGTCATTTCCGGCCTCACTATTTGGATGTCGATACCATATTTGGCGATTTAGGCGTGAATGTTTACCAATCGTAACTACTCGGCCATTCTCGCTACGCTGCAAATAACAGGGTAGTGAGAATGGCCGAGTAGTTACGATTGGAATGTTTACATCAGGTTGTAATAAGAAATACCATATTTAGAAAAGCTTCGCCTTCCGTAGTTTCCGGTTATGGAAAACGATCGATAAATTTGAACAAGGTTGTTGCTAACTTTGAAAAGCATATATTTCTCAGCCAAACCGATTTAACAAGGACTGGGATCATCAGTAATTGTTATAATGAAATGTTTGAAGCGTAAATAGTGAGTTTTTATGTTTCAACTGCAACTTTTGTTTTGCTCCATTGTGACGAATGGGACCACGTTGTAGCTCTGCCGACACACAAGTTTGTCACAGGAGCTACATTATTGCAGCTAGTTATATCGAGAGGACAGTATTTTAGTGGCGGAAACAGGAGTACCTGGGAAAACACTTGTTTTCGCAAATCATCCCTTCATATGTCTAATTCAAAACAACTATTCAGATAAACTCAACTCATATATTTTATTGTCTTCTAAATTTTTTACAATTTGGGACAAATAAGTAACATAGTAAATCCTACATAAACAATGATTACATCTAGTGGGTATATATAATCAAAGGTCTCTTGTTCTCTGTTATTTTGACTGTGTTGAAAAAAAGTAGTATCTTTTCGGGCTACCAAATTGGTCAAAATTTAATCGACAGGCCATATTAGTCGTAATCACATGGTAGTTGGATTTACAACTACATATATATTCAGTGCCTATCACCACTATCGTTGTGAGTTCGAATACCGCTGATGGCGGGGTGTACTCGATACAACATTATGTGATACAATTTGTCAGTGACTTGCGACAGGTCTGTGGTTTTTCCGGGTACTCCCGTTTCCTCCACCAATAAAACTGACCGCCACGATATAACCGAAATATTGTTGAAAGGATCGTTAAACACCATAAACCAAACCATCAAATTTTAATCTCATTTGAACTGAATAAAACATTTTATTGTATGTTTTGAACTGGGGTCCAGTTTAACGCCAGTTATACATCAGGGACCGAGTACAGGCTTCTGGGTACCTCTTGTTTCATTTTGGTGTTATTTGTTTTACTTATTTCATTTTTTTCTATGCTTAGAAATGTATTTGAAACAAAGGTTGAATATGTTGGTATGCGAAAACATTGGCTTCATTAGTTCCGCCTAAGCAACACGGGTTTCTCTGTTAATATCTTAACTACAATAGCAGGTGTCTTTAAGATGGAATATTTTGGCGTATTCTTGTTTGAAATATATAAACGCCATCATTAAGAATAATGTTCAAGAAGATTTGTTTTTCTTAGCATAAGAAAGGATATGGATGTAATTGTAAATAAATATAAGAGCCTATTATTATTATATATAGGGTCGAAACATGCAAGTTGCTGTTAACATAAGATTGGATGAATATTGACACGAACAAGTTAAAATAAGCAATATTGTTAATATAAACTGTCCAACTAGTCTTTATCCTAAATACTTTCTGCCCTCAACTGTAAAAGCATGGAATGATTTACCACTTCCCACCCGTAATTTGGAATCGCTAAATTCATTTAAATCTCTTATCAACACTAAAACACTAAAGTTCCAGCCCATTAATATGTTGGATGTAAGTTAGGTCAGATATTACATGCAAGACTACGTATGAATTGTAGTGCCTTAAATGCACACCTCTTTATTAGAAACCTTGTTGAATCGCCAAATTGTATCTGTGGAATAACTGAAACTGTATCCAATTTCTTATTAGATTGTCCGCGTCACACGACTCTAAGACTATAACTTTTGTTCTCACTTTTGGACATTCCTGAAACAATTTCACTGAATCTGTTTATTTTTGGCTCTGTTAATCTAAATGACGAAGAAAACAAGGCTGTATTTAAATCAGTCCAAACCTTCATCATAAAAAGTAAAAGATTTACACCCTGACATGCTCACATAATATTTTTCACCTTTTCAATCTTATTCAATCTCTTTGTATTATTATTTTCAAGTAAATTGTGTAGCTTTCAACTACATGCTTACATACATTTGTTTTTCTCCCTCAATGTATAAATAATTCTCACAAGTTTAAAATTTAAATCAGCATGCATATATATTTGTTTGTGATATTTGTATGTTTTTCATAGGAAACAGATTAAAAAAAAAACCATTTGCTTGTTTCTGAATCCTATTGCAGAATTGCTATTGTTCTGTTTATATATGTCAGTTATACCAATAAAATATGTTTATACCAATCAAAATAAGATTAAAGAAAAGGTCACATTCAAGTTTTGACTTAGGTCGTTTCATTCTGTTGAATATGAGGGTGTGATCTGGGTAAAACAACGGCGATTTAAAATAATGTAATAATATGGCTTAAGGTATTTATGCCAAATGTTCAACATATATTAAATGGATTTATTAAGGTTCGAATCATGAAGCCAAATTGAACTGATTTTTGTTTCAAATTTTCAAGTGAAAAGGCTTTCGAATTTTTATTCGTTATTCAGAGCTTCCCCGCACACAGTTATAACGCTTTGTCCCGTTTTCGCATCCCTCCCTCCTTTGGCTGTATTACATGTAGAATTGACCTGCGTATCTGATTCCAATAAATGACTGGTATCCAATGTTCCAACACGACAACATTTCTACAGCAGATACCTTGTATACAACATGCCGGCGTAAATTATGAAACCAGTTTATGCTATAACAAGCAACACAGAAATAAGTTATGGCGAAACTTTTAGCTTTTTGAGGTATACAATATACATATTGGAAAATAATAGCTGTAGTAAAATCTACCATGTTAAAAAAAAAAATTTCGGTCGTTCAATACAAAATTATGTTTATTTCATATCACAGTAACATGAGCGAGAAACAGGATAGATATTTTTTTCGCATCCTTTTCTTTTATCATTTTACGAATTTTATTTAGAATTTAGATATTTGAATTTAATAAAATTCATCATTTAAACATCAAACAAAAACGTTTTCTACACAACGGGTGGAAATTTCAGAAAAGGAAGTGAAATTTGATATCGTTTTATGATCAAGGTAAAAGTCCACGTTTTAGTGACTACAACCAAATCGAATTTTTTTTAAGAATATCTCCTATTTTATTTATTACTTAAGAGTGTAATATTTTTAGAGAGTGATGATCAACAATTACATCATTAACAACAAAGCGAACAGCCACCTCTAATTATTGAACACGAAAAAAGACTGCGACATATATCGTTGGAAATCCATGTCGTGGCTTGGGACAGGCACACAAATGGGGTGGGGTTAAACCAGTACGGGATCCCAACCCTTCCATCTTGATATTTGGATCTCTAACGGCAATACAGGTATAAACAAACGATAAAATTTGCACGAATTCGGTTCCAGTTAAAAAGATTTCACAATCTCGCAAACAAATGAATAACAACAAACATGGAGAGTACAATAGCAGGGTCAACAAATGCTCGTAGTTAACCAACTAATAGCTACGAGGGTAGAATATATTGGTTAAAGACAATTAATCTTAGGACAAACAAGATGAACTGTGAGCTAATGCTCACTTATGATACCCCTGAATATATGTTCAATGTGTAAAAAAAACAACTAAGTCGGCAAACAGGAAGTAGGAATCTGGCGGGTCCACAAACGCTTCCCACAATATGACATACATATATGAAGCTTGTGACCAAATATCAGATTTCTGCCATCAATAGTTGCAGAGAAAAATGCGACGAAAAATATCTTGTACGGACGGAAGGACAGACGGACGGAAGGACGGACAGAGGTAAAACAGTATGCCCCCTCCGGAGGAGCGGGGGTATAAAAATCATAATCAATATTTCCAACAGATTTAATATTGCGTGTTTCGTCTTCAAGAGAAAATAGATATGGCCTTATTTTAGTTACAAGGTTCCTGACCTCCGATTCTATTCAAAGGAGATACTTACATGATAATCAAATAAATATAAAATTACCCGGGTTGGTTAAATGCATTAATCATGCAACATCGAGACAACTATTTTGTACTTTATTTACATCGTTATAAAAAAACCGGTCTTACAAGATCGTGTTTCTTCCTTGTGTACATGTTTTTGCATCTTTTAAATCCTTGTCTCGGGGTGGGTGGGTGGGGGTTCAATCTAAGCTATGACCCTTCATTATGATCAATATTAGTTACATTAAATGACTCCACATACACTTGAATCTTCTCACACTGCAATTGACCATTTGAACAAACACTTTCCAACCATATACATAGTCAGCCAACAACACATCTTACGAGACCTATTTCGCGGGTATAATAGTTTCTGATTCATATTATGTGAACAAATCTTCTCGGACACAATTACCAGAGGCGTAGTGGCGGATCGGAAAGTGGGTGTAAACTTCATGCGATGACGGAAAAGTGGAGGGGTAAGCTTTAAATCTTTCAAAACTGAAAAGCAAGAAAAAGGTCTTTCGGCTTCAAACACCCTTAATTACCTCTTGATTTCGTGAAAATATTTGGCTTAATGCTACACATTCAGCTTTTTCTAAATCTTTGCACAAAAATGTGGGAGGGTAGAAACACTTTTTGAAAGGGGGTATGTGCCCCCCTTTTTTTGCCCCCTGCTCCTGCTTGGGTTAATATTTAAGCGACATTCGGCAAAAATAACCTGTCCTGGACATTACAGTTATACAAATGTGGTAGGTATACATTTGTAGTTTATCATTATTATACATGTAATATTATATGTGGATGAGAGAGGTGAATCATGTAAAACGATTTATGGTAACTTTATGCTCAAACTATTCGATACAACATTATGTGATAAAGTTTGTTCGTGATCTGGGACAGGTCGGTGGTTTTCTCTGGTTTCCTCTACCAATAAAACTGACCACGCGATATAACTGAAATATATATATATATACAAACGTCTAGAAGCAAGTGACAACCATACAATATATCTGTCCCACTGGATCTCAAAGTTACTTTAAAGGATACTAGGTTAATACTAAATACGTCTGAAAATTAAACCAAACAGTGTTAGAATTAGAGCTGTCAAATTTTTGTTCTTCCCTCGACGGGATTTGAACCCACACCATTGATACACTGCAGCACCATTCGCTTAGCCTTACGTCCAGCGCCCTAGACCACTCGACTACATCCACTCCCTAAAAAAGGAGCTTCAATAGTCGTAGTATTACCTTGTCTCGTAAGGAAAATCTAGGGATAGACGTAAGACATGTGTATAAGCGTGTGTAGATGGTACATATATACTTTAATATTAACCTAGTATCCTTTAAAGTAACTTTGAGATCCAGTAGGACAGATATATTGTATGGTTGTCACTTGCTTCTAGACGTTTGTATAATATACTTTATTTCCTGTGACTGTATAAGGAATTCTTCATTATCCTATACAATATATTAAAAATTGCTGAGTTAGATTGCTGTCAAATTATAATATTAAAGTATATATGTACCATCTACACACGCTTATACACATGTCTTACGTCTATCCCTAGATTTTCCTTACGAGACAAGGTAACACTACGACTATTGAAGCTCCTTATTTAAGGAGTGGATGTAGTCGAGTGGTCTAGGGCGCTGGACGTAAGGCTAAGCGAATGGTGCTGCAGTGTATCAATGGTGTGGGTTCAAATCCCGTCGAGGGAAGAACAAAAATTTGACAGCTCTAAAATCTAATTCTGACACTGTTTGGTTTAATTTTCAGACGTATATATATATATATATAGCTTCCTAGAATAATCTACACTAGGTATTCAAGATAAAACAAATATGCAAGAGTATTTATATAAAAAAACATATAATAGACATAAGATATCACATTTTTATATCAATAGAAAAATCATTTAACAGTATTTTAATTTTATAACAAATAAAAGTATAAATTATACATGTATATAAGGCACGCTATAGTCACATGCAGTAATGTTTCACCGAGAATTATTGGTACAGTCAAACTCATATTCATGAACATTAAAACGCCAATGTGATAAAGTATCAGTAAAACGATCTGCTAGTTTTTTTTTTTTTTTCTTTTTATATTCACTCAAACATGTCATATGACCAGAGTTTATTACAAATGATATTGAATTAATCACATGTTAAGAATGTGTTTTTAAGATGTTTCGATAACAAAAATGCGTGTAATTTTTCCTATATAATCGTCGTAGAAAGAAATTTACAATATTACCTGTTTCGTGTTAAATTGTTCTTTTCTAATAATCAATCATATATATTGATAATACTTTTGATTGATTGATTGAGCAGTTTGATATCACGGGAAACGAAAAAAAAACCCACATTCTCTCCATCTACATCATGTGAAAAAAAGGGTCATGTTATAAAGCAGTCTTTAAAACTGAGGAGAGTGGACTTTTGAACTTAGTAAACGTTTTGTCACAAATCATTGTTGATGGCAATGATTGTTTGTTAGTTTAAACTTTCAGCTATATTCATGACACGGCCAAGTTGCAAGCATTATACTGGTAACATTGACACGGGTACCGGATTACGATCGTAAATTTAGACTAACACGAGACAAGGGACCAATAAATCGGGATATTTCCCCTTGCAACAAACCAGCAAAGACCACTCCCATCTGTTTCTGTTACAAGTTGTGTTTTACGTATATAAAGATGTTACATTTTTCTGTATTATCATTTAGCACAATTTTACCCCTAAAGGAGTTTAAGACATGTTATAAACAGAATAAATATGTCATAATATGAACATTATATTTACAATATACATGTAAATAAAACTGACCACCACGATATAACTGAAATATTGTTGAAAGTGGCGTTAAACACCATACCCCCTATTTACAAAGTAGAGGTACTCGTCCACGTCTTGTTCCAATGACGAAACGAGTATTTGATTACTCCCCATAACCAGTAGACGTCCCTTTCCGATGGGATGTTCTCAGCATCATGTCTAATATGGACATGAACAATCTGTCAACAATATCCAAGTAGGCCTATACTAAAACTTTTTAATGTTCGCTCATTACACCGATGTTTGCAGGAATAATCTGTGGATAGTCATCTACAAATTACTAGTATGTTCCATTTTGTTTGACTGCAATTCGACAACAACGTAATAACAGAAAATTTCAGAGCTATTTTAAAGATTTGTCATAATGAATGATCTATGGGTGTTCCTAAAAAGGAAGCAGTCATAATTTCGCTATCCATCTGATATCCAATATGGCGTCCAAGATGCAATAACTTCAAAGAATGATATATGAGTGATACTTCTTTGAAGATTGTCGTACATATAGTTGAAGTATATTTCGGGTAGTTGGCATTTGAACTCATTGCCTTAAAACTAAAAAAACAACATACAAAAGTAAACACTGAACCGAGTACTGGCTCAATGGTGTCTGTGGTCAATGTTTCCGTCCATTGTCTCAAGTTCTACGTTTTCGATTGATTTGAAATTTTATAATCAGGTTGAGGTTGACAAAATACACATGTCGTATTACATTTTGACGGTGTTTGAATTTGTCGTTTAGTTTTTCTTTATTTTCGAATTTCATATATTTTATTTCATTTAAATACAAGTGTGGACGCAGAAATGTGCTGTCCAAAAGGCAAGTGTGGATGTCAATATTTCATATTATTAACTTAAGAAAAAAAAAATCATGGACACAGGGGTCCTGGATTTTTTTAATAAAAACTAATTAAGAAATAATTCATGGAAGCCATATGCATATATTGTTTTTACCACGAGTAGGCCTTTATGTCACGAAGTTTTACCACGAGTGTTAGCGAGGGGTAAAAAGCTGACATAAAGGCCTACCCGTGGTGAAAACAATATATACATATGGCTTCCATGAATTATTTCGATTCTAATATGTAGAAATTGGTAAAATATCGTTATTGATTGTCGATGACGTCATAAATTACAATATGTGTAGGTATGTATTATTTCTACCACGGGTTTGGACTCAAAGCGTTTGAAGAACGTCATATTAGAATGCTGGATTTTAATAGAGATTTATCGATAACTGACGAACGAACGTATCTTCCCGTAACATAACGAAACAATGTTAATTTACGTAAAGACTTTATTGCAACATGTGTCTTCAATTGTTCATTGAGTGTAAGTGATTAAATATATATTTTTTTCATTTCGGTGTTTAAAACAGTTAAAAATTAATATCACTGGCCAAATAATGGTTTCACAGTGACATTACAGTCTGCACACAAAATACATATTTTCCTCAAACGCTGTTTATAGATATACTCTAAGAAGGGGTGCTTTTCAAATTTATTGATATTTTTTTTTAAATATTTCGGATTTAAATTTATATAAATATAAACTGTTCATGTATTTTTGTAGCCAATCTGATGTTATTTATCAACAAGTACCTTCACCAAATCGTACCCTCTCTGTGACCAACTCCACCCTAATTTTTGCCATATCTTCACACACATTTAACATTGCGAACCTGTAATATTTTACCGAAAAAGTATGTTTAGCGTCACTTTTATAATGTACAAATTCTGGCTTCATCTCATTACCGTCTAATTCTTTTTTCCATGCTTTATCATGTTTTGTGTATATATAGTGTAATGCTATATAACTAATAGTTTATACTATTTGTCAATGCATATTAGTTTTATCAGGCAGAAATATTACAGAATATATGCGTGATTTTTCTGAAATAAAAACGTATGAGTTGGTTGTAATACACATAAAAGGGTACGAGTTGGTCATACTATATGAAATAAATACGACACATTAACATGTAGAATAATTAAGGTACGAGTTGGTCGTAATACATAGAGAACAAGTTGATATGGTACAAAGGTACGAGTTGGTAAAAATAGGGTACGCGTTGGTAGGAAACGAGTTGGAAAAGGTACGAGTTGACCTGTTTCCAAAACAATAGCCCCTTTTAGGCTTAATTATACCTTATCGGTGACGGTTGCCCGACCATTGACCGATTGTCGTGCAAAAATCGTGCGATTTTCGCTTTCTATTGTTTTCTTATTTTTTTAATTAAGTAAGAGAAATGCCATAGAACAATCTACTGTATACTAGTTTAACCCCGTCACTTTTTATTGAAGTACCTGAACTAAGCCAGGAGGGGTCATTTATATGTGTGCTAGGGGTATCGAATTTACATATTTCTACGATTTTTCTATTGAATGCTGGAACTGTTCCGACAATGTGATATATATTTTTTCATTTTATTATAGGTTATGAAAAATAACCAGCTGAGTTGCAATTGTTAAAAAAAATATGGTTGTGATCCGTCTTCCGTAATTGAATTCGTCAAAATGAAATACAACCCAATTGATATCAAATGGTGACCTCAATTTAAATATACATTGACATTCTTTCATACTTTACATCACGTTCACAATCTTTTATTACAGCAATATTTCACTCAAGTGTACATTTTTTTTACCTGTTCTAGTTAAAGGACTTTATCAAACAGAATCATACAGTTTACATGTAATGCAGTTAGTACGCATTTAAACCACAGAAGAATAGTTCTATTTTCCACACGTTGTGGTGTGGGGTTGTGACAGAACAGAAGTTCCTCTATAATATTTATTCCTAAGAAAATTTATTATGTAATAAAAGTTCCAAAAGGAATTTATTATATGTAATACATGTTCCACTGACATAATAAAAATACCAGTACAATGGAACATGTATTCCATAAAATAATTTCCTATCCGGAACTTTTATTATATAATAAATTTTCTTAGAAACAAATATTATAAGGAACAAATAAGTTTAAAATGGAACAAATATTACATAAAATAGTTTCCGATCCAGAAATAAATTTTCGAGGAACAAACATTGTGGAAGGTTAAGAGTGTAAATTCATATAAAACCTTGAAAATTATGAAAAGTATCTTTTCTTTATATACTTGGCCTTCACAGAGACCATTATAACTAATTATTTAAATAAAATCACAAATTATTTTTATTTTGGTAGGTACAAGTATTATATAATATTTATTGGCTATGCACAAATATTATACTATTTATTCTGCTAGGTACAAGTATTATATAATATTTATTCTGCTAGGTACAAGTATTATATGATATTTATTCTGCTATGTACAAGTATTATTTTATATTTATTCTGCCAGGTACAAGTATTATAAATATAATATTTCTTCTGTTATCTGATAAATATAAGTTTTTGAATATATTGTATGAACATATGATTGAATTTTTTTTTAATGTATCACATTTTGATTGTATATGCTTCAAAACTGTATTATTACATAACATTGGACAGTTGGGAACATATATCACCAACTCAAATGTATTTACAGTGTGAATAATTAAATTTACCAATGACTTTATTTTCATCATCATGTTATTACAGTTTCTTATCTTTAATATAGGTTCCATCATTCAGGTAAGAAAATATCTTGTTGTATTCATCTGCCTCCGTGATTGTTATCACAATAATGCCTACCTGTTATATTAAAACTTAGAGCTGACACTCTGTAGCTTTTACATTTTTAAATTGTATCTTCAACTGTCTGTTGAATGTAATTTACAGTTTTAGACTATAATCTGTAGTGAAGTTGTAATGTTCTGTGTGGACTTATGATATATATTATTTTTGTTTGTGATATTTTGTATGTGCTTTGTCTTATTTATGATCAGTATAATTGTAAATATTGAATATATGTATATATATATATGTTGTATGACATTGGCTAATAAAGAATTGAATTGAATGTACAGGTATTACTCACAGTCATTTAAAATTTAATTGTTGACATTCTTTTTGTCATTAGATAAAACATTTCTATGATATGTATATAAAAGCAATGAAGCATAGCTAATCACCTGATATTTAAGAACTTTTATTATATCTTTTACCTATAATAAATGTACCTCTCAAAGGTGGAACACATGTCATACAGGTGGAATAAATATTCCATAAGACTTGTTCCATGGAATAAATATTATTCTATTATTTTTTCCTTTTGGAACAAATATTATTAGGAACAAATATACGGTCACAGGGTCGCTATTGTGCATGCGAAATGTTGATTGCAAACTCCATTGACTGGCTATATGCTGCCTGCTTAGAATATTTTATTTTTTTCTCGATCGACAGTTCAGAAGCTAGAAAACAATATGATAAATATTGTCTGTCAATCATGCAAACAATAATTTATGCACAAGACAGAACGCATTTTCAAGGCACCGGATGGATAGTTCCCTTTGATTTAAGAGATTGGTACTGATAGAAGTTAAAAGTTTAATTTTGGTGCAAAAGGGGAAACTTTATATAATTTATGAAAATGTTATGTGAATTTTAGGGATCCTCAGATTCAAATCCATTCAGCTACTTTTCTACACTTTTATACATATCATACATATGTATATTTCAAATGATAGTAATGTTATTTTAAAATATTTCCACTTTGTTTTACTTGTCATTTTCTTTTACGAGCCCCAGTTTTATACTGCTCATGCTCAGCAACGGACCACCTTCTTCAATTGTTTTAGCTCATCCATGATCATGAGATTCACCAAGATAAATAACACGGTCCGTGCAATATTTATTTATTTATTTATTTATTTATTTATTTATTTATGCTTTGGTGTCAGTGTTTCAATTGTTGACAGAGTTTTAAATTCAACATGGATAGACTTATAGAAAGTGTGTAATCGTAAAATTCAGTGGTCAACCATCCCAGTCTGGTGGCAAAAGAAAGGGTATTGTTCTGATATGCCTAACATTGTGTCTGCAATTGACGGAACTTCACATGAGATACAAATTCCATCCAATGAACCCCAACAAAAAACATACTTTCAACAAACCAATTATTTTCATTGATTGATATGAAAAGAATGTATATAAACAGTGATAATCATAAATTCCATCAATAACAATAAAACAATTACCAT
Organism: Bathymodiolus brooksi; assembly: GCA_963680875.1. Lineage (NCBI taxonomy): Eukaryota > Metazoa > Mollusca > Bivalvia > Mytilida > Modiolidae > Bathymodiolus > Bathymodiolus brooksi. The sequence goes on from OY804586.1 coordinate 46,023,455, forward strand.
GAAACTTAGCTGAACTTGAGCGGTCGTGGTCGTATGGTAGTTGAATTTACAACTACCTGTGCAATCATTGCCTATCACCACTTAAGTTGTGAGATTGAACCCCATTCACGGCGAGGTGTACTCGAATAAAACATTATGTGATCAAGTTTGTCAGTGACTTGCGACAGGTTTGTGGATTTCTCTGGGTACTCCAATTTCCACCACAAAAATAGTACCTGAAATATTTTTGAAAGTGGGGTTAAACACCTAACCTCCAATGAACAAATGATGGATCAAAAGTTTGTGTATGTAGTGCATAATATAAAATACCTTTGGGTCATAATGTGGCATATCTTTACAAGTACCAATAATGCTACAACAATATTGTTTCCCACACAATTCTGGGAACTGTTACACATATCATGTCATTAAACAATGTACTGAAAAAGAAACAACTTCACTTTCAAATTTGTTATTAACAATTAAATTAAATTATCTCCATGATCTCAACATTATGTTTCAGTATTTACTGCATCTTAATATGTACATGTAGGTATGGCTGAATCCTGATTTCTTGTCTTAATATGTACATGTAGGTATGGCTGAATCCTGATTTCTTGTCTTAATATGTACATGTAGGTATGGCTGAATCCTGATTTCTTGTCTTAATATGTACATGTAGGTATGGCTGAATCCTGATTTCTTGTCTTAATATGTACATGTAGGTATGGCTGAATCCTGATTTCTTGTCTTAATATGTACATGTAGGTATGGCTGAATCCTGATTTCTTGTCTTAATATGTACATGTAGGTATGGCTGAATCCTGATTTCTTGTCTTAATATGTACATGTAGGTATGGCTGAATCCTGATTTCTTGTCTTAATATGTACATGTAGGTATGGCTGAATCCTGATTTCTTGTCTTAATATGTACATGTAGGTATGGCTGAATCCTGATTTCTTGTCTTAATATGTACATGTAGGTATGGCTGAATCCTGATTTCTTGTCTTAATATGTACATGTAGGTATGGCTGAATCCTGATTTCTTGTCTTAATATGTACATGTAGGTATGGCTGAATCCTGATTTCTTGTCTTAATATGTACATGTAGGTATGGCTGAATCCTGATTTCTTGTCTTAATATGTACATGTAGGTATGGCTGAATCCTGATTTCTTGTCTTAATATGTACATGTAGGTATGGCTGAATCCTGATTTCTTGTCTTAATATGTACATGTAGGTATGGCTGAATCCTGATTTCTTGTCTTAATATGTACATGTAGGTATGGCTGAATCCTGATTTCTTGTCTTAATATGTACATGTAGGTATGGCTGAATCCTGATTTCTTGTCTTAATATGTACATGTAGGTATGGCTGAATCCTGATTTCTTGTCTTAATATGTACATGTAGGTATGGCTGAATCCTGATTTCTTGTCTTAATATGTACATGTAGGTATGGCTGAATCCTGATTTCTTGTCTTAATATGTACATGTAGGTATGGCTGAATCCTGATTTCTTGTCTTAATATGTACATGTAGGTATGGCTGAATCCTGATTTCTTGTCTTAATATGTACATGTAGGTATGGCTGAATCCTGATTTCTTGTCTTAATATGTACATGTAGGTATGGCTGAATCCTGATTTCTTGTCTTAATATGTACATGTAGGTATGGCTGAATCCTGATTTCTTGTCTTAATATGTACATGTAGGTATGGCTGAATCCTGATTTCTTGTCTTAATATGTACATGTAGGTATGGCTGAATCCTGATTTCTTGTCTTAATATGTACATGTAGGTATGGCTGAATCCTGATTTCTTGTCTTAATATGTACATGTAGGTATGGCTGAATCCTGATTTCTTGTCTTAATATGTACATGTAGGTATGGCTGAATCCTGATTTCTTGTCTTAATATGTACATGTAGGTATGGCTGAATCCTGATTTCTTGTCTTAATATGTACATGTAGGTATGGCTGAATCCTGATTTCTTGTCTTAATATGTACATGTAGGTATGGCTGAATCCTGATTTCTTGTCTTAATATGTACATGTAGGTATGGCTGAATCCTGATTTCTTGTCTTAATATGTACATGTAGGTATGGCTGAATCCTGATTTCTTGTCTTAATATGTACATGTAGGTATGGCTGAATCCTGATTTCTTGTCTTAATATGTACATGTAGGTATGGCTGAATCCTGATTTCTTGTCTTAATATGTACATGTAGGTATGGCTGAATCCTGATTTCTTGTCTTAATATGTACATGTAGGTATGGCTGAATCCTGATTTCTTGTCTTAATATGTACATGTAGGTATGGCTGAATCCTGATTTCTTGTCTTAATATGTACATGTAGGTATGGCTGAATCCTGATTTCTTGTCTTAATATGTACATGTAGGTATGGCTGAATCCTGATTTCTTGTCTTAATATGTACATGTAGGTATGGCTGAATCCTGATTTCTTGTCTTAATATGTACATGTAGGTATGGCTGAATCCTGATTTCTTGTCTTAATATGTACATGTAGGTATGGCTGAATCCTGATTTCTTGTCTTAATATGTACATGTAGGTATGGCTGAATCCTGATTTCTTGTCTTAATATGTACATGTAGGTATGGCTGAATCCTGATTTCTTGTCTTAATATGTACATGTAGGTATGGCTGAATCCTGATTTCTTGTCTTAATATGTACATGTAGGTATGGCTGAATCCTGATTTCTTGTCTTAATATGTACATGTAGGTATGGCTGAATCCTGATTTCTTGTCTTAATATGTACATGTAGGTATGGCTGAATCCTGATTTCTTGTCTTAATATGTACATGTAGGTATGGCTGAATCCTGATTTCTTGTCTTAATATGTACATGTAGGTATGGCTGAATCCTGATTTCTTGTCTTAATATGTACATGTAGGTATGGCTGAATCCTGATTTCTTGTCTTAATATGTACATGTAGGTATGGCTGAATCCTGATTTCTTGTCTGAACTGAAAACTACAATTATTCATGCGTTTCTGAATCATTAAATAAATATTCAATCACTTAATTCATCACATCTTTCTGTCTTTGATCACTGAATAATCAATATTGACTCCAAAATATCCATACCATTGTTTTCTTTGGATTTATACATGAAAAATCGTAAGTAGACTGAGGAATCAAACGCATTGTTTTACATCATATGCACATCTTTGCATAGATAATCTTGTATAATGTGTCCTGTTCACTACCACATGTAATACACACAGACTCTACACAATACAAACAGCTCCAAAATTCTATTTTATCGATTACTTCTGATCATGCAAATGTATGAGTATATATCTGGGTTCTTTTTAAGTCAAATATTCCTGTTCCTTTATAATTACGTTGATTCTTCTGTGTGGTATTTAAATATTCTTTGAGCTTAAATCATCCATTGTTTTTTTCCTTTGTGTTAACTCTGAAAAAAAATACCAAGTAAGTCAACTGTACATGTATCAAGCTAAATTGAATAGACAATTTCAACATTTCCACCTTAAACAAACAAATTATGTGCTTTTACATACTTTTAATACAACCTCTTTATAGAGTGTAAAAAATAGGCTCCAGGGAGCTTGTTGTCAATCACAAGATATGTTAGGTATTAAAATGGTGTCTTTTGAAAAGAACAAACTTCATCTGTGTATTATTCATTTAAAGATACAGTCAAACCTGCCCAAACGACAACCTGCTATAAACGACCACTTTTATTCACCCCCCCCCCCCCCCCGACGATTTATAGTTTATAGTTTAACTGGTTTCAACGACCACCTGCATAACGCGACCAACAACCGCCAAAATGCATTCCCAAACGACCACTTCAACTTTTTTCAAAGACCACTAAGTCTTTTGCATGAGCTTACAACAAAAATGGGGAAACTGACAGGGAATGTTCCCCAAAGGTCACATTCATTTTCCGTATATACAAACCGGTGTATCAGACTGGATGGTCTGGCCGCCAGATGTTCCGGACGGCCAAAATTGCCTCGGCAATTTGTTCCGGTTCGGAACTTTGAGCCTTGGCTATTTGTTCCGATGCCAGGCAATATGGGCCGACCTGCTTTTACATTTATAAACCTATATATATTTTTGTAATTTACAACGTATTATCAATAAAAATATTCATCTCGGCTATGTGTGTATATATTTTTTAATTTGTAATTCGTTTGTTTGTTTGTTGGCAAGCTCACTAAAATCGAAAATGAACGAGAGTGCGTACTCGACACTGTTGAAATACGTTGAAAATACAGAATATACTGGAAATTTAACAGAAAGTGAAAAAAGGAAGTTAAGGAAGCAAGCAAAACATTATGTCTCAAAGGATAAACTTTTATACTACGTTAGTGCAAAGGGAGAAACTAGACGAGTGGTTAGAGAAACAGAAAAGCATAGGATCCTTCGTGCTTGCCATTCCGACAGTACCGCTGGTAAATATATCTTCTATGTCTTTTAAATACCGAGTCAGACGTTGCATGGTATTACTAGAGTTATTGTATTTTAATGCATGCAGTACAGTCACAAAATTTAACTGTAATATTGAAATATTGAAAATATGAAACATTTGAAATTCAATTCACAACAGACTTTTTTAGAAGGTTCCTTTAAGAAAGAACATTTATATAAGAAATAATACATACAGTTGTCTTACGAGTGTTCAAATAATAAACAAATATGCATTTTCCAGAGGTACTGCGAATGTCAAGTGTTATTAATGAAACTAAAGAATTGCTTGACCGAAAAAATATTAAAAACAGTCCAACATGCCAGCAACCTGAAGCCCTACCTTGAGTCTGAGCAACAGGATGAAACCAGGAATGTAAAAGAATATGAGAGCGAAAAGGCTGCAGTAACAGAGCACAAGAAACCATAGCTAATGAACAGACTAAGCCAATGACAAAAAGGCTTCACCTAGACAGTAAAATAAAAGGTACCCAAAATAATGTTTTCTCTATTACTGTCGTTTTTAATTAAAAATATGTTTATTTTTTTAAATATTTCTGCCTTTTTGGCATTTTCATGCGGGTTTACAATTTATTAAATGATTTGTTGTTCCCAGATCGAATTTCCAGTGTACATCATGACCACGTGATTTAAAAATTAGGAAGTAAACAATAAATCGAAGGCTGTTTAGGGACCGACCATTTAACTTGCAAGGGGGGGGGGGGGGGGGGGTATGGTTTTTTGTTTCTTTCAGAATTTTTTTTTCGGACAACATAAAGAGTTAGAATATTTATTTTTTTTTGTCGCGATTTTTTGCCAGAATTTAACATTAGGTTATATGACAAAAACTCTGAATCAGATTATTTTTTTTCCCTCCACCAAAATCAGAATTTTTTTTTCAGCAACATTGGGAATCAGAATATATTTTTAGAACAAAACCATAACCCCCCTTCAAGTTAAATGGTCCATCCCTTACACCTGAGGGTTTGTCTTAATTAAAGGTGAATAGAAATCAATTTTACAAGCTTTTTAGTTGTTTTATAATTAAAAGAAAGTTTTAAACCATGGCTTCTAACTTTTGACGAACGGATAAAAGTTATTGAGCTATGTAAAACAAAAAGTGCTCGTAAACTTGCTGAGGAGCTTAAGCTTGGTGTCGGAAAAACTCAAATTCAAAGCATTCTGAAACGCAAAATTGAACTAATAATTGACTTTGAACACAATCTTGATGGGGATAGAAAACGTCAAAGGAGAATCACAAGAAATGAGGATATAAACGATCTTTGTCTGTAGTGGTTTAACGATTGTATAGGATGGAAGATTAATGTTTCTGGACCTTTATTAAAAGAAAAGGTACTAAAATTTGCAAAAGATTTAAATAAACCAGAATTCATAGAATCAAATGGTTGGCTTGAAGCATTCATTAAAAGGAATAACATTGTCTTCTGTACCATGCCGGGTGAAAGGGGTGATATAGATAAAAACGTTGTTGAAAACTGGAAAGAAAAACTGGCAAAACTTTGTGTAGGCTATGAGCCAAAAAATATATTTAATATGGATGAAACTGGAGTTTTCTTCAAAGATACAACAAGAAAAACTTTTCATATTAAGTGTGAGGACTGTCTGGGTGGGAAAAGGTCTAAGGAACGTATTACTGCTGTATTCTGTGCAAGTTTAACTGGAGAGAAATTAGAACCTCTCATTTTTAGCAAATCTAAGCAGCCAAGGTGTTTTGGGAAAATAAAATCAGAAAACTTACCTGTTATTTACAGAAATAACACCAAGGCATGAATGAACTCTTTAATTTTTAAAGAATGGCTTTTAAAGTTTGACAGGAAATATTTTAGATAATGTTCCATGCCACCCTCATATTCAGCTTGACAACATAAATTTACAATTCTTCATTATCGTAGCCCATGGATCAGGGAAGAATTCAGTGTGTAAAGCTTAAATACCGGAAAAAAAAGTTGCAGTTTCTTATTAAACAAATGGATAAATGTTCTAAAACTGGATCAGAAATTTTGAAAGACATAAACATCTTAAGAGCTATTTTCTGGATAAAAATTTCATGGAATGAGGTATAAATAACCACCATAGTCAAATGTTTTCATAGATGTGGCTTTAATTTTCATGATTCGGAATCCGTTTCTTCAGAAGAAGAGAACTTTGACGAGGAAGATGAGGTTCCTCTCTCTGTTTTAAAATTGTCGCGTGACATTTTTGGTATAGACTATCATGAGATACATGACCTGGCCTGTAATGTAGCTACATGTGACACAAATACAATTGATTGGGATAAACAAGCTGATGAACACTTAGATAAATCTGACATTGAAAAAAACGACAGTGATGATACTGATTCTGACAATGACAATTCTGATACACAGGATAATCTAAGTGACGCACACAAAATGACTTTACGATTAAAGAAAGTATCAATGAGACTAGATAGACCGAAACTATTTGGGTTACTAATGGAGGTTGAGGATGGGTTCAATGAACTAGCTGTTGCAGCACACAACAAACAGTCTGATATAAGACACTTTTTTAAAACTTCCTGATGTGCCAAATTATTTTCATAGATAATTTTAATTCTTTTATGGAATTTTATTAACTCTGACCCTTATTTTAAAGGTTCTATATTTCTACAACCTTTTAACATATATACCATGTGCATGTTTAATAAAATAAATATATATTTATTATTAATGATTCAATCATTTAACTCGTAGTAGAATAACAACGATCTATGACCACATTATTTTTCAGCTGTATCATTGAACCTGTATCAAAGGACCACCTGCTGTAAGAGACCACTTTTGCATTCTCCTCTGAGTGGTCTCTTAATACAGGTTTGACTGTAGTTTAAAAATTCTAAAATGATGCAATAATCAGATGGACTTAAATATGGGTCCACCTAAGGATCATGCAAAATAAAGAAAGAGTGATTTATCTTATGTCATCAATTCACTCAATATTTTGTAATATGACATATTTTGAGTAAAAATAAATGCTATTATACCCAAATTAAAATCAGATTGGTCACATTTTTGTTAACTAACAAAGTATGTAAAAAGGTTGAATATCAGAACACATTATCTGCAGTGAACAGGCGATTTGTAATGAACTATCTAGCACAATGAAAAATATTGGATCTCCTCTATAAAATATCATTTTTTTTCATTTGTAACCTAGTGTTAATTTTTTTGTTATTTTAGTTTTAAATTAACCACTCCAAATCACAATTCCAAGAACGACAACTATTGTTGAACTTCATTTCAGGTAGTAAACATTTTTTATTATCTATTTTTATTTTAATTAGTTAAAATAGCAATAAATTTTGATGATGAAATTGACTAATTAAATATTTTTTCTGTTTAATTTCATTTTGTCCATATATTGTTTGTTTACAATTCATCACTTCCGGTTTTGCTCAAATATGACCTCAAGAGGCTGAAGATAGTACTTTTAACCAAAATCTATGGCAATTGACAGTGTTTCTATTTATAGTTATTATTTAGTCAAGAACACTACAAATCAACAAATGAAAGTGATATGAAAGTGAAATAGTAAAGAAATTGTCAGTCAATATACAAAAATGGTATTTGTTGCTCACTTAAAAAACAAAATGAGGTTTACATCTAGAAATTTCAAATTCAAAATACCATTAAATTGTACAATGGTACTACACTTCCACAATATGAAATTTAGAAAAAGCAAAACACAGGGACAAAACTGAATAAAAGCATTTCATCTGCACATAGCATCCTACTAAAAAACACTTTCAACAGCCCTAATGACCATGAACATGTTGTGCATTACCTCTTTACATGAGGGCTGCCATTAATCAACTGGTATACTATGTCGAAAAACAAAGGGTCAGTACTGGAATGTACCTGTGCCGGTAGCAGCTTATAATCTCAAATCCAATGTACTTTTGCAGAAAAGCTTTTACAGAAATGAATCACCATTGAAATTATACTGAAGAATTGTCAGTCATTTTAGTTATAAAGTCTCATTTTTTTTCAAATATCACCACACTGCTCTACTAATAAAAAAGGGAGGGGAACAAATAGAGGCTACTATCCCCAGCCCAATCTGCATAATCCACTGTATATTTGTTTTCAAATAATTAAGCCAATTTGAAACAAGAATAACTATATTTAAACACTTACAGATGCTACAGACTCTATTTAGAAATTTTTAAACACGTACACTGTTCTTTGCAAATTTCCCAGAATTTGTCCGCAATATTCAAATTCCTTAAAATTTAAAAAAAAAAATCAAAATAGACCTCTATAAGGAGCCCTTATCTAATTTTGGAAAGACTGAATCAGACAGAATATAAAGATGCCTTCCTACTGCAGGATATTAACATCAAAATGCATAAAATAATGGTTTTAATGTACTGGGCCACTTTAAACAGACTGAAAATTACTACTACAGATTTAAAAAAAAAGATTCCTAATGATCAAAATACAGAAAACATGAAATTTACATGCGGAATTCATTCTCATACTAAGTCATCTGATATCACTTGGTAATTTATTAGACTGTTACAAAAACTTTAATTTGGTTTGTCATGGTAGCACTCAAAGTGAGGTAATTCACAGCAAAAATAATGATGTTTACATCATGCAGTTTAATGATGACTAATTGGGCTTGATGACCTCTGATGTTTATGGAAATGTGATGCTGATGACAGACATGGAAGGAAATTCTTATTAAACAATTAAAACTAAGCTTGGGCACCTGCATAATGCAATTTGATATACTTAAGCTTACTCAATCACCCTGGCAGCCATTTTGGATTTCAATTCAGCACCAAAACCACAAATCTGGTAGAGAACCATCTAATGAACAGCTATGGCAAGATTGGTTGAAATCTGTTCAGTGATGTCAGAGAAGAAGAGTTAAATGTGAAAAGCTAACGGACGGACGGATGGACGACGGACGCTTACACATGTCAAAAGCTCACATGGCCTATGGCCAGGTGAGCTAAAACAAGAGTTATCTACATGTATCTTCAATTATAGTATTATTCTTAAATTCATATTCTCATGACATTTCTCACATTCAGGTATTAAACTGAAGCATGCCAAGTAGCAAAAAACATGTATATTTAGAAAAAAGAAATGACTTAATCTTAATATATTTTTTTTAATTGTGTGATTTTCTTTAGAGGACCCTAAATAATCTGCATTATCCACTGTATATTTTTTTTCCAATAATTTATCCAATTTAAAACAAGAATAACTATTTTTGAACAATTACAGATGTTACAGACTCTATTTAGAAATTTTCAGAAATCTGTCCGCAATATCCAAATTCCTTAAAAAAATTACATTATATCAAGATAGACCTCTATAAGGAGAACTATCTAATTTTGGAAAGACTGAATCATAGGGAATATAAAGATGCCTTCCTAGTGCAGGATATTAACATCAAGATGCACAAAATAATGTTTTTAATGTGCTCGGCCACCTTAAACAGACTGGAAATTACTACTACAGATTTAAACAAAAAGATTCCTAGTGATCAAAATACAGAAAACATGAATTTTACATGCAGAATTAATTCTCATACTAAATCATCTGATCTCACTTGGTAATTTATTAGACTGTTAAACTTTAATTTGGTTTGTCATGGTAGCACTCAAAGGGAGGTAATTCACAGCAAAAATAATGATGTTTACATCATGCAGTTTAATGATGACTAATTGGGCTTGATGACCTCTGATGTTTATTGAAATTTGATGCTGATTACAGACAAGAAAGGAAATTCTTATTAAATAATTAAAACTAAGCTTGGGCACTTGCATAGTGAAATTTTATGTAATAAGCTTACTCAATCACCCAATAAAATGCTGTTGCACAATATTTTCGTCATATCTTGAAAATCTAGTGAGAAATATGGCAGCTTATAGAAAGAGTAGCAAAAAGAACACTCACTGAAAGAAAGCACAGATCAAAAAGGGACATAGATTTACATCAACACTCAATGAGTCTTACACGGACAATTCCAGTCTTTCTTCTGTGTCTGTTCTACAAAGGCCCAGTTCAGCAGAATTTGATGATGCTCTATCTGCACAGTCTACAAGTAAGTGTGGTGTAGATGTATTTCCAACAAAGCTGAGACCTGTCAAAATAGAAGATGAAAATGAAAATGACTTTGAAATATCTGAGGAATCGGAAGAAAATATAATTATCAATTTAAACAAATTGTCGGAGTTGATTTCATCATTTTTGCCGCACGAATGTGAGTAAGGGCCAGCCCAAGTGTAAAAGTGGTGAAGCGACTGGGTCTGTGCATAACAGTTGAAATATTTTGTAGAAACTGTAGTTTTATCTCGGATAAGGTGGATTTATTTACCACAGTCCCCTCCTGTCGGTCAGTTTTATTGGTGCAGGAAACCGGAGTACCCGGAGAAAACCACCGACCTGTCGCAAGTCAATGATAAGCTTTATCACATAATGTTGTATCGAGTACACATCGCCTGAGCGGGTTTCAAACTCACAACATTAGTAGTGATAGGCACTAATTCAAACAAATATTCACCGTTGTTAAGGACAAACTTTATATCCTCATTTATACGGAAAATATCTTATATGACTAGTAATATAGCATGGTCTTGTTTTCATGTTAGTTTTGTCGCTGATCTGCACGACAATGCATGTTCAACAATAGTGTTACATGTATTTAGTGTATCAATATGGTAGCTTTTGTGAGACTACACACATCACCTTCTAAACACGGTCTTAATAAATTACAACAGTTAGCTAAATGAATTACATCTGGTTTTTCAGGTGTTTAGGGTCTAGAGTTACTAAAGAAGCCAAATATTGAAATACAACATGTACATGTACGTACTAATTTCTGGAGCACTAAATTATTATAGGTATATTTTACTTTGATTTGAAACGTATGTTGGTAAAATACATTTTTTTAAATTATCTTTGAGAAAGAATACTTCTTGGAAGAAACCGTGCGTTTTTCCACAATAACTGGAATATTGTTGAAAGTGGCGCTAAGCACCATAATCCCCTCTCAATCACTGAAAAAAATATCGTTTAGCACATTCCTGCAGCACAGAAAAATGTTATTTGCACAATATCAGACGATGCTAAAAACCGGTCGCTTCAGGTGACCATTTTATACCGAGGGGGTCGTTTCACTTAATGTATAATAGCGGTCTATGCAAGCTCGCCCAAGAACAGAATCTCGTTGACGATCATGATTTTTTCATGCATGTATTCCTGGGAATTTCAAGACTTTAAAATATAAAAAACCCATTTACTATTAACAACCTCTAATTGACTACTTCCCTGTATTTGTTTTAGTCTGCAATTATACGACTTGCATACATGTACACACCACCAAGGGCCTTGCTTTAATTTTTTTAATTTTTTAATTTTTTTGCATTTTCAACTATTTTTAGCTTATTTAGAAAAAATAATTATGTATTATTCACTTAGACTTCTGAATTGGTTGTTGATCATCACTCACATTTACATTGTAAGCAAGAAGGCCATCATTTTATCATATAACATGTATTTCAGGTCCAATCTTTCTGGACATTCTGCTGCACAGAAAATAAAGCATCTACGAAAGTTTACCAGTGGTTTTATCGGATCTCAAATCCTAAATTTTGCGATAAGCATCAGCTTGTCCCCAGTGACCCGCAGCAGTCTTGTTCCGCCTTGCACAATTCCTTTTGGAGGCCCTGCACGCCACAAAACCGTAGAAGTGGACCAGAAAGTGAAAGGTAAGCTTTGTAATTTAAATAGAACAAAATTAGAGAAATTATACTTAATTTACATTCGACCAATATTTGAGAATGCATGTGAGGTCTGGGACAACTCTGGTGTCTCTAATTCGTGCAAATTGGAGAGGCTACCGTTGGAGGCAGCTAGAATTATCACCGGACTTCCAATCTTTACCAACATAGAATATCTATATAGAGAAACTGGCTGGGAGAGATTGGACGAAAGAACTAGGAGAAAGCTCCAATTATTATATAATATCCAAAACGATAGCACACCCTCTTATTTACTCGACCTTATCCCCTCAACAATCCAAAGTACGACTATTTACCCCCTTCGAAATGGCAACAATATTATTGTTCCATTCTGTAGACTGTCTTTAACTAAAGATTCTTTCGTCTCAGCTACAGTAAGGGAATGGAGTAACCTTAATCTTTCAGTGCGTAATCTTGACACACTATCTAAATTTAAAAAGGCAATCCGCAGTTCAATCGCAATGCCAATTCCGAGACACTATTCTTATGGTCCTAGAAAACTAAATATAATTCTAACACAGCTTCGCTGCAATGCATCCTTCTTGAATTACGATTGATGTAAAGTAACAATTATATCAAATGCTTCCTGTGACTGTGGCGCACCATGTGAAAATGTTCACCATTTCTTTTTTGATTGTGATAAATATACAGATAATAGGGAAATACTATCTAATAGTCTTAACTGGCTACCTTCTAACATTAATATTGATGTAAATCTACTGACAAAAGGAAGTGATCTCCTAACATATCAAGAAAATATAACTATTTTTAAACATGCTTTTAAATATATTAAAGACTCCAAAAGATTTACAATTGTCTAAATGATCTAAAGAACCAACACACATCTCCAAAAGTATTTATTCTCTTTTCTTTTTTCTTTATTCTTTTTTTTCGTATATTGTCTAAACCTATGTTTTTGTATATAATCATTCTTTGTATATTTAACTCTATGCTATTATATACATATTATATCATTGCATTGCGCATCTAATCCATATTGTAAATTATTGTATTCGGGAGAAGACTTCATAAGTCCGATCCCTATTTGTTATATTTAGCAAATACAAATATGTTTCATCTAATTAAACTAAACGGACGGGAAATGGGAGGAACATTGGTAGTTGCCGAAAGTGGGTGGGGAGGGGGTTTCAAACTTTCAAAACTGACGCGCAAAAAAAGTCATTTGCGTTCCAATACACCTTTTTACCTCTTAATTTATTAATCATTTTGTTTAAATGTGTCTTAATTTATTGATATTTTTTGGCGTTCATGCTAACACTTCAGCTTCTTCTAAATTTCTGTCACAAAAGTGTATGTGTGCGTTTGTGGTTGGCGGGGAGAGGGGGGTGTCCCCTACGCCTCTGTAAAAAACATTCAATGTCACATAATTTGTCCATATGTACTAGTATTAGAAGTATGTTAAATGGACTCGAGCTTGTGTTTTCACCCCAAGATTGATTGCATATTGTTTAACATCCAGCGAGCAGTATTGCGCTATATTCATGACAACAACGAGTTCAATAATATATAAACGTCTGAAATGGTTTGTAAAACAACTCCAAGTACACAAAACAAAGGGATAAAGAATTACACACTTTGTTGAATGACCGGATCAATGATATTTGACTGTCCTCACTAATAAACATAATATGTTTTTATTTGTAAATTGTTCGGATGTGTTAAGATTTGTTTTAATATGAATCCATACGTAATGAATTTATAAAATATATATACAAGTGAAAAGGTATTATTTCTTAACTTTAAGTTAATTATACCAAGGATTTGTATAGAATATATACTACTGTATAAATCCTTGATTATACACAAAGCCATAAAAATGTAAGAACCCTCGATGTGACCATTTCCTGTGTTATTGTACAGGTAAATACTGTCAATCCACCCTTTTTTAAATAAAAAAATCGACCATTACAAATAAAACTCTTAAAATAATACATATGCGTGCAATTAAATTTAACAAATAAAACATGGTTTTATATTAGAATATTCATAATAAGACTTGCTTTCCACAATATAAAATGAATTTCTACACACTTTACATGTGTTAAAATATCGGTACGTCTAAACACCGCTAAGACCGTCTTAGTGCACTAAGACTCTAAAAACTGCCACTAAGGACATGAAGGAATGGGTTTTTTTGTGCATAATGATCCCTTTAGATGAACAATATATTATTCAAAACCTTAATTATAAATTTTGATGGAAAAAGTTATGTTTTAAGGAAGTTATAACAAATTTAATTAGCACGTGTCATCTATCACCGTTTTAGTTTATTACATGTTGATTAACCATAATCTCCCCACTTGGACACATTATCCTGATTCCGAGTCAGCCAATATTTACTCTTTCTCCTTAATGCTGCGTGTTTAGCGGAGAAGCAACAAATACCATTTTTTTAATCTTTGGTTTTACCCGATCGAGATTAGAACCCATTATCTACCGCACTCGATGCGAGCACGCCAACCATTGTATCACCTATGCGTTGAACTTGACATGGGTATTGAAATAAAAAATAATATTTGTAATAAAAGAAAAAATATCTATACAAAGGAAGTGTAAGTGTAGGATACTAAGTCTTTAAAAATTAACAAAAAATATTAATAAATCAATTTTAAATCTATATTCCAATATCTGTCGACAATAATAACAGCACATACCCCGTGATTGTTTTGTACTGCACTCCTTTTGATTCAAAGTTTTCTTGTTTTATATTACTGTGCTACATGTGCACTTTAATAGAAAAGCTGCCGGCGTACGAAACCTTTTCAAGCACACACACACACACACACACACACACACACACACGCGCGCATAAACTCCATTCGCCATACACTGCCTTGAGCGGAGTTCCTGGTAAGGGTACTATCAAACTGATTCTTCAGGGTACAATTTATAAAGTACTTAATGAAGGACGAGTTTGATAATATCTCGGCATGTACGAGTAAGCATGGCATGACGGAGCTTTTAGCTTGACAGTCTTGTGCTGATGGCTTTCCCATTGCACTGATATTAACGCTCATACAGTATTATTACAAGAATGGAGTGCCCTAACTATCTTGGAAAAATTTCGTTGCTTTAAAACAATTATCTTGAACTCGTCGTCAGCTTTTCTTTTTAACATAAGTATGTCGATATCATCAAAATTGTATTCATTTCACACAAAAAAGTTACGTCTGTTTTTTGTATAATCATCAATAATAATAGTTTGACAGTTTGATATTATATCGACAATTAAAAAAAGCAAAAATACTTTTACATTAGCAATAAGCATATGGTTTCACCGTCCCGGTCTGTCATATAATAAAGGACAATCAAGAACTGGACAAGTGTGTAGCCATATGATTTTTATTTCATTTTTTGTGGAAACAAATTTGGCGCCTCAAAGGTTGCTAAATGACTGTAAAAGTAGTGGCAAAGCAGTTATGCACTCAACAGGTGGAAATTTCGAAATACCGCTACCACAAAAACTTGTACGTAAACCAAACCAGAGAAAAGAGACCACGCACAAACAGAACACAGCCAAGATATTGACACTTTTTATAAAGTTCATTATTCATGTTATTGTCTTATATTTTATATGTACAAATTAAATATATTCACCATTAATATATGTAGCTATTTGTTATAAAAATAATCAGTATTGGAAGAAGAGCGGAAAAACAAAACAAAAACACAAGGATTTCACAAAACATCAAATTTTCTTATCTACACATTTAATTATAACAGGTATATAAATAATACAAAAGACAGATATACTTATGGATTTTCAAATACACAGTATATTTAATGTATATTCAGGTGTCACGCTAGAGTTCGTCTGGATTAACGACGCGTGCCAAGGATAGCAGACAAAATGATTATTTAATCAAAAACTGTTGATAATATTACGATCAAAATTTAAAATTAGGTTTAATTTCTACATTTGTATGCATTGCAGTGTAAATTGGTGTTAGTGAAACATCTCCTTCATGTCCTTAGCGGCAGTATTTAGAGTCTTAGTGCACTAAGACGATCTTAGCGGTGCTTAGATGTTCCCATAAAATATTCCTTTAATTATGCAGGTTCAATTGTCCATCAATACGATTGTTTCAAATCATTTCCATTCCGTCACTATTTTGTTATTTTCGTCCGCAAGATCACGTAATTTCAATGCAATGTATAGCACTGGACTTCCGGTGTCAATGTACACTTTAAAAAATCTTAGCATTTTCTGTAAAAGCCAAAAGACAGATATCAATTAAATTATTTTATTTGTATCAAAAACTTCAATGCCGAGACAATTACTTCTTTAACATTAAATTTGCTTTCTTTCTTTATTTGCGGCTGTCAGCTTCATGAAAGGAAAACGATCTGCCTTCATGTATATATTTCTGATATCAGACAGATAGTGGGGTACCGTACACCAGTATTTATTCAGCGTTTCCTTGGCCTCTCCATATTACAATTACTTATAATGTACCGCATCTACGACTATGATATGCTGACGTTGTCACAGTAATAGCGTAAACACCGGAAGTCGTCTGCCGAGCATGTCAGACGTCAAGACACGAAAAAGATGGAACGTGGTCGGAATTGACATGATTCGAAACAACCGTATTGAAAATCCATAAAAAAAAACGTGTTTTTACTTTTTGGTTCAATACACGCGAAAATGCATTAATTTTACTCAGTTAAGCCAACCAATTTAGGAATCAATCATAGAGGTCACGTGATCACAATAAAGAGAAAGTAGCATCGCAACCACTAAAGCCGAGTAGAACAACGGCATAGCGATGTTCAATACAAGTAATGAAGGAACCGGCGGATTTGGGATATCCTATTCTTCAAGTAAAATGCGTGGTAAAGTGATGAATTTCATTTAATTAAATGTGTGAATAGATTGAAAGGCCAAATATGCAAGAAATCCCCCTTTTTCCGAGTTCTATGGATTTTTTCTGGCTACGTTCAATCCCTGTATTCTTTGCCATATGAAAATATCGTATTTAATGATATAGTCTGTTGACTGTTAACATTTTTCCATGATCAGTCTTCGGGATGCCGCTGTTCAATTACATTTTTTAAAATTTAATAAACAAATGAAAAAAAAACCCGATTATTTTAAAACACTTAAAGGACATAGGGTTTTTGTAATATCGATTGCGGACGTGTAAATATTCCGGATAAGTTACGTCACAGTAAACGCCATGTAATACAATCGTCGTTTTCATTTTCATTTAATAATCAGCGTAGTAACAATTTTTCTTAAATACATGTTTTATAGATGTGCTTTAAAAGCTTCCTTCTTCACAAATTAATTTGTATTGTTTATCTGCGGAAATATCTAAACAACAAGGTTACCGTAGCATATTACATGTGTAGACCTTCTCTACTGCATTTTGGATAATAACAATAGAAGCATGGCCGTCTTAACAGCATCACGGGCCCCCGGGAAAAGAAGTGCACTGGGGCCCATACATACACAACCACTCATAGGAATAAAACTGTAAATGTATATGAAATTAAACATATATATATATTGTATTGGTATTTCCAACAAAGTCAGTGTTTGAACCATAGAAAAACATACAGTACACAACATACATAGATAAGCATGGCCCTATGCTCGTGGGCCCCCGGGCAATTGCTCCGCGTGCCCATGTGCTAAGACGGCACTGAATACACACCTCTCCTACATCCCGCCAATGTTAATGTTAAAGATTTACAGACCACGCTGGACGCAATGTGATGATAGTAAATTACATGACCCTTTTGGTCTGGTTATGGTAAGGTAAGCGTTGATCCATGTGCGTAAAAATGAATAAACATGTACTATATATGCACGCGCTACAAAACAGTCCCAAAACTTGATAACGTAAAATAGCTAAAGCATTTGGTTTTGCAGTTTCTAAGAAAAAGATTAAATATTAATATGAAAAGTTATGGATAACAGACGACGGACACTAAAAGATAATACTTCACTTGTCCGTTTTGGCCAGTTGAGCTTACAAACATGCTTAATTTCAAATAGGTAAACATCATAAACATATTAAAAATCCACAAGAAATAAGGTTTGGTAAATAAGTAATGAAGTGAGTGATTGTTGTTTAACGCCAAACGAGCAATATGAAGAACTTGATTTTTCCAAGAACTCTAGTAAACCTTACAAAAATACTAATTTAGACAAAGAAGACATTTTGGCAAATCACAAGTCATTGATGTCATCACTGAATATTCCGATAAATGAAGAAAATTGTGAATTATCTATTTTATATTGGAGACCAAAATTTCAGAAGAATCAGTATTTAGACAGGTATATTCTTCTACTTGTTCAACAAAAGAACTATATATAACTATGACTAAAATGTTGCATGCTGTCAAAGGGGGCCTACTATCATTCTGTAACAAACTATATTCACGTGGTAACATCAATCAAAAGCACCGCATCGGTAGCGTAATGGATAGCGGGCTCGCCTCGAGTGCGGTAGATCGTGGATTCGAGCCCCGGTCGGGTCAAACCAAGGACTATGAAATTGATATTGTTGCTTCTCCGCTAAGCACGCAGCATTGGTTGGCCCGTAATCAGAATAATGTGTCAGAATGGAGTGACATTTCTACCCGCGGACTGTTGTTTCAGTGAGCTAGCACTATAAAAATCCAACTCGGCGTGTTGGTCTAGAACAAGGCGGACTTCATCATCATCTCATTCATAATTAACTTGCTCTCGCCATAATATAGCTGAAAAATTGCTGAATTGGCATTATACAACAATTACTCACTCACTCAATCAATTAAAAGTGGGTACTGAAAGAAGAGAATAATTTTAATTCCCGAAAATTTCATCTAACCAAATATTTGACTTTTTTACCTTTACACTTTCATTTCCTCTTTAAAGTAAATTAATAATACGAACTTTGCTAACTGGATTCCATTAATAGAGATTTATCGATAACTGACGAACGAACGTATCTTCCCGTAACATAACGAAACAATGTTAATTTACGTAAAGACTTTATTGCAACATGTGTCTTCAATTGTTCATTGAGTGTAAGTGATTAAATATATATTATTTTCATTTCGGTGTTTAAAACAGTTAAAAATTAATATCACTGGCCAAATAATGGTTTCACAGTGACATTACAGTCTGCATACAAAATACATATTTTCCTCAAACGCTGTTTATAGATATACTTCAAGGAGGTGTGCTTTTCAAATTTATTGATATTTTTTTTTAAATATTTCTGATTTAAATTTATATAAATATAAACTGTTCATGCATTTTCGTAGCCAATCTGATGTTATTTATCAACAAGTACCTTCACCAACTCGTGCCCTCTCTGTGACTAACCCCACCCTAATTGTTGCCATATCTTCACACACATTTAACATTGTGAACCTGTAATATTTTACCGAAAAAGTATTTTTAGTGTCACTTTTATCATGTACAAATTCTGGCTTCATCTCATTACCGTCTAATTATTTTTTCCATGCTTTATCATGTTTTGTGTATATATAGTGTAATGCTATATAACTAATAGTTTGCACTATTTGTCAATGCATATTAGTTTTATCAGGCAGAAATATTACAGAATATATGCGTGATTTTTCTGAAATAAAAACGTAAGAGTTGGTTGTAATACACATACAAGGGTACGAGTTGGTCATACTATATGAAATAAATACGACACATTAACATGTAGAATAATTAAGGTACGAGTTGGTCGTAATACATAGAGAACAAGTTGATATGGTACAAAGGTACGATTTGGTAAAAATAGGGTACGAGTTGGTAGGAAACGAGTTGGAAAAGGTACGAGTTGACCTGTTTCCAAAACAATAGCCCCTTTTTAGGCTTATTTATACCTTATCGGTGACGGTTGCCCGACCATTGACCGATTGTCGTGCAAAAATCGTGCGATTTTCGCTTTCTATTGTTTTCCTTTTTTTTAATTAAGTAAGAGAAATGCCTTAGAACCATCTACTGTATACTAGTTTAACCCCGTCACTTTTTATTGAAGTACCTGAACTAAGCCCGAAGGGGTTATTTATATGTGTGCTAGGGGTATCGAATTTACATATTTCTACAATTTTTCTATTGAATGCTGGAACTGTTCCGACAATGTGATATATATTTTTTCATTTTATTATAGGTTATGAAAAAAAACCAGCAGAGTTGCAATTGTTAAAACAAAATATGGTTGTGATCCGTCTTCCGTAATTGAATTCGTCAAAATGAAATACAGCCCAATTGATATCAAATGGTGACCTCAATTTAAATATACATTGACATTCTTTCATACTTTACATCACGTTCACAATCTTTTATTACAGCAATATTTCACTCAAATGTACATTTTTTTTACCTGTTCTAGTTAAAGGACTTTATCAAACAGAATCATGCAGTTTACATGCAATGCAGTTAGTACGCATTTAAACCACAGAAGAATATTTCTATTTTCCACACGTTGTGGTGTGGGGTTGTGACGGAACAGAAGTTCCTCTATAATATTTATTCCTATGAAAATTTATTATGTAATAAAAGTTCCAAAAGGAATTTATTATATGTAATACATGTTCCACTGACATAATTAAAATACCAGTACAATGGAACATGTATTCCATAAAATAATTTCCTATCCGGAACTTTTATTATATAATAAATTTTCTTAGAAACCAATATTATAAGGAACAAATAAGTTTAAAATGGAACAAATATTACATAAAATAGTTTCCGATCCAGAAATAAATTTTCGAGGAACAAACACTGTGGAAGGTTAAGAGTGTAAAGTCATATAAAACCTTGAAAATTATGAAAAGTATCTTTTCTTTATAAACTTGGCCTTCACAGAGACCATCATAACTAATTATTTAAATAAAATCACAAATTATTTTGATTTTGGTAGGTACAAGTATTATATAATATTTATTCTGCTATGAACAAGTATTATACTATTTATTCTGCTAGGTACAAGTATTATATAATATTTATTCTGCTAGGTACAAGTATTATATGATATTTATTCTGCTATGTACAAGTATTATTTTATATTTATTCTGCCAGGTACAAGTATTATAAATATAATATTTCTTCTGTTATCTGATAAATATAAGTTTTTGAATATATTGTATGAACATATGATTGAGTTTTTATTAATGTATCACATTTTGATTGTATATGCTTCAAAACTGTATTATTACAAAACATTGGACAGTTGGGAACAAATATCACCAACACAAATTTATTTACAGTGTGAATAATTAAATTTACCAATGACTTTATTTTCATCATCATGTTATTACAGTTTCTTATCTTTAATATAGGTTCCATCATTCAGGTAAGAAAATGTCTTGCTGTATTCATCTGCCTCCGTGATTGTTATCACAATAATGCCTACCTGTTATATTAAAACTTAGAGCTGACACTCTGTAGCTTTTACATTTTTAAATGGTATCTTCAACTGACTGTTGAATGTAGTTTACAGTTTTAGACTATAATCTGTAGTGAAGTTGTAATGTTCTGTGTGGACTTATGATATATATATATATATTTTTGTGATATTTTGTATGTGCTTTGTCTTATTCATGATCAGTATAATTGTAAATATTGAATATATGTATATATATATATGTTGTATGACATTGGCTAATAAAGAATTGAATTGAATGTACAGGTATTACTCACAGTCATTTAAAATTTAATTGTTGACATTCTTTTTGTCATTAGATAAAACATTTCTATGATATGTATATAAAATCAATGAAGCATAACTAATCACCTGATATTTAAGAACTTTTATTATATCTTTTACCTATAATAAATGTACCTCTCAAAGGTGGAACAAATGTCATACAGGTGGAATAAATATTCAATAAGACTTGTTCCATGGAATAAATATTATTCCATTATTTTTTCCTTTTGGAACAAATATTATTAGGAACAAATATACGGTCACAGGGTCGCTATTGTGGATGCGAAATATTGATTGCACACCCCATTGACTGGCTATATGCTGCCTGTCTAGAATATTTTATTTTTTTCTCGATCGACAGCTCAGCAGCTAGATAACAATATGATAAATATTGTCTGTCAATCATGCAAACAATAATGTATGCACATGACAGAACGCATTTTCAAGGCACCGGATGGATAGTTCCCTTTAATTTAAGAGAATGGTACTGATAGAAGTTAAAAGTTAAATTTTGGTGCAAAAGGGGAAACTTTATATAATTTATGAAAATGTTATGTGAATTTCAGGGATCCTCAGATTCAAATCCATTCAGCTACTTTTCTACACTTTTATACATATCATACATATGTATATTTCAAATGATAGTAATGTTATTTTAAAATATTTCCACTTTGTTTTACTTGTCATTTTCTTTTAAGAGCCCCAGTTTTATACTGCTCATGCTCAGCAACGGACCACCTTCTTCAATTGTTTTAGCTCATCCATGATCATGAGATTCACCAAGATAAATAACACGGTCCGTGCAATATCTATTTATTTATTTATTTATTTATGCTTTGGTGTCAGTGTTTCAATTGTTGACAGAGTTTTAAATTCAACATGGGTAGACTTATAGAAAGTGTGTAATCGTAAAATTCAGTGGCCAACCATCCCAGTCTGGTGGCAAAAGAAAGGGTATTGTTCTGATATGCCTAACATTGTGTCTGCAATTGACGGTACTTCACAGGAGATACAAATTCCATCCAATGAACCCCAACAAAAAACATACTTTCAGCAAACCAATTATTTTCATTGATTGATATGAAAAGAAAGTATATAAACAGTGATAATCATAAATTCCATCAATATCAATAAAACAATTACCATGAAACTTAGCTGAACTTGAGCGGTCGTGGTCGTATGGTAGTTGAATTTACAACTACCTGTGCAATCATTGCCTATCACCACTTAAGTTGTGAGATTGAACCCCATTCATGGCAAGGTGTACTCGATAAAACATTATGTGATACAGTTTGTCAGTGACTTGCGACAGGTCTGTGGATTTCTCTGGGTACTCCAATTTCCACCACAAAAATAGTACCTGAACTATTTTTGAAAGTGGGGTTAAACACCTAACCTCCAATGAACAAATGATGGATCAAAAGTTTGTGTATGTAGTACATAGCATAAAACCCCTTTGGGTCATAATGTGGCATATCTTTACAAGTACCAATAATACTACAACAATATTGTTTCCCACACAATTCTGGGAACTGTTACACATATCATGTCATTAAACAATGTACTGAAAAAGAAACAACTTCACTTTCAAATTTGTTATTAACAATTAAATTAAATTATCTCTATGATCTCAAAATTATGTTTCAGTGTTTACTGCATCTTAATATGAACATGTAGGTATGGCTGAATCCTGATTTCTTGTCTGAGGTCTGAACTGAAAACTACAATTATTCATGTGTTTCTGAATCATTAAATAAATATTCAATCACTTAATTCATCACATCTTTCTGTCTTTGATCACTGAATAATCAATATTGAATCCAAAATATCCATACCATTGTTTTCTTTGGATTTATACATGAAAAATCGCAAGTAGGCTATGAGGAATCAAACGCATTGTTTTACACCATATGCACATCTTTGCATAGATAATCTTGTATATTGTGTGCTGTTCACTACCAAATGTAATACTCACAGACTCTACACAATACAAACAGCTCCAAAATTCTATTTTATCGATTACTTCTGATCATGCAAATGTATGAGTATATATCTGGGTTCTTAATTCAAATATTCCTGTTCCTTTAAAATTACGTTGATTCTTCTGTGTGGTGTTTAAATATTCTTTGAGCTTAAATCATCCATTGTTTTTTCCCTTTGTGTTAACTCTGGAAAAAAATACCATGTAAGTCAACTGTACATGTATCAAACTAAATTGAATAGAAAATTTCAACATTTCCACCTTAAACAAAAACATTATGTGTTTTTACATACTTTTAATACAACCTCTTTATAGAGTGTAAAAAATAGGCTCCAGGGAGCTTGTTGTCAATCACAAGATATGTTAAGTATTAAAATGGTGTCTTTTGAAAAGAACAAACTTCATCTGTGTATTATTCATTTAAAGATACAGTCAAACCTGCCCAAACGACAACCTGCTATAAACGACCACTTTTATTCACCCCCCCCCCCCCCCCCGACGATTTATACTAAATAGTTTAACTGGTTTCAACGACCACCTGCATAACGCGACCAACAACCGCCAAAATGCATTCCCAAACGACCACTTCAACTTTTTTCAAAGACCACTAAGTCTTTTGCATGATGAGCTTACAACAAAAATGGGGAAACTGACAGGGAATGTTCCCCAAAGGTCACATTCATTTTCCGTATATACAAACCGGTGTATCAGACTGGATGGTCTGGCCGCCAGATGTTCCGCACAGCCAAAATTGCCTCGGCAATTTGTTCCGGTTCGGAACTTTGAGCCTTGGCTATTTGTTCCGATGCCAGGCAATATGGGCCGACCTGCTTTTACATTTATATACCTATATATATTTTTGTAATTTACAACGTATTATCAATAAAAATATTCATCTCGGCTATGTGTGTATATATTTTTTTAATTCGTAATTAGTTTGTTTGTTTGTTGGCAAGCTCACTAAAATCGAAAATGAACGAGAGTGCGTACTCGACACTGTTGAAATACGTTGAAAATACAGAATATACTGAAAATTTAACAGAAAGTGAAAAAGGAAGTTAAGGAAGCAAGCAAAACAGTATGTCTCAAAGGATAAACTTTTATACTACGTTAGTGCAAAGGGAGAAACTAGACGAGTGGTTAGAGAAACAGAAAAGCATAGGATCCTTCGTGCTTGCCATTCCGACAGTACCGCTGGTAAATATATCTTCTATGTCTTTTAAATACCGAGTCAGACGTTGCACGGTATTACTAGAGTTATTGTATTTTAATGCATGCAGTACAGTCAAAAAATTTAACTGTAATATTGAAATATTGAAAATATGAAACATTTGAAATTCAATTCACAACAGACTTTTTTAGAAGGTTCCTTTAAGAAAGAACATTTATATAAAAAATAATGCATACAGTTGTCTTACCAGTGTTCAAATAATAAACAAATATGCATTTTCCAGAGGTACTGCGAATGTCAAGTGTTATTAATGAAACTAAAGAATTGCTTGACCGAAAAAATATTAAAAACAGTCCAACATGCCAGCAACCTGAAGCCCTACCTTGAGTCTGAGCAACAGGATGAAACCAGGAATGTAACAGAATATGAGAGCGAAAAGGCTGCAGTAACAGAGCACAAGAAACCACAGCTAATGAACATACTAAGCCAATGACAAAAAGGCTTCACCTAGACAGTAAAATAAAAGGTACCCAAAATAATGTTTTCTCTATTACTGTCGTTTTTGATTAAAAATATGTTTATTTTTTTAAATATTTCTGCCTTTTTGGCATTTTCGTGCGGGTTTAAAATTTATTAAATGATTTGTTGTTCCCAGATCGAATTTCCATAGTGTACATCATGACCACGTGATTTAAAAATTAGGAAGTAAACAATAAATCGAAGGCTGTTTAGGGACCGACCATTTAACTTGCAAGGGGGGGTATGGTTTTTTGTTTCGTTAAGAATTTTTTTTTCGGACAACATAAGAGTTAGAATATTTTTTTTTTGTCGCGATTTTTTGCTAGAATTTAACATTAGGTTATATGACAAAAACTCTGAATCAGATTATTTTTTTTCCCTCCACCAAAATCAGAATATTTTTTTCAGCAACATTGGGAATCAGAATATATTTTTAGAAAAAAAACATAACCCCCTTCAAGTTAAATGGTCCATCCCTTACACCTGAGGGTTTGTCTTAATTAAAGGTGAATAGAAATCAATTTTACAAGCTTTTTAGTTGTTTTATAATTAAAAGAAAGTTTTAAAACATGGCTTCTAACTTTTGACGAACGGATAAAAGTGATTGAGCTATGTAAAACAAAAAGTGCTCGTAAACTTGCTGAGGAGCTTGGTGTCGGAAAAACTCAAATTCAAAGCATTCTGAAACGCAAAATTGAACTAATAATTGACTTTGAACACAATCTTGATGGGGATAGAAAACGTCAAAGGATAATCACAAGAAATGAGGATATAAACGATCTTTGTCTGTAGTGGTTTAACGATTGTATAGGATGGAAGATTAATGTTTCTGGACCTTTATTAAAAGAAAAGGTACTAAAATTTGCAAAAGATTTAAATAAGCAGAATTCATAGCATAAAATGGTTGGCTTGAAGCATTCATTAAAAGGAATAACATTGTATTCGGTACCATGCCGGGTGAAAGGGGTGATATAGATAAAAACGTTGTTGAAAACTGGAAAGAAAAACTGCCAAAACTTTGTGAAGGCTATGAGCCAAAAAATATATTTAATATGAATGAAACTGGAGTTTTCTTCAAAGATACAACAAGAAAAACTTTTCATATTAAGGTCGAGGACTGTCGGGTGGGAAAAGGTATAAGGAACGTATTACTGCTGCATTCTGTGCAAGTTTAACTGGAGAGAAATTAGAACCTCTCATTATTAGCAAATCTAAGCAGCCAAGGTGTTTTGGGAAAATAAAATCAGAAAACCTACCTGTTATGTACAGAAATAACACCAAGGCATGAATGAACTCTTTAATTTTTAAAGAATGGCTTTTAAAGTTTGACAGGAAATTTTTTAGATATTGTTCCATGCCACCCTCATATTCAGCTTGACAACATAAATTTACAATTCTTCATTATCGTAGCCCATGGATCAGGGAATAATTCAGTGTGTAAAGCTTAAATACCGGAAAAAAAAGTTGCAGTTTCTTATTAAACAAATGGATAAATGTTCTAAAACTGGATCAGAAATTTTGAAAGACATAAACATCTTAAGAGCTATTTTCTGGATAAAAATTTCATGGAATGAGGTATAAATAACCACCATAGTCAAATGTTTTCATAGATGTGGCTTTAATTTTCATGATTCGGAATCCGTTTCTTCAGAAGAAGAGAACTTTGACGAGGATGATGAGGTTCCTCTCTCTGTTTTAAAATTGTCGCGTGACATTTTTGGTATAGACTATCATGAGATACATGACCTGGCCTGTAATGTAGCTACATGTGACACAAATACAATTGATTGGGATAAACAAGCTGATGAACACTTAGATAAATCTGACATTGAAAAAAACGACAGTGATGATACTGATTCTGACAATGACAATTCTGATACACAGGATAATCTAAGTGACGCACACAAAATGACTTTACGATTAAAGAAAGTATCAATGAGACTAGATAGACCGAAACTATTTGGGTTACTAATGGAGGTTGAGGATGGGTTCAATGAACTAGCTGTTGCAGCACACAACAAACAGTCTGATATAAGACACTTTTTTAAAACTTCCTCATGTGCCAAATTATTTTCATAGACAATTTTAATTCTTTTATGGAATTTTATTAACTCTGACCCTTATTTTAAAGGTTCTATATTTCTACAACCTTTTAACATATATACCATGTGCATGCTTAATAAAATAAATTTATATTTATTATTAATGATTCAATCATTTAACTCGTAGTAGAATAACAACGATCTATGACCACATTATTTTTCAGCTGTATCATTGAACCTGTATCAAAGGACCACCTGCTGTAAGAGACCACTTTTGCATTCTCCTCTGAGTGGTCTCTTAATACAGGTTTGACTGTAGTTTAAAAATTCTAAAATGATGCAATAATCAGATGGACTTAAATATGGCTCCACCTAAGGATCATGCAAAATAAAGAAAGAGTGATTTATCTTATGTCATCAATTCACTCAATATTTTGTTATATGACATATTTTGAGTAAAAATAAATGTTATTATACCCAAATTAAAATCAGATTGGTCACATTTTTTTTAACTAACAAAGTATGTAAAAAGGTTGAATATCAGAACACATTATCTGCAGTGAACAGGCGATTTGTAATGAACTATCTAGCACAATGAAAAATATTGGATCTCCTCTACAAAATATCCTTTTTTTTCATTTGTAACCTAGTGTTAATTTTTTTGTTATTTTAGTTTTAAATTAACCACTCCAAATCACAATTCCAAGAACGACAACTATTGTTGAACTTCAAAATGAATAACATTTTACTTATTTCAGGTAGTAAAATTTTTTTATTATCTATTTTTATTTTAAATAGTTAAAATAGCAATAAATTTTGATGATGAAATTGACTAAT
Organism: Bathymodiolus brooksi; assembly: GCA_963680875.1. Taxonomy (NCBI): domain Eukaryota; kingdom Metazoa; phylum Mollusca; class Bivalvia; order Mytilida; family Modiolidae; genus Bathymodiolus; species Bathymodiolus brooksi. Next base: position 46,051,930 of record OY804586.1, read on the forward strand.
TAAATATTTTTTCTGTTTAATTTCATTCTGTCCATATATTGTTTGTTTACAATTCATCACTTCCGGTTTTGCTCAAATATCACCTCAAGAGGCTGGAGATAGTACTTTTAACCAAAATCTATGGCAATTGACAGTGTTTCTATTTATAGTTATTATTTAGTCAAGAACACTACAAATCAACAAATGAAAGTGATATGAAAGTGAAATAGTAAAGAAATTGTCAGTCAATATACAAAAATGGTATTTGTTGCTCACTTAAAAAACAAAATGAGGTTTACATCTAGAAATTTCAAATTCAAAATACCATTAAATTGTACGAATGGTACTACGCTTCCACAATATGAAATTTAGAAAAAACAAAACACAGGGACAAAACTGAATAAAAGCATTTCATCTGCACATAGCATCCTACTAAAAAGCACTTTCAACAGCCCTAATGACCATGAACATCTTGTGCATTACCTCTTTACATGAGGGCTGCCATTAATCAACTGGTATACTATGTCGAAAAACAAAGGGTCAGTACAGGAACGTACCTGTGCCGGTAGCAGCTTATAATCTCAAATCTAATGTACTTTTGCAGAAAAGCTTTTACAGAAATGAATCACCATTGAAATTATACTGAAGAATTGTCAGTCATTTTAGTTATAAAGTCTTATTTTTTTTCAAATATCACCACACTGCTCTACTAATAAAAAAGGGAGGGGAACAAATAGAGGCTACTATCCCCAGCCCAATCTGCATAATCCACTGTATATTTGTTTTCAAATAATTAAGCCAATTTGAAACAAGAATAACTATATTTGAACACTTACAGATGCTACAGACTCTATTTAGAAATTTTTAAACACGTACACTGTTCTTTGCAAATTTCCCAGAATATGTCCGCAATATTCAAATTCCTTAAAATAAAAAAAAAAATTAAAATAGACCTCTATAAGGAGCCCTTATCTAATTTTGGTAAGACTGAATTAGACAGAATATAAAGATGCCTTCCTACTGCAGGATATTAACATCAAAATGCATAAAATAATGGTTTTAATGTACTCGGCCACTTTAAACAGACTGAAAATTACTACTACAGATTTAAAAAAAAAGATTCCTAATGATCAAAATACAGAAAACATGAAATTTACATGCGAATTCATTCTCATACTAAGTCATCTGATATCACTTGGTAATTTATTAGACTGTTACAAAACCTTTAATTTGGTTTGTCATGGTAGCACTCAAAGTGAGGTAATTCACAGCAAAAATAATGATGTTTACATCATGCAGTTTAATGATGACTAATTGGGCTTGATGACCTCTGATGTTTATGGAAATTTGATGCTGATGACAGACATGGAAGGAAATTCTTATTAAACAATTAAAACTAAGCTTGGGCACCTGCATAATGCAATTTGATATACTTAAGCTTACTCAATCACCCTGGCAGCCATGTTGGATTTCAAATCAGCACCAAAACCACAAACCTGGTAGAGAACCATCTAATGAACAGCTATGGCAAGTTTGGTTGAAATCTGTTCAGTGATGTCAGAGAAGAAGAGTTAAATGTGAAAAGCTAACGGACGGACGGATGGACGACAGACGCTTACACATGTCAAAAGCTCACATGGGCTATGGCCAGGTGAGCTAAAACAAGAGTTATCTACATGTATCTTCAATTATAGTATTATTCTTAAATTCATATTCTCATGACATTTCTCACATTCAGGTATTAAACTGAAGCATGCCAAGTAGCAAAAAACATGTATATTTAGAAAAAAGAAATGACTTAATCTTAATATATTTTTTTTTAATTGTGTGATTTTCTTTAGAGGACCCTAAATAATCTGCATTATCCACTGTATATTTTTTTTCCAATACTTTATCCAATTTGAAACAAGAATAACTATTTTTGAACAATTACAGATGTTACAGACTCTATTTAGAAATTTCCAGAAATTTGTCCGCAATATCCAAATTCCTTAAAAAAATTACATTATATCAAGATAGACCTCTATAAGGAGAACTATCTAATTTTGGAAAGACTGAATCATAGGGAATATAAAGATGCCTTCCTAGTGCAGGATATTAACATCAAGATGCACATAATAATGTTTTTAATGTGCTCGGCCACCTTAAACAGACTGGAAATTACCACTACAAATTTAAACAAAAAGATTCCTAGTGATCAAAATACAGAAAACATGAAATTTACATGCAGAATTAATTCTCATACTAAATCATCTGATCTCACTTGGTAATTTATTAGACTGTTAAACTTTAATTTGGTTTGTCATGGTAGCACTCAAAGGGAGGTAATTCACAGCAAAAATAATGATGCTTACATCATGCAGTTTAATGATGACTAATTGGGCTTGATGACCTCTGATGTTTATTGAAATTTGATGCTGATTACAGACATGAAAGGAAATTCTTATTAAATAATTAAAACTAAGCTTGGGCACTTGCATAGTGAAATTTTATGTAATAAGCTTACTCAATCACCCAATAAAATGCTGTTGCACAATATTTTGGTCATATTTTGAAAATCTAGTGAGAAATATGGCAGCTTATAGAAAGAGTAACAAAAAGAACACTCACTGAAAGAAAACACAGATCAAAAAGGGACATAGATTTACATCAACACTCAATGAGTCTTACACGGACAATTCCAGTCTTTCTTCTGTGTCTGTTCTACAAAGGCCCAGTTCAGCAGAATTTGATGATGCTCTATCTGCACAGTCTACAAGTAAGTGTGGTGTAGATGTACTTCCAACAAAGCTGAGACCTGTCAAAATAGAAGATGAAAATGAAAATGACTTTGAAATATCTGAGGAATCGGAAGAAAATATAATTATCAATTTAAACAAATTGTCGGAGTTGATTTCATCATTTTTGCCGCACGAATGTGTGTAAGGGCCAGCCCAAGTGTAAAAGTGGTGAAGCGACTGGGTCTGTGCATAACAGTTGAAATATTTTGTAGAAACTGTAGTTTTATCTCGGATAAGGTGGATTTATTTACCACAGTCCCCTCCTGTCGGTCAGTTTTATTGGTGCAGGAAACCGGAGTACCCGGAGAAAACCACCGACCTGTCGCAAGTCAATAATAAGCTTTATCACATAATGTTGTATCGAGTACACATCGCCTGAGCGGGTTTCAAACTCACAACATTAGTAGTGATAGGCACTAATTCAAAAAAATATTCACCGTTGTTAAGGACAAACTTTATATCCTCATTGATACTGAAAATATCTTATATGACTAGTAATATAGCATGGTCTTGTTTTCATGTTAGTTTTGTCGCTGATCTGCACGACAATGCATGTTCAACAATAGTGTTACATGTATTTAGTGTATCAATATGGTAGCCTTTGTGAGACAACACACATCACCTTCTAAACACGGTCTTAATAAATTACAACAGTTAGTTAAATGAATTAAATCTGGTTTTTCAGGTGTTTAAGGTCTAGAGTTACTAAAGAAGCCAAATATTGAAATACAACATGTACATGTACGTACTAATTTCTGGAGCACTAAATTATTATAGGTATATTTTACGTTGATTTGAAACGTATGTTGGTAAAATACATTTTTTTAAATTATCTTTGAGAAAGAATACTTCTTGGAAGAAACCGTGCGTTTTTCCACAATAACTGGAATATTGTTGAAAGTGGCGTTAAACACCATAATCCCCTCTCAATCACTGAAAAAAATATCGTTTAGCACATTCCTGCAGCACAGAAAAATGTTATTTGCACAATATCAGACGATGGTAAAAACCGGTCGCTTCAGGTGACCATTTTATACCGAGGGGGTCGTTTCACTTAATGTATAATAGCGGTCTATGCAAGCTCGCCCAAGAACAGAATCTCGTTGACGATCATGATTTTTTCATGCATGTATTCCTGGGAATTTCAAGACTTTAAAATATAAAAAACCCATTTACTATTAACAACCTCTAATTGACTACTTCCCTGTATTTGTTTTAGTCTGCAATTATACGACTTGCATACATGTACACACCACCAAGGGCCTTGCTTTAATTTTTTTAATTTTTTATTTTTTTTGCATTTTCAACTATTTTTAGCCTATTTAGAAAAAATAATTATGTAATATTCACTTAGACTTCTGAATTGGTTGTTGATCATAACTCACATTTACATTGTAAGCAAGAAGGCCATCATTTTATCATATAACATGTTTTTCAGGTCCAATCTTTCTGGACATTCTGCTGCACAGAAAATAAAGCATCTACGAAAGTTTACCAGTGATTTTATCGGATCCCAAATCCTAAATTTTGCGATAAGCATCAGCTTGTCCCCAGTGACCCGAATCAGTCTTGTTCCGCCTTGCACAATTCCTTTTGGAGGCCCTGCACGCCACAAAACCGTAGAAGTGGACAAGAAAGTGAAAGGTAAGCTTTGTAAATTAAATAGAAAAACATTTGAGAAATTATACTTAATTTACATTCGACCAATATTCGTGCAAATTGGAGAGGCTACCGTTGGAGGCAGCTAGAATTATCACCGGACTTCCAATCTTTACCAACACAGAATATCTATATAGAGAAACTGGCTGGGAGAGATTGGACGAAAGAAGAACTAGGAGAAAGCTCCAATTATTATATAATATCCAAAACGATAGCACACCCTCTTATTTACTCGACCTTACTCCCTCAACAATCCAAAGTACGACTATTTACCCCCTTCGAAATGGCAACAATATTATTGTTCCATTCTGTAGACTGTCTTTAACTAAAGATTCATTTGTCTCAGCTACAGTAAGGGAATGGAGTAACCTTAATCTTTCAGTGCGTAATCTTGACACACTATCTAAATTTAAAAAGGCAATCCGCAGTTCAATCTCAATGCCAATTCCGAGACACTATTCTTATGGTCCTAGAAAACTAAATATAATCCTAACACAGCTTCGCTGCAATGCATCCTTCTTGAATTACGATTTATGTATAAAGTAACAATTATATCAAATGCTTCCTGTGACTATGGCGCATCATGTGAACATTTTCACCATTTCTTTTTTGATTGTGATAAATATACAGATAATAGGGAAATATTATTTAATAGTCTTAACTGGCTACCTTCTAACATTAATATTGATGTAAATCTACTGACAAAACGAAGTGATCTCCTAACATATCAAGAAAATATAACTATTTTTAAACATGCTTTTAAATATATTAAAGACTCCAAAAGATTTACAATTGTCTAAATGATCTAAAGAACCAACACACATCTCCAAAAGTATTTATTCTCTTTTCTTTTTTCTTTATTCTTTTTTTTCGTATATTGTCTAAACCTATGTTTTTGTATATAATCATTCTTTGTATATTTAACTCTATGCTATTATATACATATTATATCATTTCATTGCGCATCTAATCCATATTGTAAATTATTGTATTCGGGAGAAGACTTCATAAGTCCGATCCCTATTTGTTATATTTAGCAAATACAAATATGTTTAATCTAATTAAACTAAGCGGACGGGAAATGGGAGGAACATTGGTAGTTGCCGAAAGTGGGTGGGGAGGGGGTTTCAAACTTTCAAAACTGACGCGCAAAAAAGTCATTTGCGTTCCAATACACCTTTTTACCTCTTAATTTATTAATCATTTTGTTTAAATGTGTCTTAATTTATTGATATTTTTTGGCGTTCATGCTAACACTTCAGCTTCTTCTAATTTTCTGTCACAAAAGTGTATGTGTGCGTTTGTGGTTGGCGGGGGGAGGGGGGTGTCCCCTACGCCTCTGTAAAAAACATTCAATGTCACATAATTTGTCCATATGTACTAGTATTAGAAGTATGTTAAATGGACTCGAGCTTGTGTTTTCACCCCAAGATTGATTGCATATTGTTTAACATCCAGCGAGCAGTATTGCGGCTATATTCATGACAACAACGAGTTCAATAATATATAAACTTCTGAAACGGTTTGTAAAACAACTCCAAGTACACAAAACAAAGGGATAAAGAATTACACACTTTGTTGAATGACCGGATCAATGATATTTGACTGTCCTCACTAATAAACATAATATGTTTTTATTTGTAAATTGCTCGGATGTGTTAAGATTTGTTTTAATATGAATCCATGCGTAATTAATTTATAAAATATATATACAAGTGAAAAGGTATTATTTCTTAACTTTAAGTTAATTATACCAAGGATTTGTATAGAATATATACTACTCTATAAATCCTTGATTATACACAAAGCCATAAAAATGTAAGAACCCCCGATGTGACCATTTCCTGTGTTATTGTACAGGTAGATACTGTCAATCCACCCTTTTTTAAATACAAAATTCGACCATTACAAATAAAACTCTTAAAATAATACATATGCGTGTGATTATATTTAACAAATAAAACATGGTTTTATATTAGAATATTCATAATAAGACTTGCTTTCCACAATATAAAAAGAATTTCTACACACTTTAAATGTGTTAAATATCGGTACGTCTAAACACCGCTAAGACCGTCTTAGTGCACTAAGACTCTAAAAACTGCCACTAAGGATATGAAGGAATGTTTTTTTTTTTTGTGCATAATGATCCCTTTAGATGAAAAATATATTATTCAAAACCTTAATCATGAATTTTGATGGAAAAGTTATGTTTTAAGGAAGCTATAACAAATTTAATTAGCACGTGTCATCTATCACCGTTTTAGTTTATTACATGTTGATTAACCATAGTCTCCCCACTTGGACACATTATCCTGATTCCGAGTCAGCCAATATTTACTCTTTCTCCTTAATGCTGCGTGTTTAGCGGAGAAGCAACAAATACCATTGTTTTAATCTTTGGTTTTACCCGATCGAGATTAGAACCCATTATCTACCGCACTCGATGCGAGCACGCCAACCATTGTATCACCTATGCGGTTGAACTTGACATGGGTATTGAAATAAAAAATAATATTTGTAATAAAAGAAAAAATATCTATACAAAGGAAGTGTAAGTGTAGGATACTAAGTCTTTAAAAATTAACAAAATATATTAATAAATCAATTTTAAATCTATATTCCAATATCTGTCGACAATAATAACAGCACATACCCCGTGATTGTTTTGTACTGCACTCCTTTTGATTCAAAGTTTTCTTGTTTTATATTACTGTGCTACATGTGCACTTTAATAGAAAAGCTGCCGGCGTACGAAACCTTTTCAAGCACACACACACACACACACACACACACACACACACACACGCACGCGCATAAACTCCATTCGCCATACACTGCCTTGAGCGGAGTTCCTGGTAAGGGTACTATCAAACTGATTCTTCAGGGTACAATTTATAAAGTACTTAATGAAGGACGAGTTTGATAATATCTCGGCATGTACGAGTAAGCATGGCATGACGGAGCTTTTAGCTTGACAGTCTTGTGCTGGTGGCTTTCCCATTGCACTGATATTAACGCTCATACAGTATTATTACAAGAATGGAGTGCCCTAACTATCTTGGAAAAATTTCGTTGCTTTAAAACAATTATCTTGAACTCGTCGTCAGCTTTTCTTTTTAACATAAATATTTTGATATCATCAAAATTGTATTCATTTCACACAAAAAAGTTACGTCTGTTTTTTGTATAATCATCAATAATAATAGTTTGACAGTTTGATATGATATCGACAATTAAAAAAAGCAAAAATACTTTTACATTAGCAATAAGCATATGGTTTCACCGTCCCGGTCTGTCATATAATAAAGGACAATCAAGAACTGGACAAGTGTGTAGCCATATGATTTTTATTTCATTTTTTGTGGAAACAAATTTGGCGCCTCAAAGGTTGCTAAATGACTGTAAAAGTAGTGGCAAAGCAGTTATGCACTCAACAGGTGGAAAATTCGAAATACCGCTACCACAAAAACTTGTACGTAAACCAAACCAGAGAAAAGAGACCACGCACAAACAGAACACAGACAGATATTGACACTTTTTATAAAGTTCATTATTCATGTTATTGTCTTATATTTTATATGTACAAATTAAATATATTCACCATTAATATATGTAGCTATTTGTTATAAAAATAATCAGTATTGGAAGAAGAGCGGAAAAACAAAACAAAAACAGAAGGATTTCACAAAACATCAAATTTTCTTATCTACACATTTAATTATAACAGGTATATAAATAATACAAAAGACAGATATACTTATGGATTTTCAAATACACAGTATATTTAATGTATATTCAGGTGTCACGCTAGAGTTCGTCTGGATTAACGACGCGTGCCAAGGATAACAGACAAAATGATTATTTAATCAAAAACTGTTGATAATATTACGATCAAAATTTAAAATTAGGTTTAATTTCTACATTTGTATGCATTGCAGTGTAAATTGGTGTTAGTGGAACATCTCCTTCATGTCCTTAGCGGCAGCATTTAGAGTCTTAGTGCACTAAGACGATCTTAGCGGTGCTTAGACGTTCCCATAAAATATTCCTTTAATTATGCAGGTTCAATTGTCCATCAATACGATTGTTTCAAATCATTTCCATTCCGTCACTATTTTGTTATTTTCGTCCGCAAGATCACGTAATTTCAATGTAATGTATAGCACTGGACTTCCGGTGTCAATGTACACTTTAAAAAATCTTAGCATTTTCTGTAAAAGCCAAAAGACAGATATCAATTAAATTATTTTATTTGTATCAAAAACTTCAATGCCGAGACAATTACTTCTTTAACATTAAATTTGCTTTCTTTCTTTATTTGCGGCTGTCAGCTTCATGAAAGGTAAACGATCAGCCTTCATGTATATATTTCTGATATCAGACAGATAGTGGGGTACCGTACACCAGTATTTATTCAGCGTTTCCTTGGCCTCTCCATATTACAATTACTTATAATGTACCGCATCTACGACTATGATATGCTGACGTTGTCACAGTAATAGCGTAGACACCGGAAGTCGTCTGCCGAGCATGTCAGACGTCAAGACACGAAAAAGATGGAACGTGGTCGGAATTGACATGATTTGAAACAACCGTATTGAAAATCCATAACAAAAACGTGTTTTTACTTTTTGGTTCAATACACGCGAAAATGCATTAATTTTACTCATTTAAGCCAACAAATTTAGGAATCAATCATAGAGGTCACGTGATCACATTAAAGAGAAAGTAGCATCGCAACTACTAAAGCCGAGTAGAAAAACGGCATAGCGATGTTCAATACAAGTAATGAAGGAACCGGCGGATTTGGGATATCCTATTCTTCAAGTAAAATGCGTGGTAAAGTGTTGAATTTCATTTAATTAAATGTGTGAATAGATTGAAAGGCCAAATATGCAAGAAATCCCCCTTTTTCCGAGTTCTATGGATTTGTTCTGGCTACGTTCAATCCCTGTATTCTTTGCCATATGAAAATATCGTATTTAATGATATAGTCTGTTGACTGTTAAATTTTTTCCATGATCATTCTTCGGGATGCCGCTGTTCAATTACATTTTTTTAAATTTAATAAACAAATAAAAAAAAACCCGATTATTTTAAAACACTTAAAGGACATAGGGTTTTTGTAATATCGATTGCGGACGTGTAAATATTCCGGATAATTTACGTCACAGTAAACGCCATGCAATACAATCGTCGTTTTCATTTTCATTTAATAATCAGCGTAGTAACAATTTTCCTTAAATACATGTTTTATAGATGTGCTTTAAAAGCTACCTTCTTCACAAATTAATTTGTATTGTTTATCTGCTGAAATATCTAAACAACAAGGTTACCGTAGCATATTACATGTCTAGACCTTCTCTACTGCATTTTGGATAATAACAATAGAAGCAGGGCCGTCTTAACAACATCACGGGCCCCCGGGAAAAGAAGTGCACTGGGGCCCATACATACACAACCACTCATAGGAATAAAACTGTAAATGTATATGAAATTAAACATATATATATATTGTATTGGTATTTCCAACAAAGTCAGTGGTTAAACCATAAAAAAACATACAGTACACAACATACATAGATAAGCATGGCCCTATGCTCGTGGGCCCCCGGGCAATTGCCCCGCGTACCCATGTGCTAAGACGGCACTGAATACACACCTCTCCTACATCCCTCCAATGTTAATGTTAAAGATTTACAGACCACGCTGGACGCAATGTGATGATAGTAAATTACATGACCCTTTTGGTCTGGTTATGGTAAGGTAAGCGTTGATCCATGTGCGTAAAAATGAATAAACATGTACTATATATGCACGCGCTACAAAACAGTCCCAAAAATTGATAACGTAAAATAGCTAAAGCATTTGGTTTTGCAGTTTCTAAGAAAAAGATTAAATATTAATATGAAAAGTTATGGATAACAGACGACGGACACTAAATGATAATACTTCACTTGTCCGTTTTGGCCAGTTGAGCTTACAAACATGCTTAATTTCAAATAGGTAAACATCATAAACATATTAAAAATCCACAAGAAATAAGGTTTGGTAAATAGGTAATGAAGTGAGTGATTGTTGTTTAACGCCAAACGAGCAATATGAAGAACTTGATTTTTCCAAGAACTCTAGTAAACCTTACAAAAATACTAATTTAGACAAAGAAGACATTTTGGAAAATCACAAGTCATTGATGTCATCACTGAATATTCCGATAAATGAAGAAAATTGTGAATTATCTATTTTATATTGGAGACCAAAATTTCAGAAGAATCAGTATTTAGACAGGTATATTCTTCTACTTGTTCAACAAAAGAACTATATATAACTATGAATAAAATGTTGCATGCTGTCAAAGGGGGCCTACTATCATACTGTAACAAATTATATTCACGTGGTAACATCAATCAAAAGCACCGCATCGGTAGCGTAATGGATAGCGGGCTCGCCTCGAGTGCGGTAGATCGTGGATTCGAGCCCCGGTCGGGTCAAACCAAGGACTATGAAATTGATATTTGTTGCTTCTCCGCTAAGCACGCAGCATTGGTTGGCTCGTAATCAGAATAATGTGTCAGAATGGAGGTACATTTCTACCCGCGGACTGTTGTTTCAGTGAGCTAGCACTATAAAAATCCAACTCGGCGTGTTGGTCTAGAACAAGGCGGACCTCATCATCATCTCATTCATAATTAACTTGCTCTCGCCATAATATAGCTGAAAAATTGCTGAATTGGCATTATACAACAATTACTCACTCACTCACCCAATTAAAAGTGGTTACTGAAAGAAGAGTATAATTTTAATTCCCGAAAATTTCATCTAACCAAATATTTGACTTTGTTACCCTTTACACTTTCATTTCCTCTTTAAAGTAAATTAATAATACGAACTTTGCTAACTGGATTCCATTAATAGAGATTTATCGATAACTGAACAACGAACGTATCTTCCCGTAACATAACGAAACAATGTTAATTTACATAAAGACTTTATTGCAACATGTGTCTTCAATTGTTCATTGAGTGTAAGTGATTAAATATATATTATTTTCATTTCGGTATTTAAAACAGTTAAAAATTAATATCACTGGCCAAATAATGGTTTCACAGTGACATTACAGTCTGCATACAAAATACATATTTTCCTCAAACGCTGTTTATAGATATACTTCAAGGAGGGGTGCTTTTCAAATTTATTGATATTTTTTTTTAAATATTTCTGATTTAAATTTATATAAATATAAACTGTTCATGCATTTTCGTAGCCAATCTGATGTTATTTATCAACAAGTACCTTCACCAACTCGTGCCCTCTCTGTGACTAACCCCACCCTAATTGTTGCCATATCTTCACACACATTTAACATTGTGAACCTGTACTATTTTACCGAAAAAGTATTTTTAGTGTCACTTTTATCATGTACAAATTCTGGCTTCATCTCATTACCGTCTAATTATTTTTTCCATGCTTTATCATGTACAAATTCTGGCTTCATCTCATTACCGTCTAATTATTTTTTCCATGCTTTTTCATGTTTTGTGTATATATAGTGTAGTGCTATATAACTAATAGTTTGTACTATTTGTCAATGCATATTAGTTTTATCAGGCAGAAATATTACAGAATATATGCGTGATTTTTCTGAAATAAAAACGTAAGAGTTGGTTGTAATACACATAAAAGGGTACGAGTTGGTCATACTATATGAAATAAATACGACACATTAACATGTAGAATAATTAAGGTACGAGTTGGTCGTAATACATAGAGAACAAGTTGATATGGTACAAAGGTACGATTTGGTAAAAATAGGGTACGAGTTGGTAGGAAACGAGTTGGAAAAGGTACGAGTTGACCTGTTTCCAAAACAATAGCCCCTTTTAGGCTTATTTATACCTTATCGGTGACGGTTGCCCGACCATTGACCGATTGTCGTGCAAAAATCGTGCGATTTTCGCTTTCTATTGTTTTCCTTTTTTTTAATTAAGTAAGAGAAATGAACCATCTACTGTATACTAGTTTAACCCCGTCACTTTTTATTGAAGTACCTGAACTAAGCCAGAAGGGGTTATTTATATGTGTGCTAGGGGTATCGAATTTACATATTTCTACGATTTTTCTATTGAATGCTGGAACTGTTCCGACAATGTGATATATATTTTTTTCATTTTATTATAGGTTATGAAAAAAAACCAGCAGAGTTGCAATTTTTAAAAAAAAATATGGTTGTGATCCGTCTTCCGTAATTGAATTCGTCAAAATGAAATACAGCCCAATTGATATCAAATGGTGACCTCAATTTAAATATACATTGACATTCTTTCATACTTTACATCACGTTCACAATCTTTTATTACAACACTATTTCACTCAAATGTACATTTGTGTTACCTGTTCTAGTTAAAGGACTTTATCAAACAGAATCATGCAGTTTACATGCAATGCAGTTAATACGCATTTAAACCACAGAAGAATATTTCTATTTTCCACACGTTATGGTGTGGGGTTGTGACGGAACAGAAGTTCCTCTATAATATTTATTCCTATGAAAATTTATTATGTAATAAAAGTTCCAAAAGGAATTTATTATATGTAATACATGTTCCACTGACATAATTAAAATACCAGTACAATGGAACATGTATTCCATAAAATAATTTCCTATCCGAAATTTTATTATATAATAAATTTTCTTAGAAACCAATATTATAAGGAACAAATAAGTTTAAAATGGAACAAATATTACATAAAATAGTTTCCGATCCAGAAATAAATTTTCGAGGAACAAACACTGTGGAAGGTTAAGAGTGTAAAGTCATATAAAACCTTGAAAATTATGAAAAGTATCTTTTCTTTATAAACTTGGCCTTCACAGAGACCATCATAACTAATTATTTAAATAAAATCACAAATTATTTTGATTTTGGTAGGTACAAGTATTATATAATATTTATTCTGCTATGCACAAGTATTATACTATTTATTCTGCTAGGTACAAGTATTATATAATATTTATTCTGCTAGGTACAATTATTATATGATATTTATTCTGCTATGTACAAGTATTATTTTATATTTATTCTGCCAGGTACAAGTATTATAAATATAATATTTCTTCTGTTATCTGATAAATATAAGTTTTTGAATATATTGTATGAACATATGATTGAGTTTTTATTAATGTATCACATTTTGATTGTATATGCTTCAAAACTGTATTATTACAAACATTGGACAGTTGGGAACAAATATCACCAACACAAATTTATTTACAGTGTGAATAATTAAATTTACCAATGACTTTATTTTCATCATCATGTTATTACAGTTTCTTATCTTTAATATAGGTTCCATCATTCAGGTAAGAAAATGTCTTGCTGTATTCATCTGCCTCCGTGATTGTTATCACAATAATGCCTACCTGTTATATTAAAACTTAGAGCTGACACTCTGTAGCTTTTACATTTTTAAATGGTATCTTCAACTGACTGTTGAATGTAGTTTACAGTTTTAGACTATAATCTGTAGTGAAGTTGTAATGTTCTGTGTGGACTTATGATATATATATATTTTTGTTGTGATATTTTGTATGTGCTTTGTCTTATTTATGATCAGTATAATTGTAAATATTGAATATATGTATATCTATATGTTGTATGACATCGGTTAATAAAGATTTGAATTGAATGTACAGGTATTACTCACAGTCATTTAAAATTTAATTGTTGACATTCTTTTTGTCATTAGATAAAACATTTCTATGATATGTATATAAAATCAATGAAGCATAACTAATCACCTGATATTTAAGAACTTTTATTATATCTTTTACCTATAATAAATGTACCTCTCAAAGGTGGAACAAATGTCATACAGGTGGAATAAATATTCCATAAGACTTGTTCCATGTAATAAATATTATTCCATTATTTTTTCCTTTTGGAACAAATATTATTAGGAAAAAATATACGGTCACAGGGTGGCTATTGTGCATGCGAAATATTGATTGCACACCCCATTGACTGGCTATATGCTGCCTGTCTAGAATATTTTATTTTTTTCGCGATCGACAGCTCAGCAGCTAGATAACAATATGATAAATATTGTCTGTCAATCATGCAAACAATAATTTATGCACATGACAGAACGCATTTTCAAGGCACCGGATGGATAGTTCCCTTTAATTTAAGAGGATGGTACTGATAGAAGTTAAAAGTTTAATTTTGGTGCAAAAGGGGAAACTTTATATAATTTATGAAAATGTTATGTGAATTTCAGGGATCCTCAGATTCAAATCCATTCAGCTACTTTTCTACACTTTTATACATACATGTATCATACATATGTATATTTCAAATGATAGTAATGTTATTTTAAAATATTTCCACTTTGTTTTACTTGTCATTTTCTTTTAAGAGCCCCAGTTTTATACTGCTCATGCCCAGCAACGGACCACCTTCTTCAATTGTTTTAGCTCATCCATGATCATGAGATTCACCAAGATAAATAACACGGTCCGTGCAATATCTATTTATTTATTTATTTATTTATGCTTTGGTGTCAGTGTTTCAATTGTTGACAGAGTTTTAAATTCAACATGGGTAGACTTATAGAAAGTGTGTAATCGTAAAATTCAGTGGCCAACCATCCCAGTCTGGTGGCAAAAGAAAGGGTATTGTTCTGATATGCCTAACATTGTGTCTGCAATTGACGGAACTTCACATGAGATACAAATTCCATCCAATGAACCCCAACAAAAACATGCTTTCAGCAAACCAATTATTTTCATTGATTGATATGAAAAGAAAGTATATAAACAGTGATAATCATAAATTCCATCAATATCAATAAAACAATTACCATGAAACTTAGCTGAACTTGAGCGGTCGTGGTCGTATGGTAGTTGAATTTACAACTACCTGTGCAATCATTGCCTATCACCACTTAAGTTGTGAGATTGAACCCCATTCATGGCAAGGTGTACTCGATAGAACATTATGTGATAAAGTTTGTCAGTGACTTGCGACAGGTCTGTGGATTTCTCTGGGTACTCCAATTTCCACCACAAAAATAGTACCTGAACTATTTTTGAAAGTGGGGTTAAACACCTAACCTCCAATGAACAAATGATGGATCAAAAGTTTGTGTATGTAGTACATAACATAAAACCCCTTTGGGTCATAATGTGGCATATCTTTACAAGTACCAATAATACTACAACAATATTGTTTCCCACACAATTCTTGGAACTGTTACACATATCATGTCATTAAACAATGTACTGAAAAAGAAACAACTTCACTTTCAAATTTGTTATTAACAATTAAATTAAATTATCTCCATGATCTCAAAATTATGTTTCAGTGTTTACTGCATCTTAATATGAACATGTAGGTATGGCTGAATCCTGATTTCTTGTCTGAAGTCTGAACTGAAAACTACAATTATTCAAGTGTTTCTGAATCATTAAATAAATATTCAATCACTTAATTCATCACATCTTTCTGTCTTTGATCACTGAATAATCAATATTGAATCCAAAATATCCATACCATTGTTTTCTTTGGATTTATACATGAAAAATCGCAAGTAGACTATGAGGAATCAAACGCATTGTTTTACATCATATGCACATCTTTGCATAGATAATCTTGTATATTGTGTCCTGTTCACTACCACATGTAATACACACAGACTCTACACAATACAAACAGCTCCAAAATTCTATTTTATCGATTACTTCTGATCATGCAAATGTATGAGTATATATCTGAGTTCTTTTTAAGTCAAATATTCCTGTTTCTTTAAAATTACGTTGATTCTTCTGTGTGGTATTTAAATATTCTTTGAGCTTAAATCATCCATTGTTTTTTCCCTTTGTGTTAACTCTGGAAAAAAATACCAAATAAGTCAACTGTACATATATCAAACTAAATTGAATAGAAAATTTCAACATTTCCACCTTAAACAAAAACATTATGTGTTTTTACATACTTTTAATACAACCTCTTTATAGAGTGTAAAAAATAGGCTCCAGGGAGCTTGTTGTCAATCACAAGATATGTTAGGTATTAAAATTGTGTCTTTTGAAAAGAACAAACTTCATCTGTGTATTATTCATTTAAAGATACAGTCAAACCTGCCCAAACGACAACCTGCTATAAACGACCACTTTTATTCACCCCCCCCCCCCCGACGATTTATACTAAATAGTTTAACTGGTTTCAACGACCACCTGCATAACGCGACCAACAACCGCCAAAATGCATTCCCAAACGACCACTTCAACTTTTTTCAAAGACCACTAAGTTTTTTGCATGATGAGCTTACAACAAAAATGGGGAAACTGACAGGGAATGTTCCCCAAAGGTCACATTCATTTTCCGTATATACAAACCGGTGTATCAGACTGGATGGTCTGGCCGCCAGATGTTCCGCACGGCCAAAATTGCCTCGGCAATTTGTTCCGGTTCGGAACTTTGAGCCTTGGCTATTTGTTCCGATGCCAGGCAATATGGGCCGACCTGCTTTTACATTTATAAACCTATATATATTTTTGTAATTTACAACGTATTATCAATAAAAATATTCATCTCGGCTATGTGTGTATATATTTTTTAATTCGTAATTAGTTTGTTTGTTTGTTGGCAAGCTCACTATAATCGAAAATGAACGAGAGTGCGTACTCGACACTGTTGAAATACGTTGAAAATACAGAATATACTGAAAATTTAACAGAAAGTGAAAAAAGGAAATTAAGGAAGCAAGCAAAACAGTATGTCTCAAAGGATAAACTTTTATACTACGTTAGTGCAAATGGAGAAACTAGACGAGTTGTTAGAGAAACAGAAAAGCATAGGATCCTTCGTGCTTGCCATTCCGACAGTACCGCTGGTAAATATATCTTCTATGTCTTTTAAATACCGAGTCAGACGTTGCATGGTATTACTAGAGTTATTGTATTTTAATGCATGCAGTACAGTCACAAAATTTAACTGTAATATTGAAATATTGAAAATATGAAATATTTGAAATTCAATTCACAACAGACTTTTTTAGAAGGTTCCTATAAGAAAGAACATTTATATAAGAAATAATGCATACAGTTGTCTTACCAGTGTTCAAATAATAAACAAATATGCATTTTCCAGAGGTACTGCGAATGTCAAGTGTTATTAATGAAACTAAAGAATTGCTTGACCGAAAAAATATTAAAAACAGTCCAACATGCCAGCAACCTGAAGCCCTACCTTGAGTCTGAGCAACAGGATGAAACCAGGAATGTAACAGAATATGAGAGCGAAAAGGCTGCAGTAACAGAGCACAAGAAACCACAGCTAATGAACAGACTAAGCCAATGACAAAAAGGCTTCACCTAGACAGTAAAATAAAAGGTACCCAAAATAATGTTTTCTCTATTACTGTCGTTTTTAATTAAAAATATGTTTATTTTTTTAAATATTTCTGCCTTTTTGGTATTTTCGTGCGGGTTTAAAATTTATTAAATGATTTGTTGTTCCCAGATCGAATTTCCATAGTGTACATCATGACCACGTGACTTAAAAATTAGGAAGTAAACAATAAATCGAAGGCTGTTTAGGGACCGACCATTTAACTTGCAAGGGGGGGTATGGCTTTTTGTTTCGTTAAGAATTTTTTTTTCGGACAACATAAGAGTTAGAATATTTATTTTTTTTTTGTCGCGATTTTTTGCTAGGATTTAACATTAGGTTATATGACAAAAACTCTGAATCAGATTATTTTTTTTCCCTCCACCAAAATCAGAATATTTTTTTCAGCAACATTGGGAATCAGAATATATTTTTAGAAAAAAACCATAACCCCCTTCAAGTTAAATGGTCCATCCCTTACACCTGAGGGTTTGTCTTAATTAAAGGTGAATAGAAATCAATTTTACAAGCTTTTTAGTTGTTTTATAATTAAAAGAAAGTTTTAAAACATGGCTTCTAACTTTTGACGAACGGATAAAAGTTATTGAGCTATGTAAACCAAAAAGTGCTCGTAAACTTGCTGAGGAGCTTGGTGTCGGAAAAACTCAAATTCAAAGCATTCTGAAACGCAAAATTGAACTAATAATTGACTTTGAACACAATCTTGATGGGGATAGAAAACGTCAAAGGAGAATCACAAGAAATGAGGATATAAACGATCTTTGTCTGTAGTGGTTTAAAGATTGTATAGGATGGAAGATTAATGTTTCTGGACCTTTATTAAAAGAAAAGGTACTAAAATTTGCAAAAGATTTAAATAAACCAGAATTCATAGCATTCATTAAAAGGAATAACATTGTCTTCGGTACCATGCCGGGTGAAAGAGGTGATATAGATAAAAACGTTGTTGAAAACTGGAAAGAAAAACTGCCAAAGCTTTGTGAAGGCTATGAGCCAAAAAATATATTTAATATGAATGAAACTGGAGTTTTCTTCAAAGATACAAGAAAAACTTTTCATATTAAGGTCGAGGACTGTCCGGGTGGGAAAAGGTCTAAGGAACGTATTACTGCTGCATTCTGTGCAAGTTTAACTGGAGAGAAATTAGAACCTCTCATTATTAGCAAATCTAAGCAGCCAAGGTGTTTTGGGAAAATAAAATCAGAAAACTTACCTGTTATGTACAGAAATAACACCAAGGCATGAATGAACTCCTAAGGATCATGCAAAATAAAGAAAGAAAGATTTATCTTATGTCATCAATTCACTCAATATTTTGTTATATGACATATTTTGAGTAAAAATAAATGCTATTATACCCAAATTAAAATCAGATTGGTCACATTTTTGTTAACTAACAAAGTATGTAAAAAGGTTGAATATCAGAACACATTATCTGCAGTGAACAGGCGATTTGCAATGAACTATCTAGCACAATGAAAAATATTGGATCTCCTCTATAAAATATCATTTTTTTTTCATTTGTAACCTAGTGTTAATTTTTTTGTTATTTTAGTTTTAAATTAACCACTCCAAATCACAATTCCAAGAACGACAACTATTGTTGAACTTCATTTCAGGTAGTAAACATTTTTTATTATCTATTTTTATTTTAATTAGTTAAAATAGCAATAAATATTGATGATGAAATTGACTAATTAAATATTTTTTCTGTTTAATTTCATTCTGTCCATATATTGTTTGTTTACAATTCATCACTTCCGGTTTTGCTCAAATATCACCTCAAGAGGCTGAAGATAGTACTTTTAACCAAAATCTATGGCAATTGACAGTGTTTCTATTTATAGTTATTATTTAGTCAAGAACACTACAAATCAACAAATGAAAGTGATATGAAAGTGAAATAGTAAAGAAATTGTCAGTCAATATACAAAAATGGTATTTGTTGCTCACTTAAAAAACAAAATGAGGTTTACATCTAGAAATTTCAAATTCAAAATACCATTAAATTGTACAATGGTACTACACTTCCACAATATGAAATTTAGAAAAAGCAAAACACAGGGACAAAACTGAATAAAAGCATTTCATCTGCACATAGCATCCTACTAAAAAACACTTTCAACAGCCTTAATGACCATGAACATGTTGTGCACTACCTCTTTACACGAGGGCTGCCATTAATCAACTGGTATACTATGTCGAAAAACAAAGGGTCAGTACTGGAATGTACCTGTGCCGGTAGCAGCTTATAATCTCAAATCCAATGTACTTTTGCAGAAAAGCTTTTACAGAAATGAATCACCATTGAAATTATACTGAAGAATTGTCAGTCATTTTAGTTATAAAGTCTCATTTTTTTTTCAAATATCACCACACTGCTCTACTAATAAAAAAGGGAGGGGAACAAATAGAGGCTACTATCCCCAGCCCAATCTGCATAATTCACTGTATATTTGTTTTCAAATAATTAAGCCAATTTGAAACAAGAATAACTATATTTGAACACTTACAGATGCTACAGACTCTATTTAGAAATTTTTAAACACGAACACTGTTCTTTGCAAATTTCCCAGAATTTGTCCGCAATATTCAAATTCCTTAAAATTAAAAAAAAAAATCAAAATAGACCTCTATAAGGAGCCCTTATCTAATTTTGGAAAGACTGAATCAGACAGAATATAAAGATGCCTTCCTACTGCAGGATATTAACATCAAAATGCATAAAATAATGGTTTTAATGTACTGGGCCACTTTAAACAGACTGAAAATGACTACTACAGATTTTAAAAAAAAGATTCCTAATGATCAAAATACAGAAAACATGAAATTTACATGCGGAATTCATTCTCATACTAAGTCATCTGATATCACTTGGTAATTTATTAGACTGTTACAAAAACTTTAATTTGGTTTGTCATGGTAGCACTCAAAGTGAGGTAATTCACAGCAAAAATAATGATGTTTACATCATGCAGTTTAATGATGACTAATTGGGCTTGATGACCTCTGATGTTTATGGAAATTTGATGCTGATGACAGACATGGAAGGAAATTCTTATTAAACAATTAAAACTAAGCTTGGGCACCTGCATAATGCAATTTGATATACTTAAGCTTACTCAATCACCCTGGCAGCCATGTTGGATTTCAAATCAGCACCAAAACCACAAATCTGGTAGAGAACCATCTAATGAACAGCTATGGCAAGTTTGGTTGAAATCTGTTCAGTGATGTCAGAGAAGAAGAGTTAAATGTGAAAAGCTAATGGACGGACGGATGGACGACGGACGCTTACACATGTCAAAAGCTCACATGGTCTATGGCCAGGTGAGCTAAAACAAGAGTTATCTACATGTATCTTCAATTATAGTATTATTCTTAAATTCATATTCTCATGACATTTCTCACATTCAGGTATTAAACTGAAGCATGCCAAGTAGCAAAAAACATGTATATTTAGAAAAAAGAAATGACTTAATCTTAATATATTTTTTTTAATTGTGTGATTTTCTTTAGAGGACCCTAAATAATCTGCATTATCCACTGTATATTTTTTTTCCAATAATTTATCCAATTTGAAACAAGAATAACTATTTTTGAACAATTACAGATGTTACAGACTCTATTTAGAAATTTTCAGAAATCTGTCCGCAATATCCAAATTCCTTAAAAAAATTACATTATATCAAGATAGACCTCTATAACGAGAACTATCTAATTTTGGAAAGACTGAATCATAGGGAATATAAAGATGCCTTCCTAGTGCAGGATATTAACATCAAGATGCACAAAATAATGTTTTTAATGTGCTCGGCCACCTTAAACAGACTGGAAATTACTACTACAGATTTAAAAAAAAAGATTCCTAGTGATCAAAATACAGAAAACATGAATTTTACATGCAGAATTAATTCTCATAC
Source organism: Bathymodiolus brooksi (assembly GCA_963680875.1). NCBI lineage: Eukaryota > Metazoa > Mollusca > Bivalvia > Mytilida > Modiolidae > Bathymodiolus > Bathymodiolus brooksi. Next base: position 46,073,686 of record OY804586.1, read on the forward strand.
TAAATCATCTGATCTCACTTGGTAATTTATTAGACTGTTAAACTTTAATTTGGTTTGTCATGGTAGCACTCAAAGGGAGGTAATTCACAGCAAAAATAATGATGTTTACATCATGCAGTTTAATGATGACTAATTGGGCTTGATGACCTCTGATGTTTATTGAAATTTGATGCTGATTACAGATATGAAAGGAAATTCTTATTAAATAATCAAAACTAAGCTTGGGCACTTGCATAGTGAAATTTTATGTAATAAGCTTACTCAATCACCCAATAAAATGCTGTTGCACAATATTTTGGTCATATCTTGAAAATCTAGTGAGAAATATGGCAGCTTATAGAAAGAGTAACAAAAAGAACACTCACTGAAAGAAAACACAGATCAAAAAGGGACATAGATTTACATCAACACTCAATGAGTCTTACACGAACAATTCCAGTCTTTCTTCTGTGTCTGTTCTACAAAGGCCCAGTTCAGCAGAATTTGATGATGCTCTATCTGCACAGTCTACAAGTAAGTGTGGTGTAGATGTACTTCCAACAAAGCTGAGACCTGTCAAAATAGAAGATGAAAATGAAAATGACTTTGAAATATCTGAGGAATCGGAAGAAAATATAATTATCAATTTAAACAAATTGTCGGAGTTGATTTCATCATTTTTGCCGCACGAATGTGTGTAAGGGCCAGCCCAAGTGTAAAAGTGGGGAAGCGACTGGGTCTGTGCATAACAGTTGAAATATTTTGTAGAAACTGTAGTTTTATCTCGGATAAGGTGGATTTATTTACCACAGTCCCCTCCTGTCGGTCACTTTTATTGGTGCAGGAAACCGGAGTACCCGGAGAAAACCACCGACCTGTCGCAAGTCAATAATAAGCTTTATCACATAATGTTGTATCGAATACACATCGCCTGAGCGGGTTTCAAACTCACAACATTAGTAGTGATAGGCACTAATTCAAAAAAATATTCACCGTTGTTAAGGACAAACTTTATATCCTCATTGATACTGAAAATATCTTATATGACTAGTAATATAGCATGGTCTTGTTTTCATGTTAGTTTTGTCGCTGATCTGCACGACAATGCATGTTCAACAATAGTGTTACATGTATTTAGTGTATCAATATGGTAGCCTTTGTGAGACTACACACATCACCTTCTAAACACGGTCTTAATAAATTACAACAGTTAGCTAAATGAATTACATCTGGTTTTTCAGGTGTTTAGGGTCTAGAGTTACTAAAGAAGCCAAATATTGAAATACAACATGTACATGTACGTACTAATTTCTGGAGCACTAAATTATTATAGGTATATTTTACTTTGATTTGAAACGTATGTTGGTAAAATACATTTTTTTAAATTATCTTTGAGAAAGAATACTTCTTGGAAGTAACCGTGCGTTTTTCCACGATAACTGGAATATTGTTGAAAGTGGCGCTAAACACCATAATCCCCTCTCAATCACTGAAAAAAATACCGTTTAGCACATTCCTGCAGCACAGAAAAATGTTATTTGCACAATATCAGACGATGCTAAAAACCGGTCGCTTCAGGTGACCATTTTATACCGAGGGGGTCGTTTCACTTAATGTATAATAGCGGTCTATGCAAGCTCGCCCAAGAACAGAATCTCGTTGACGATCATGATTTTTTCATGCATGTATTCCTGGGAATTTCAAGACTTTAAAATATAAAAAACCCATTTACTATTAACAACCTCTAATTGACTACTTCCCTGTATTTGTTTTAGTCTGCAATTATACGACTTGCATACATGTACACACAACCAAGGGCCTTGCTTTAATTTTTTATTTTTTTTTATTATTTTGCATTTTCAACTATTTTTAGCTTATTTAGAAAAAATAATTATGTAATATTCACTTAGACTTCTGAATTGGTTGTTGATCATCACTCACATTTACATTGTAAGCAAGAAGGCCATCATTTTATCATATAACATGTATTTCAGGTCCAATCTTTCTGGACATTTTGCTGCACAGAAAATAAAGCATCTACGAAAGTTTACCAGTGGTTTTATCGGATCTCAAATCCTAAATTTTGCGATAAGCATCAGCTTGTCCCCAGTGACCCGAAGCAGTCTTGTTCCGCCTTGCACAATTCCTTTTGGAGGCCCTGCACGCCACAAAACCGTAGAAGTGGACCAGAAAGTGAAAGGTAAGCTTTGTAAATTAAATAGAAAAAAATTAGAGAAATTATATTTAATTTACATTCGACCAATATTTGAGTATGCATTTGAGGTCTGGGACAACTCTGGTGTCTCTAATTCGTGCAAATTGGAGAGGCTACCGTTGGAGGCAGCTAGAATTATCACCGGACTTCCAATCTTTACCAACACAGAATATCTATATAGAGAAACTGGCTGGGAGAGATTGGACGAAAGAAGAACTAGGAGAAAGCTCCAATTATTATATAATATCCAAAACGATAGCACACCCTCTTATTTACTCGACCTTACTCCCTCAACAATCCAAAGTACGACTATTTACCCCCTTCGAAATGGCAACAATATTATTGTTCCATTCTGTAGACTGTCTTTAACTAAAGATTCTTTCGTCTCAGCTACAGTAAGGGAATGGAGTAACCTTAATCTTACAGTGCGTAATCTTGACACACTATCTAAATTTAAAAAGGCAATCCGCAGTTCAATCGCAATGCCAATTCCGAGACACTATTCTTATGGTCCTAGAAAACTAAATATAATTCTAACACAGCTTCGCTGCAATGCACCCTTCTTGAATTACGATTTATGTAAAGTAACAATTATATCAAATGCTTCCTGTGACTGTGGCGCACCATGTGAAAATTTTCACCATTTCTTTTTTGATTGTGATAAATATACAGATAATAGGGAAATACTATTTAATAGTCTTAACTGGCTACCTTCTAACATTAATATTGATGTAAATCTACTGACAAAACGAAGTGATCTCCTAACATATCAAGAAAATATAACTATTTTTAAACATGCTTTTAAATATATTAAAGACTCCAAAAGATTTACAATTGTCTAAATGATCTAAAGAACCAACACACATCTCCAAAAGTATTTATTCTCTTTTCTTTTTTCTTTATTCTTTTTTTTCGTATATTGTCTAAACCTATGTTTTTGTATATAATCATTCTTTGTATATTTAACTCTATGCTATTATATACATATTATATCATTTCATTGCGCATCTAATCCATATTGTAAATTATTGTATTCGGGAGAAGACTTCATAAGTCCGATCCCTATTTGTTATATTTAGCAAATAAAAATATGTTTCATCTAATTAAACTAAACGGACGGGAAATGGGAGGAACATTGGTAGTTGCCGAAAGTGGGTGGGGAGGGGGTTTCAAACTTTCAAAACTGACGCGCAAAAAAGTCATTTGCGTTCCAATACACCTTTTTACCTCTTAATTTATTAATCATTTTGTTTAAATGTGTCTTAATTTATTGATATTTTTTGGCGTTCATGCTAACACTTCAGCTTCTTCTAAATTTCTGTCACAAAAGTGTATGTGTGCGTTTGTGGTTGGCGGGGGGGGGGGGGGGGGGTGTCCCCTACGCCTCTGTAAAAAACATTCAATGTCACATAATTTGTCCATATGTACTAGTATTAGAAGTATGTTAAATGGACTCGAGCTTGTGTTTTCACCCCAAGATTGATTGCATATTGTTTAACATCCAGCGAGCAGTATTGCGGCTATATTCATGACAACAACGAGTTCAATAATATATAAACTTCTGAAACGGTTTGTAAAACAACTCTAAGTACACAAAACAAAGGGATAAAGAATTACACACTTTGTTGAATGACCGGATCAATGATATTTGACTGTCCTCACTAATAAACATAATATGTTTTTATTTGTAAATTGTTCGGATGTGTTAAGATTTGTTTTAATATGAATCCATACGTAATGAATTTATAAAATATATATACAAGTGAAAAGGTATTATTTCTTAACTTTAAGTTAATTATACCAAGGATTTGTATAGAATATATACTACTGTATAAATCCTTGATTATACACAAAGCCATAAAAATGTAAGAACCCCCGATGTGACCATTTCCTGTGTTATTGTACAGGTAGATACTGTCAATCCACCCTTTTTTAAATAAAAAATTCGACCATTACAAATACAACTCTTAAAATAATGCATATGCGTGCAATTAAATTTAACAAATAAAACATGGTTTTATATTAGAATATTCATAATAAGACTTGCTTTCCACAATATAAAATGAATTTCTACACACTTTACATGTGTTAAAATGTCGGTACGTCTAAACACCGCTAAGACCGTCTTAGTGCACTAAGACTCTAAAAACTGTCACTAAGGACATGAAGGAATGTTTTTTTTTGTGCATAATGATCCCTTTAGATGAAAAATATATTATTCAAAACCTTAATTATGAATTTTGATGGAAAAAGTTATGTTTTAAGGAAGTTATTACAAATTTAATTTGCACGTGTCATCTATCACCGTTTTAGTTTATTACATGTTGATTAACCATAGTCTCCCCACTTGGACACATTATCCTGATTCCGAGTCAGCCAATATTTACTCTTTCTCCTTAATGCTGCGTGTTTAGCGGAGAAGCAACAAATACCATTTTTTTAATCTTTGGTTTTACCCGATCGAGATTAGAACCCATTATCTACCGCACTCGATGCGAGCACGCCAACCATTGTATCACCTATGCGGTTGAACTTGACATGGGTATTGAAATAAAAAATAATATTTGTAATAAAAGAAAAAATATCTATACAAAGGAAGTGTAAGTGTAGGATACTAAGTCTTTAAAAATTAACAAAAAATATTAATAAATCAATTTTAAATCTATATTCCAATATCTGTCGACAATAATAACAGCACATACCCCGTGATTGTTTTGTACTGCACTTCTTTTGATTCAAAGTTTTCTTGTTTTATATTACTGTGCTACATGTGCACTTTAATAGAAAAGCTGCCGGCGTACGAAACCTTTTCAAGCACACACACACACACACACACACACACACACACACGCACGCGCGCATAAACTCCATTCGCCATACACTGCCTTGAGCGGAGTTCCTGGTAAGGGTACTATCAAACTGATTCTTCAGGGTACAATTTATAAAGTACTTAATGAAGGACGAGTTTGATGATATCTCGGCATGTACGAGTAAGCATGGTATGACGGAGCTTTTAGCTTGACAGTCTTGTGCTGATGGCTTTCCCATTGCACTGATATTAACGCTCATACAGTATTATTACAAGAATGGAGTGCCCTAACTATCTTGGAAAAATTTCGTTGCTTTAAAACAATTATCTTGAACTCGTCGTCAGCTTTTCTTTTTAACATAAGTATGTCGATATCATCAAAATTGTATTCATTTCACACAAAAAAGTTACGTCTGTTTTTTGTATAATCATCAATAATAATAGTTTGACAGTTTGATATGATATCGACAATTAAAAAAAGCAAAACTACTTTTAAACTAGCAATAAGCATATGGTTTCACCGTCCCGGTCTGTCATATAATAAAGGACAATCAACAACTGGACAAGTGTGTAGCCATATGATTTTTATTTCATTTTTTGTGGAAACAAATTTGGCGCCTCAAAGGTTGCTAAATGACTGTAAAAGTAGTGGCAAAGCAGTTATGCACTCAACAGGTGGAAAATTCGAAATACCGCTACCACAAAAACTTGTACGTAAACCAAACCAGAGAAAAGAGACCACGCACAAACAGAACACAGCCAAGATATTGACACTTTTTATAAAGTTCATTATTCATGTTATTGTCTTATATTTTATATGTACAAATTAAATATATTCACCATTAATATATGTAGCTATTTGTTATAAAAATAATCAGTATTGGAAGAAGAGCGGAAAAACAAAACAAAAACACAAGGATTTCACAAAACATCAAATTTTCTTATCTACACATTTAATTATAACAGGTATATAAATAATACAAAAGACAGATATACTTATGGATTTTCAAATACACAGTATATTTAATATATATTCAGGTGTCACGCTAGAGTTCGTCTGGATTAACGACGCGTGCCAAGGATAACAGACAAAATGATTATTTAATCAAAAACTGTTGATAATATTACGATCAAAATTTAAAATTAGGTTTAATTTCTACATTTGTATGCATTGCAGTGTAAATTGGTGTTAGTGAAACATCTCCTTCATGTCCTTAGCGGCAGTATTTAGAGTCTTAGTGCACTAAGACGATCTTAGTGGTGCTTAGACGTTCCCATAAAATATTCCTTTAATTATGCAGGTTCAATTGTCCATCAATACGATTGTTTCAAATCATTTCCATTCCGTCACTATTTTGTTATTTTCGTCCGCAACATCACGTAATTTCAATGCAATGTATAGCACTGGACTTCCGGTGTCAATGTACACTTTAAAAAATCTTAGCATTTTCTGTAAAAGCCAAAAGACAGATATCAATTAAATTATTTTATTTGTATCAAAAACTTCAATGCCGAGACAATTACTTCTTTAACATTAAATTTGCTTTCTTTCTTTATTTGCGGCTGTCAGCTTCATGAAAGGAAAACGATCTGCCTTCATGTATATATTTCTGATATCAGACAGATAGTGGGGTACCGTACACCAGTATTTATTCAGCGTTTCCTTGGCCTCTCCATATTACAATTACTTATAATGTACCGCATCTACGACTATGATATGCTGACGTTGTCACAGTAATAGCGTAAACACCGGAAGTCGTCTGCCGAGCATGTCAGACGTCAAGACACGAAAAAGATGGAACGTGGTCGGAATTGACATGATTCGAAACAACCGTATTGAAAATCCATAAAAAAAACGTGTTTTTACTTTTTGGTTCAATACACGCGAAAATGCATTAATTTTACTCATTTAAGCCAACAAATTTAGGAATCAATCATAGAGGTCACGTGATCACATTAAAGAGAAAGTAGCATCGCAACCACTAAAGCCGAGTAGAACAACGGCATAGCGATGTTCAATACAAGTAATGAAGGAACCGGCGGATTTGGGATATCCTATTCTTCAAGTAAAATGCGCGGTAAAGTGTTGAATTTCATTTAATTAAACGTGTGAATAGATTGAAAGGCCAAATATGCAAGAAATCCCCCTTTTTCCGAGTTCTATGGATTTTTTTTGGCTACGTTCAATCCCTGTATTCTTTGCCATATGAAAATATCGTATTTAATGATATAGTCTGTTGACTGTTAACATTTTTCCATGATCAGTCTTCGGGATGCCGCTGTTCAATTACATTTTTTAAAATTTAATAAACAAATGAAAAAAAAACCCGATTATTTTAAAACACTTAAAGGACATAGGGTTTTTGTAATATCGATTGCGGACGTGTAAATATTCCGGATAAGCTACGTCACAGTAAACGCCATGTAATACAATCGTCGTTTTCATTTTCATTTAATAATCAGCGTAGTAACAATTTTCCTTAAATACATGTTTTATAGATGTGCTTTAAAAGCTTCCTTCTTCACAAATTAATTTGTATTGTTTATCTGCTGAAATATCTAAACAACAAGGTTACCGTAGCATATTACATGTGTAGACCTTCTCTACTGCATTTTGGATAATAACAATAGAAGCAGGGCCGTCTTAACAGCAGCACGGGCCCCCGGGAAAAGAAGTGCACTGGGGCCCATACATACACAACCACTCATAGGAATAAAACTGTAAATGTATATGAAATTAAACATATATATATATTGTATTGGTATTTCCAACAAAGTCAGTGTTTAAACCATAGAAAAACATACAGTACACAACATACATAGATAAGCGTGGCCCTATGCTCGTGGGCCCCCGGGCAATTGCCCCGCGTGCCCATGTGCTAAGACGGCACTGAATACACACCTCTCCTACATCCCTCCAATGTTAATGTTAAAGATTTACAGACCACGCTGGACGCAATGTGATGATAGTAAATTACATGACCCTTTTGGTCTGGTTATGGTAAGGTAAGCGTTGATCCATGTGCGTAAAAATGAATAAACATGTACTATATATGCACGCGCTACAACACAGTCCCAAAAATTGATAACGTAAAATAGCTAAAGCATTTGGTTTTGCAGTTTCTAAGAAAAAGATTAAATATTAATATGAAAAGTTATGGATAACAGACGACGGACACTAAATGATAATACTTCACTTGTCCGTTTTGTCTAGTTGAGCTTACAAACATGCTTAATTTCAAATAGGTAAACATCATAATCATATTAAAAATCCACAAGAAATAAGGTTTGGTAAATAAGTAATGAAGTGAGTGATTGTTGTTTAACGCCAAACGAGCAATATGAAGAACTTGATTTTTCCAAGAACTCTAGTAAACCTTACAAAAATACTAATTTAGACAAGGAAGACATTTTGGCAAATCACAAGTCATTGATGTCATCACTGAATATTCCGATAAATGAAGAAAATTGTGAATTATCTATTTTATATTGGAGACCACAATTTCAGAAGAATCAGTATTTAGACAGGTATATTCTTCTACTTGTTCAACAAAAGAACTATATAACTATGACTAAAATGTTGCATGCTGTCAAAGGGGGCCTTCTATCATACTGTAACAAATTATATTCACGTGGTAACATCAATCAAAAGCACCGCATCTGTAGCGTAATGGATAGCGGGCTCGCCTCGAGTGCGGTAGATCGTGGATTCGAGCCCCGGTCGGGTCAAACCAAGGACTATGAAATTGATATTTGTTGCTTCTCCGCTAAGCACGCAGCATTGGTTGGCTCGTAATCAGAATAATGTGTCAGAATGGAGTGACATTTCTACCCGCGGACTGTTGTTTCAGTGAGCTAGCACTATAAAAATCCAACTCGGCGTGTTGGTCTAGAACAAGGCGGACCTCATCATCATCTCATTCATAGTTAACTTGCTCTCGCCATAATATAGCTGAAAAATTGCTGAATTGGCATTATACAACAATTACTCACTCACTCACTCAATTAAAAGTGGTTACTGAAAGAAGAGAATAATTTTAATTCCCGAAAATTTCATCTAACCAAATATTTGACTTTTGTACCCTTTACACTTTCATTTCCTCTTTAAAGTAAATTAATAATACGAACTTTGCTAACTGGATTCCATTAATAGAGATTTATCGATAACTGACGAACGAACGTATCTTCCCGTAACATAACGAAACAATGTTAATTTACATAAAGACTGTATTGCAACATGTGTCTTCAATTGTTCATTGAGTGTAAGTGATTAAATATATATTATTTTCATTTCGGTGTTTAAAACAGTTAAAAATTAATATCACTGGCCAAATAATGGTTTCACAGTGACATTACAGTCTGCATACAAAATACATATTTTCCTCAAACGCTGTTTATAGATATACTTCAAGGAGGGGTGCTTTTCAAATTTATTGATATTTTTTTTTAAATATTTCTGATTTAAATTTATATAAATATAAACTGTTCATGCATTTTCGTAGCCAATCTGATGTTATTTATCAACAAGTACCTTCATCAACTCGTGCCCTCTCTGTGACTAACCCCACCCTAATTGTTGCCATATCTTCACACACATTTAACATTGTGAACCTGTAATATTTTACCGAAAAAGTATTTTTAGTGTCACTTTTATCATGTACAAATTCTGGCTTCATCTCATTACCGTCTAATTATTTTTTCCATGCTTTATCATGTTTTGTGTATATATAGTGTAATGCTATATAACTAATAGTTTGCACTATTTGTCAATGCATATTAGTTTTATCAGGCAGAAATATTACAGAATATATGCGTGATTTTTCTGAAATAAAAACGTAAGAGTTGGTTGTAATACACATAAAAGGGTACGAGTTGGTCATACTATATGAAATAAATACGACACATTAACATGTAGAATAATTAAGGTACGAGTTGGTCGTAATACATAGAGAACAAGTTGATATGGTACAAAGGTACGATTTGGTAAAAATAGGGTACGAGTTTGTAGGAAACGAGTTGGAAAAGGTACGAGTTGACCTGTTTCCAAAACAATAGCCCCTTTTAGGCTTATTTATACCTTATCGGTGACGGTTGCCCGACCATTGACCGATTGTCGTGCAAAAATCGTGCGATTTTCGCTTTCTATTGTTTTCCTTTTTTTTAATTAAGTAAGAGAAATGCCTTAGAACCATCTACTGTATACTAGTTTAACCCCGTCACTTGTTATTGAAGTACCTGAACTAAGCCAGAAGGGGTTATTTATATGTGTGCTAGGGGTATCGAATTTACATATTTCTACGATTTTTCTATTGAATGCTGGAACTGTTCCGACAATGTGATATATATTTTTTCATTTTATTATAGGTTATGAAAAAAACCCAGCAGAGTTGCAATTGTTAAAAAAAAATATGGTTGTGATCCGTCTTCCGTAATTGAAGTCGTCAAAATGAAATACAGCCCAATTGATATCAAATGGTGACCTCAATTTAAATATACATTGACATTCTTTCATACTTTACATCACGTTCACAATCTTTTATTACAACAATATTTCACTCAAATGTACATTTTCTTTACCTGTTCTAGTTAAAGGACTTTATCAAACAGAATCATGCAGTTTACATGCAATGCAGTTAGTACGCATTTAAACCACAGAAGAATATTTCTATTTTCCACACGTTGTGGTGTGGGGTTGTGACGGAACAGAAGTTCCTCTATAATATTTATTCCTATGAAAATTTATTATGTAATAAAAGTTCCAAAAGGAATTTATTATATGTAATACATGTTCCACTGACATAATTAAAATACCAGTACAATGGAACATGTATTCCATAAAATAATTTCCTATCCGGAACTTTTATTATATAATACATTTTCTTAGAAACCAATATTATAAGGAACAAATAAGTTTAAAATGGAACAAATATTACATAAAATAGTTTCCGATCCAGAAATAAATTTTCGAGGAACAAACACTGTGGAAGGTTAAGAGTGTAAAGTCATATAAAACCTTGAAAATTATGAAAAGTATCTTTTCTTTATAAACTTGGCCTTCACAGAGACCATCATAACTAATTATTTAAATAAAATCACAAATTATTTTGATTTTGGTAGGTACAAGTATTATATAATATTTATTCTGCTATGCACAAGTATTATACTATTTATTCTGCTAGGTACAAGTATTATATAATATTTATTCTGCTAGGTACAAGTATTATATGATATTTATTCTGCTATGTACAAGTATTATTTTATATTTATTCTGCCAGGTACAAGTATTATAAATATAATATTTCTTCTGTTATCTGATAAATATAAGTTTTTGAATATATTGTATGAACATATGATTGAGTTTTTATTAATGTATCACATTTTGATTGTATATGCTTCAAAACTGTATTATTACAAAACATTGGACAGTTGGGAACAAATATCACCAACACAAATTTATTTACAGTGTGAATAATTAAATTTACCAATGACTTTATTTTCATCATCATGTTATTACAGTTTCTTATCTTTAATATAGGTTCCATCATTCAGGTAAGAAAATGTCTTGCTGTATTCATCTGCCTCCGTGATTGTTATCACAATAATGCCTACCTGTTATATCAAAACTTAGAGCTGACACTCTGTAGCTTTTACATTTTTAAATGGTATCTTCAACTGACTGTTGAATGTAGTTTACAGTTTTAGACTATAATCTGTAGTGAAGTTGTAATGTTCTGTGTGGACTTATGATATATATTATTTTTTTGTGTGATATTTTGTATGTGCTTTGTCTTATTTATGATCAGTATAATTGTAAATATTGAATATATGTATATCTATATGTTGTATGACATTGGTTAATAAAGAATTGAATTGAATGTACAGGTATTACTCACAGTCATTTAAAATTTAATTGTTGACATTCTTTTTGTCATTAGATAAAACATTTCTATGATATGTATATAAAATCAATGAAGCATAACTAATCACCTGATATTTAAGAACTTTTATTATATCTTTTACCTATAATAAATGTACCTCTCAAAGGTGGAACAAATGTCATACAGGTGGAATAAATATTCCATAAGACTTGTTCCATGGAATAAATATTATTCCATTATTTTTTCCTTTTGGAACAAATATTATTAGGAACAAATATACGGTCACAGGGTCGCTATTGTGCATGCGAAATATTGATTGCACACCCCATTGACTGGCTATATGCTGCCTGTCTAGAATATTTTATTTTTTTCTCGATCGACAGCTCAGCAGCTAGATAACAATATGATAAATATTGTCTGTCAATCATGCAAACAATAATTTATGCACATGACAGAACGCATTTTCAAGGCACCGGATGGATAGTTCCCTTTAATTTAAGAGAATGGTAATGATAGAAGTTAAATGTTTAATTTTGGTGCAAAAGGGGAAACTTTATATAATTTATGAAAATGTTATGTGAATCTCAGGGATCCTCAGATTCAAATCCATTCAGCTACTTTTCTACACTTTTATACATATCATACATATGTATATTTCAAATGATAGTAATGTTATTTTAAAATATTTCCACTTTGTTTTACTTGTCATTTTCTTTTAAGAGCCCCAGTTTTATACTGCTCATGCTCAGCAACGGACCACCTTCTTCAATTGTTTTAGCTCATCCATGATCATGAGTTTCACCAAGATAAATAACACGGTCCGTGCAATATCTATTTATTTATTTATTTATTTATGCTTTGGTGTCAGTGTTTCAATTGTTGACAGAGTTTTAAATTCAACATGGGTAGACTTATAGAAAGTGTGTAATGGTAAAATTCAGTGGCCATCCATCTCAGTCTGGAAGCAAAAGAAAGGGTATTGTTCTGATATGCCTAACATTGTGTCTGCAATTGACGGAACTTCACATGAGATACAAATTCCATCCAATGAACCCCAACAAAAAACATACTTTCAGCAAACCAATTATTTTCATTGATTGATATGAAAAGAAAGTATATAAACATTGATAGTCATAAATTCCATCAATATCAATAAAACAATTACCATGAAACTTAGCTGAACTTGAGCGGTCGTGGTCGTATGGTAGTTGAATTTACAACTACCTGTGCAATCATTGCCTATCACCACTTAAGTTGTGAGATTGAACCCCATTCATGGCAAGGTGTACTCGATAAAACAGTATGTGATAAAGTTTGTCAGTGACTTGCGACAGGTCTGTGGATTTCTCTGGGTACTCCAATTTCCACCACAAAAATAGTACCTGAACTATTTTTGAAAGTGGGGTTAAACACCTAACCTCCAATGAACAAATGATGGATCAAAAGTTTGTGTATGTAGTACATAACATAAAACACCTTTGGGTCATAATGTGGCATATCTTTACAAGTACCAATAATACTACAACAATATTGTTTCCCACACAATTCTGGGAACTGTTACACATATCATGTCATTAAACAATGTACTGAAAAAGAAACAACTTCACTTTCAAATTTGTTATTAACAATTAAATTAAATTATCTCCATGATCTCAAAATTATGTTTCAGTGTTTACTGCATCTTAATATGAACATGTAGGTATGGCTGAATCCTGATTTCTTGTCTGAAGTCTGAACTGAAAACTACAATTATTCATGTGTTTCTGAATCATTAAATAAATATTCAATCACTTAATTCATCACATCTTTCTGTCTTTAATCACTGAATAATCAATATTGAATCCAAAATATCCATACCATTGTTTTCTTGGATTTATACATGAAAAATCGCAAGTAGACTATGAGGAATCACACGCATTGTTTTACATCATATGCACATCTTTGCATAGATAATCTTGTATATTGTGTCCTGTTCACTACCACATGTAATACACACAGACTCTACACAATACAAACAGCTCCAAAATTCTATTTTATCGATTACTTCTGATCATGCAAATGTATGAGCATATATCTCGGTTCTTTTTAAGTCAAATATTCCTGTTCCTTTAAAATTACGTTGATTCTTCTGTGTGGTATTTAAATATTCTTTGAGCTTAAATCATCCATTGTTTTTTCCCTTTGTGTTAACTCTGGAAAAAAATACCAAGTAAGTCAACTGTACATGTATCAAACTAAATTGAATAGAAAATTTCAACATTTCCACCTTAAACAAAAACATTATGTGTTTTTACATACTTTAAATACAACCTCTTTATAGAGTGTAAAAAATAGGCTACAGGGAGCTTGTTGTCAATCACAAGATATGTTAGGTATTAAAATGGTGTCTTTTGAAAAGAACAAACTTCATCTGTGTATTATTCATTTAAAGATACAGTCAAACCTGCCCAAACGACAACCTGCTATAAACGACCACTTTTATTCACCCCCCCCCCACCCCCCCGACGATTTATACTAAATAGTTTAACTGGTTTCAACGACCACCTGCATAACGCGACCAACAACCGCCAAAATGCATTCCCAAACGACCACTTCAATTTTTTTCAAAGACCACTAAGTCTTTTGCATGATGAGTTTACAACAAAAATGGGGAAACTGACAGGGAATGTTCCCCAAAGGTCACATTCATTTTCCGTATATACAAACCGGTGTATCAGACTGGATGGTCTGGCCGCCAGATGTTCCGCACGGCCAAAATTGCCTCGGCAATTTGTTCCGGTTCGGAACTTTGAGCCTTGGCTATTTGTTCCGATGCCAGGCAATATGGGCCGACCTGCTTTTACATTTATAAACCTATATATATTTTTGTAATTTACAACGTATTATCAATAAAAATATTCATCTCGGCTATGTGTGTATATATTTTTTAATTCGTAATTAGTTTGCTTGTTTGTTGGCAAGCTCACTAAAATCGAAAATGAACGAGAGTGCGTACTCGACACTGTTGAAATACGTTGAAAATACAGAATATACTGAAAATTTAACAGAAAGTGAAAAAAGGAAGTTAAGGAAGCAAGCAAAACAGTATGTCTCAAAGGATAAACTTTTATACTACGTTAGTGCAAAGGGAGAAACTAGACGAGTGGTTAGAGAAACAGAAAAGCATAGGATCCTTCGTGCTTGCCATTCCGACAGTACCGCTGGTAAATATATCTTCTATGTCTTTTAAATACCGAGTCAGACGTTGCATGGTATTACTAGAGTTATTGTATTTTAATGCATGCAGTACAGTCACAAAATTTAACTGTAATATTGAAATATTGAAAATATGAAACATTTGAAATTCAATTCACAACAGACTTTTTTAGAAGGTTCCTTTAAGAAAGAACATTTATATAAGAAATAATGCATACAGTTGTCTTACCAGTGTTCAAATAATAAACAAATATGCATTTTCCAGAGGTACTGCGAATGTCAAGTGTTATTAATGAAACTAAAGAATTGCTTGATCGAAAAAATATTAAAAACAGTCCAACATGCCAGCAACCGGAAGCCCTACCTTGAGTCTGAGCAACAGGATGAAACCAGGAATGTAACAGAATATGAGAGCGAAAAGGCTGCAGTAACAGAGCACAAGAAACCACAGCTAATGAACAGACTAAGCCAATGACAAAAAGGCTTCACCTAGACAGTAAAATAAAAGGTACCCAAAATAATGTTTTCTCTATTACTGTCGTTTTTAATTAAAAATATGTTTATTTTTTTAAATATTTCTGCCTTTTTGGCATTTTCGTGCGGGTTTAAAATTTATTAAATGATTTGTTGTTCCCAGATCGAATTTCCATAGTGTACATCATGACCACGTGATTTAAAAATTAGGAAGTAAACAATAAATCGAAGGCTGTTTAGGGACCGACCATTTAACTTGCAAGGGGGGGTATGGTTTTTTGTTTCGTTAAGAATTTTTTTTTCGGACAACATAAGAGTTAGAATATTTATTTTTTTTTTGTCGCGATTTTTTGCTAGAATTTAACATTAGGTTATATGACAAAAACTCTGAATCAGATTATTTTTTTTCCCTCCACCAAAATCAGAATATTTTTTTCAGCAACATTGGGAATCAGAATATATTTTTAGTAAAAAACCATAACCCCCTTCAAGTTAAATGGTCCATCCCTTACACCTGAGGGTTTGTCTTAATTAAAGGTGAATAGAAATCAATTTTACAAGCTTTTTAGTTGTTTTATAATTAAAAGAAAGTTGTAAAACATGGCTTCTAACTTTTGACGAACGGATAAAAGTTATTGAGCTATGTAAAACAAAAAGTGCTCGTAAACTTGCTGAGGAGCTTGGTGTCGGAAAAACTCAAATTCAAAGCATTCTGAAACGCAAAATTGAACTAATAATTGACTTTGAACACAATCTTGATGGGGATAGAAAACGTCAAAGGAGAATCACAAGAAATGAGGATATAAACGATCTTTGTCTGTAGTGGTTTAACGATTGTATAGGATGGAAGATTAATGTGTCTGGACCTTTATTAAAAGAAAAGGTACTAAAATTTGCAAAAGATTTAAATAAACCAGAATTCATAGCATCAAATGGTTGGCTTGAAGCATTCATTAAAAGGAATAACATTGTCTTCGGTACCATGCCGGGTGAAAGGGGTGATATAGATAAAAACGTTGTTGAAAACTGGAAAGAAAAACTGCCAAAACTTTGTGAAGGCTATGAGCCAAAAAATATATTTAATATGAATGAAACTGGAGTTTTCTTCAAAGATACAACAAGAAAAACTTTTCATATTAAGGTCGAGGACTGTCCGGGTGGGAAAAGGTCTAAGGAACGTATTACTGCTGCATTCTGTGCAAGTTTAACTGGAGAGAAATTAGAACCTCTCATTATTAGCAAATCTAAGCAGCCAAGGTGTTTTGGGAAAATAAAATCAGAAAACTTACCTGTTATGTACAGAAATAACACCAAGGCATGAATGAACTCTTTAATTTTTAAAGAATGGCTTTTAAAGTTTGACAGGAAATTTTTTAGATAATGTTCCATGCCACCCTCATATTCAGCTTGACAACATAAATTTACAATTCTTCATTATCGTAGCCCATGGATCAGGGAATAATTCAGCGTGTAAAGCTTAAATACCGGAAAAAAAAGTTGCAGTTTCTTATTAAACAAATGGATAAATGTTCTAAAACTGGATCAGAAATTTTGAAAGACATAAACATCTTAAGAGCTATTTTCTGGATAAAAATTTCATGGAATGAGGTATAAATAACCACCATAGTCAAATGTTTTCATAGATGTGGCTTTAATTTTCATGATTCGGAATCCGTATCTTCAGAAGAAGAGAACTTTGACGAGGATGATGAGGTTCCTCTCTCTGTTTTAAAATTGTCGCGTGACATTTTTGGTATAGACTATCATGAGATACATGACCTGGCCTGTAATGTAGCTACATGTGACACAAATACAATTGATTGGGATAAACAAGCTGATGAACACTTAGATAAATCTGACATTGAAAAAAACGACAGTGATGATACTGATTCTGACAATGACAATTCTGATACACAGGATAATCTAAGTGACGCACACAAAATGACTTTACGATTAAAGAAAGTATCAATGAGACTAGATAGACCGAAACTATTTGGGTTACTAATGGAGGTTGAGGATGGGTTCAATGAACTAGCTGTTGCAGCACACAACAAACAGTCTGATATAAGACACTTTTTTAAAACTTCCTCATGTGCCAAATTATTTTCATAGACAATTTTAATTCTTTTATGGAATTTTATTAACTCTGACCCTTATTTTAAAGGTTCTATATTTCTACAACCTTTTAACATATATACCATGTGCATGCTTAATAAAATAAATTTATATTTATTATTAATGATTCAATCATTTAACTCGTAGTAGAATAACAACGATCTATGACCACATTATTTTTCAGCTGTATCATTGAACCTGTATTAAAGGACCACCTGCTGTAAGAGACCACTTTTGCATTCTCCCCTGAGTGGTCTCTTAATACAGGTTTGACTGTAGTTTAAAAATCCTAAAATGATGCAATAATCAGATGGACTTAGGTATGGCTCCACCTAAGGATCAAGCAAAATAAAGAAAAAGTGATTTACCTTATGTCATCAATTCACTCAATATTTTGCTATATGACATATTTTGAGTACAAATAAATGTATATTCAAAGACAAGTGTTTATTTATGCTATTTTTGCTATTATACCCAAATTAAAATCAGATTGGTCACATTTTTTTTAACTAACAAAGTATGTAAAAAGGTTGGATATCAGAACACATTATCTGCAGTGAACAACCGATTTGTAATGAACTATATAGCACAATGAAAAATATTGGATCTCCTCTACAAAATATCAATTTTTTTCATTTGTAGCCTAGTGTCAATTTTGTGTTATTTTTGTTTTAAAATAACCGCTCCAAATTACAATTCCAAGAACGACAACTCTTGTTGAACTTCAAAATGAATAACATATTTACTAATTTCAGGTTGTAACCTCAATCATGGAAGTAAAAAACTTTAATTATCTATTTTTATTTTAATTAGTTAAAATAGCAATACATTTTGATGATGAAATTGATTAATTAAATATTTTTTTCTGCTTAATTTCATTCTGGGGATAATACTTTTAACCAAAATCTACGGCAATTGACAGTGTTTCTATTTATAGTTATTATTTAGTCGAGAACACTACAAATCAACAAATGAAAGCTATATGAAAGTGAAATAGTAAAGAAATTGTCAGTCAAAATATACAAAAATGGTATTTGTTGCTCTCTTAAAAAATAAAATGAGGCTTACATCTAGACATTTCAAATTCAAAATACCACTAAATTGTACGCATGGTACTACACTTCCACAACATGGAATTTGCAAAAAACAAAACATAGGGACAAAACTGAATAAAAGCATGTCATCTGCACATAACATCCTACTAAAAAACACTTTCAACAGCCCTAATGACCATGAATATTTTGTGCATTACCTCTTTACATGGGGGCTGCCATTAATCAACTGGTATACTATGTCAAAAAACAAAGTGTCAGTACAGGAACGTACCTGTGCCGGTAGCAGCTTATAATGACGAATCCAATGTACTTTTGCAGAAAAGCTTTTACAGAAATGAATCACCTTTGAAATTATACTGAAGAATTGTCGGTCATTTTAGTTATCAAGTCTCATTTTTTTTTCAAATATCACCACACTGCTCTACTAATAAAAAAGGGAGGGGGACAAATAGAGGCTAATATCTCCAGCCCAATCTGCATAATCCACTTTATATTTTTTTTCAAATAAATTAGCCAATTTGAAACAAGAATAACTATATTTGAACACTTACAGATGCTACAGACTCTATTTAGAAATTTTTAAATAAATACACTGTTCTTTACAAATTTCGCGGAATTTGTCCGCAATATCCAAATTCCTTAAAAAAATTACAAACAATCAAAATAGACCTCTATAAGGAGCCCTTATCTAATTTTGGAAAGACTGAATCATACAGAATATAAAGAGGCCTTCCTACTGCAGGAAATTAATATCGAAATGCATAAAATAATGGTTTTAATGTACTCGGCCACTTTTAACAGACTGGAAATTACTACTACAGATTAAAAAAAAAAGATTCATAGTGATCAAAATACAGAAAACATGAAATTTACATGCGGAATTCATTCTCATACCAAATCATCTGATATCACTTTGTAATTTATTAGACTGTTACAAAAACTTTAATTTGGTTTGTCACTCAAAGGGAGGTAATTCACAGCAAAAATAATGATGTTTACATCATGCAGTTTAATGATGACTAA
This sequence comes from Bathymodiolus brooksi, assembly GCA_963680875.1. Lineage (NCBI taxonomy): Eukaryota > Metazoa > Mollusca > Bivalvia > Mytilida > Modiolidae > Bathymodiolus > Bathymodiolus brooksi. Next base: position 46,093,429 of record OY804586.1, read on the forward strand.
TTGGGCTATATGACCTCTGATGTTTATGGAAATTTGATGCTCATGACAGACATGGAAGGAAAGTCTTATTAAACAATTAAAACTAAGCTTGGGCACCTGCATAATGCAATTTTATGTACTTACTCAATCACCTTATAAAATGTTGTTGCACAATATGTTGGTCATATCTTGAAAATCCAGTGAGAAATATGGCAGCTTATAGAAAAAGGTAACAAAAAGAACACTTACAGAAAGGAAACACAGTTCAAAAAGGGACAAACATTTACATCAACACTCAATGAGTCTTACACGGACAATTCCAGTCGTTCTTCTGTGTCTGTTCTACAAAGGCCCAGATCAGTGGAATTTGTTGATGCTCTATCTGCACAGTCTACAAGTAAGTGTGGTGTAGATGTACTTCCAACAAAGCTGAGACCTGTCAAAATAGAAGATGAAAATGAAAATGACTTTGAAATATCTGAGGAATCGGAAGAAAATATAATTATCAATTTAAACAAATTGTCGGAGTTGATTTCAGCATTTTTGCCGCACGAATGTGTGTAAGGGCCAGCCCAAGAGTAAAAGTGCTGAAGCGACTGGGTCTGTGCATAACAGTTGAAGGATTTTGTAGAAACTGTAGCTTTATCTCGGATGAAGTGGATTTATTTACCACAGCCCCCTCCTTTGGGGGCCCATATGCAGGCAGCTTAAATGTGTGTCTTCTTATACCCGTGCTAAAATTGAAAGTCGGAATTAGTGATGTTGTGCAGGTTGTAAGCTGCTTAAATATAAAGTCTCCAGACAGAAGAGGATTACAAAGAAGGCTTAACCGATTGTCGGACATGATGATTGATGTCAACAAACAACAGATGATTGATAATCAAACATATGTGAAGCACATTGTTCAATTGGCCGGGGAAGAAAATCCAGTTGATGTAGAAAAAGACTCTTCCTACAACAACAGACCACAGCCTGGCTGTGAGGCAGCAATACAAACATTGTGTCCTCTTGTTGAGCAATGCACAACAAATAAATTTACAATTAACATTGAAACGGCCAACGTAAACTGTAAATATATTAACAAAATTGGAAAAAAAGACAAAATTCTACAAACTAGAGACTCAAGTGAGCCTGTATCGCTCACCTGACATAAATAAGCCCTCTTAAGAATGTCTCCATGCCGAATACATCTAAGTTTTACTATTCAAATCCCATAGGGTTCTGCAATGTATATTAAAACTATGTCTTCTCATGGCAGCCATCTTGGATGGAGGTCGTGGTCACTGGACACAATTTTGAAAGAATGCTACCCAAGGATCATCCATGCCATGTTTGCTTTAAATTGGCTGACTGGTTTCAGAGGAGAAGACTTTTAAACAATTTTCCCATAGGTCTTATGTTAAAGCTATGCCCACTGATGGTGGCCATTTTGGACCGAGATCGGGGTCATTGAACACAATTTTGGCAGTTGACCACCTAAGGACCATCGATGATATGTTTGCTATATTGGCTGACTGGTTTCAGAGGAGAATATTTTAAAATATTTTTCCCCATAGTGGCCTATGTTAAAACTATGTCTGCTGAAGGCAGTCATCTTGGATGGAGATCAGGGTCACTGGACACAATTTAAAAAAAAATACCACTTAAGGACCATCCATGCCATGTTTGCTTTAAATTGGATTACTGGTTTCAAAGGAGAAGATTTTTAAACATATTTCCCATAGAGTCCTATGTTAAAACTATGTCTGCTGATGGCGGCCATCTTGGATGGAGGTCTGGGTCACTGGATATAATTTTGAAAGTTGACCATTTAAGGACGATTCATGCCATGTTTGCGTTAAATTGGCTTACTGGTTTCAGAGGGAAAAAAATTAAACATTTTCCCCATAGGGTCCTATGTTAAAACTATGTCTGCTGATGGTGGCCATCTGGGATGGAGGTCGGGATCACAGGACATAATTTTGAAAGTTGACCACCTAAGGACCATTCATGCCATGTTTGCTTTAAATTGACTTACTGGTTTCAGAGGAGAAGACTTTTAAACATTTTTTCAATAGGTCCTATGCTAAAAATAAGTCGAGTCATGGCGGCCATCTTGAATTTCCGATCGGCAAACGATTCACAAATTTAGTACAGGACCACCCAATGATCATTCCTGCAAAGTCCCAATTCAATTGGCTTGGTGGTTTCTGACAAGAAATTTTTTTAAATTTCAGCCAATGAGAACACATTATAGACCCTGGCAGCCATGTTGGATTTCAAATCAGCACCAAAAACACAAACCTGGTAGAGGACCATCGAATGAACATTTATTGAAAGTTTGGTTGAAATCTGTTCAGCGGTTTCAGAGAAGAAGAGTTAAATGTGAAAAGCTAATGGATGGACGAATGCTACCCATGACAAAAGCTAACATGGCCTATGGCCAGGTGAGCTAAAACAAGAGTTATCTACATTGTACATGTATCTTGAATTACAGTATTATTCTTAAATTCATATTCTCATGACATTTCTCACATTCAGGTATTAAACTGAAGCATGCCAAGTAGCAAAAAACATGTATATTTAGAAAAAAAACAATGACTTAATTTTAATATTCTGCATAATCAACTGTATATTTTTTTTTCAAATAATTTAGCCAATTTGAAACAAGAATACCTATATTTGAACAATTACAGATGTTACAGACTCTATTTAGAAATTTTTAAACAAGCACACTGTTTATTTAGAAATTTCCAGAAATTTGTCCAAAATATACAAATTCCTTAAAAAAATTGCATTATATCAAGATAGACCTCTCTATAAGGAGACCTTATCTAATTTTGGAAAGACTGAATCATAGGGAATATAAAGATGCCTTCCTACTGCAGGATATCAACATCAAGATGCACAAAATAATGGTTTTAATGTGCTCGGCCACTTTAAACAGACTGGAAATTACCACTACAGATTAAAAAAAAAATCCTAGTGATCAAATTACAGAAAACAAGAAATTTACATGCATAATTCATTCTCATACTAAATCATCTGATACCATTTGGTAATTTATTAGACTGTTAAACTTTAATTTGGTTTGTCATGGTAGCACTCAAAGGGAGGTAATTCACAGCAAAAATAATGATGTTTACATCATGCAGTTTAATGATGACTAATTGGGCTTTATGACCTCTGATGTTTATGGAAATTTGATGCTGATTACAGACATGGAAGGAAATTCTTATTAAATAATTAAAACTAAGCTTGGGCACTTGCATAGTGAAATTTTATGTAATAAGCTTACTCAATCGGAATTGACCGACAGGAAGATAATCGTAACTCCATAAATTGTAATATATAAAAATAAATTATCTTCTTTAGGAGTTACGATTATCTTCCTTAAGTTTCCGACGGCTATTTTCTTGGTAACAAGACCATATATGGTATCAAGAACACACACATACAACAAAATCGTACAGATCAACTTTGCGGCTGAGTAATTCTTGACAACAACACGTTAGAATGGAGAAATTAGCAGAAAACGATCTTACCTATTTCTACCTCCGCCATGTTGTGATTGTCGTAACTGCAGTTACCACGATCAATTTAACGCCAGTGAAGTTGGTGGCAAATCGTGGTTTTCGTTTATAATTAATTAAATAAATAAAAATGTACATGTATGATGTATGATAGACTGATGATGTAATGTATTACTACCACGTGTTCCCAACCGGGTCACATGGACTTGCTCCAAGAAACTAAATTTGCGCCATTGAAGAATATTTTTCCTGCTGTCGATCTGTTACCCACTGAAAAAAATGGGTAGCACATGCATTGATACATGAAGTAGAATAGCCGTGATTATGGCGTAAGGATTATTTCATTTAAAACGCAACGTTGGTGCATTTATACATGTAGGATCTTGGTATACAATAGAAGGTCAATTTCTATTAACAAAATACTCACCACATTGATAATGTAAAACTTCTGTGTACTCGAGTCTTGGCGTAACTTTTGTCATGCATGCTTTTGTACAGGTGTTGTCAAATGCAATAGCGAAATGATCGCGACTTCGGGAAAATTATCATAAGCCCCGCCTCTTGCACACAGATTGACAGATAACCAAAAATTAAGATGCTTGGAATTAGTGAAGTTTCGAATTATATCCATTCCGGAAATTTCCGGATTTAGCTTACATCTGAGTCACGTTGTTTGACAACAATGTTCAGCATGTTAGCTTCCGGTAAAAACACGTAAAAAGGCAGAAATGTAATCTTTGCTCAATATCCAACGATACTGCTTCACAAATGATGAATACCCATTTGAAATTCATTAAGTCATAGTCATGAGTGCATAGGTAGTTATAAATACAACTACTGTACGATCACGACCACGACGGCCCCAGAACGTTAAGCATATAATAGGAAAAACAAAAATCAATGATTGCCACAACAATATGAAAAGAAAGTTGTGCAAGCCAGTGTGAGCATGACATGTATTTGTGTGCTAGAGGTATCAAATTTGCCTCTTTCAACGATTATGCTTGAGCTTTGGAACTGTTTCAACAGTAATATTTTTTGCTTGTTTTTCATTATATTGTTGTTAAATTTATACAATTACTTTTACCTAAGCATCAAAATAGGTTTAAATGCACACATCCACTTCCTACAAAGTTTTTCAGGTGTATAGAAATAGGTCTTATTTTAACTCTTGCGGGGTCCATTCCTTACAGATAGGAGGTCCGTTGGATGGTTGTTCACGACCAATCACACACTTGCCCTAAGGATGCAAACGACTGCCCACTGTTTGGAGAATTAAACACTTTAAAGACAACTTACCTGAAATATATAATTTCCATATAAAATACACCACAAAGTCCACGAGATTGAAATTGAAATGCTACCTACTAACAACTATGCTTCCAGAGGTAATCAAGCGGAATAGAAATAGGAACTATGAGTTACGTCCCTTGGTTTGTCAAGACTCACCGAGAGAACAGCTCCAGCAAAAGTTAAATTTAAAGTATTTCTTGTTCACTATGGAAGACATGAGTACGCGCAGTGGTAACAAACTGACTGAAGAACAAATTGAGCAACTAATAAAACGACTCAGGGGTGTAGAACACATAGAACCCATTGTTACAATCGAAGATTCAAATGTAAACAATGAAAAAATGGCGACGTTCGCCGAGGTAGTTAACAATCAGAGCAATAATAAAAACAATACAGACGAATCTGATAGTAGACACGGGGAACAAAATAAAGATTACGCATCTGGTGATTCAGTAAAGCCCCTATTTTTAGTCGATCAAGACGTGTTTGGTTCCACCAAACCCGATAGAACTCACTGGCTCACCAACGTAGAGATATATAAAGCGGTAGGCTCCAAAGTCCCAGCCGAATGCATAAAGGGGATACAGCGTATTAGAGATATGTGGAGGATTTATATGGACAATACAGAGGATAGAATTACTCTAATTGTGGAAGGTTTAAATCTACGTGGCAGGCGGGTACCCCTTCACACACAAAATTCTCGGAATCCTCAAAGATTTCGACCTGATACCATCCGCATTAAAGTCAAAAATATCCCTCTTTCCGCTGATGACGGCCAAATTCACCGTACTTTGACTCTAGAAGGCTGCAATATTGAAGGTATCTTTAGGGAAAAACTTAGAGTGGATGGGAGATTAACTAACTGTGATACAGGTGACAGACTAGTCATCAGTAAACCACTCTCACACCCACTTCCAAGGAGTCTTTAAATAGGCAAGTACTGGGGGAGGATATTCCATCCTGGTCAAGTAGAAACCGACAATCAAAGCAGGGAGAATAATAAAAACTGTCACAAATGTCTCAAGCCAGGACACTTCATGTATCAGTGCACAAGTGATTGGGTGTGTAGGTCATGCAATCAGCAAGGTCATAGAATGGTTGACTGTCCTCATGATCTTGTTTTCCCTGATCCAAACATAAGTGTACATGATGGTGTTGAGGAGGAAAATCTGACTGAGCATGATGAGGATGATGATGCAAGTCAAGCTGAGGATTCTCAACCCCACAACAGAGCTGTAAAATCAATTACAACAGACAAGGAAGACAAAGACATAGAAGCAAAAGGAAATAAAAAAGTGAAAATCATTGAAACTGATAAATCAGAAAATAAACAAGTTAAAACTGGTCAAAAAACTATGGACAATTTCATGAAAACTTCAAACAGGCCTAGTGCAATTCAAAGGACTCCACCAACTCCTACTGAGAAATTACATGATCAACAAGGAAGCAGTAAAGGTCGAAAGAAGTTAAAACCAAGCAACAGGAAAACTTAATCATCATTTAGTGTGCTATTTGAAATAAGTTTCTTTTTATCTTAAATTAAAAAATTTTTTTTTTTACAAAACTGCTAATGTTATTTAAGCTCCAACAAAGAGTAAAAATGTTGTATATCATTAAAAACCTAATTGAGGGTTATATGATGTTTAATGAAGATATAAGAAGTAAAAAATCATTACAACATAAGAAGTATACTATTAATAGATGTACCTTTATATTGATGTTTTTTATGATAAATCTGACTATAGATTTATACTATTATTATGAATATGTAAGCATGTATTTAGTGTGTACATATAACATGGCTCGTTACTATTTTCATATTGTTATTCTCTCAGTTTTCCTTTACACAACAGTATGTATTTTCTTTACAAAGCAACACATATTTATTTATCCCATACAATTACAATTCAGGTTTCCACCTAATCTATTTTTAGCCATCGTTAATACACATGAGATGTGTCACGCCAAATATAGCACGTGGTTATGCATATATATATTCCTTATAAATATAAATGTAAACAAAAGAGAAACGCTAATAAAACAAATTGACTATAGCCAAGTGTCATATAAAATATATAGAAAAAAATACTTACCAGTGGGTAAAACATCACAGATACTTCCTTTAAGTGAATTATTTGTTTTCACGATCACTGCATTTAAAATATTTTCAAGCTTCATAATGTTTGTACTAATGTTACACTATGAACCAAGTTTATGGGAAGAATATTATCCACATGTCAAATATAATCCTGTCTGTATTGAGTCGCATAAATGTACTTTTAAAGGTCGGATAGTCTGTATTAAATATAGGTCGAGGCCAGTACATGAGATGTTAAAAAATATATTAGGATACATACACGGAAAAGTTCGCATGCTATTTACAGGTATAGAAATATGTAAAAATGATATTAAATGTTGCATATTTGTAATATTATGTAGATATTGTAGATTAATTATGTTTTTTTTCTATTTGACAAAATTAGAATTGCTATATATAAAAAAAAAAAATATGATAGTGTGTAAATATGGGATATTAATGACCCTTTTGTGGTTAAAAAAAAATGGAATTGTTACATATCAAATACAAATCTTATCTCATAAAAAATGTCTGTCAAAAATATGATACATTTATGTAGCTTAAATGTAAACGGTTTGCAAAACAGAGAGAAAAGAGGTCGAGCTATAAAATGGGTCAAGTCAATGAAATGTGATATAGCTTATTTTCAAGAAACACATTTCGATCAGAATATTGAAAACGAAATAAATTTCAATACAGATTTTAACGTTTATGGTAGTATAGGAACATCTGCTAGTAGTGGGGTAGCAATATTTATTAATAAAGCAGTCAATTATAAGGTCATTGACAAGGTCACTGATGAAAATGGCAGAATTGTTTTATTAAATGTACAGATAGATGATGCAGTTTTTTCGTTAGTATGCATTTATGCACCAAATAGCAAAACTTTAAGAAACATGTTTTTTAAAAAGGTAAGTAATTTCTGTAAAGAACATGGGACAGGTATTCTTGTGGTCGGGGGAGATTTTAACGAGATAATGCAAGACATAGATCGTAGAAGTTTACGTACAGGCAATGTTTGTAAGCAATCAGTAAATAGTTTAAAGTCCTTTATAAAAACTAATAAGTTAATTGATGTCTGGAGGATATATAATGAAAACAGACAACAGTTTACATGGCGTAGGAAAGACAAAACACAAGCTAGTCGGATTGATATGATTCTTTTAGGAAAAGATTTTTTATCGCTTGTTCAAAGCTGTAAAATTAAACCTGCGGTCATACAGTATACTGATCATCAAAGTGTGGGTTTAACCTTTCGGTCGGGGGTGTCTGAAAAGGGAAGAGAGGGTATTGGAAAATTAATAATTCTGTAATACAGGAATATGAATATAAACAGTTAATAAATAAAGTAATTGATAAATATTTAATACAGTATCATAATAATAAGATCGACATAAGATTATTATGGGACGCAATGAAAGGAAATTCGAAAAGTAACCACTATGTATTGTAAAAACAAATCAAAATTAACTAGAGAACTTAGACATAAATTAGAAAGTGAATTATTAAAAAATATTATGGTAAGGGATAATCAAAGCGAGGAAAACGATAACTTAAATAAAGTTATTCATAATATTGAAATAGAACTTGTAAAAATATATGACCAAAAAGCTAAAGGGGCACAAATTAGATGTCGTGAGAAATGGGTGGAATATGGGGAAAAAAATAACTCATATTTTCTAGGTCTGGAAAAACAGAGGCAAATTAAAAAGTCAATAAACAAATTAATAGATGAAAACAATGAAATAATAACTGACCAGATGCACATTCTTAGTACTATTAAATCATATTATGAAAAATTGTATACTACAAAATATCCTGATGAAAATCTAACCAGTAATTATATTTTTGATACAAATTAGAAAACAGGCTTCAGGATCAGGATCAATCAATTTGTGATGGAAAGGTAACTGAAGAAGAGTGTTCTAATGCAATAAATAATATGAAATCAAATAAAGCCCCAGGTTTGGATGGACTAACAGTAGAATTTTATAGAGAATTTTGGGGAAAAGTCAAATTTTTTTTAATTGATGTTCTAAATAAAAGCTATGATGAAAAGCTACTGAGTTTTTCTCAGCGGACTAGTGATTTATCTTTATTGTTTAAAAAGGGGATCCCTTAGTTCTAGATAATTATAGACCTATTTCTCTTTTAAATGTTGATTTAAAACTTCTTTCTTATGTTCTAGCACAGCGTTTAAAAAAAGTTTTAGAAAAAATTGTAAATAATGACCAAACTGGATATATTAAAAACAGGTTCATTGGCTTCAATCATAGACAAATACAAGACATTATTGATTTTGCTGAATCTTATAATGTTGAAGGGGCAATAGTCTTTTTTGATTTTAAAAAAGCGTTTGACTCACTTGAATGGACATTTATCTTGACAACTTTAAAACATTTTGGGTTTAATGAATCGTTTATAATTTAGGTTAAAACTTTATACAGTAATATTCAAACTTGTGTAATGAACAATGGCTGGATATCAGAGATTTTCAAAAACTCGCGCGGAATATGTCAAGGTTGTCCTTTATCTGCTTTGCTATTTGTTTTATCAGTTGAAATCATGGCTCTTCGAATAAGAAATAATAAGGATATCAAAGGTTTTCAGATAAAAATAGATGAACAAACACATAGTATAAAAATTTCGCAATTAGCAGATGACACAACACTATATTTTAACTCTAAAAACGATATATCCGCTGCTATGAACGAAATTGAAATTTTTGGTAATTTTTCAGGTTTAATGATAAATAGAAATAAGACAGAGGGGTTATGGATTGGGAAACTAAAACACAGTAAAGATAAGGAAGAAAATATTGAATGGACAAACAAACCAATAAAGACCTTAGGTATTTATTATGGTCATGATTACATAGAATGTGAAAAACTTAATTGGGAAAAAAAAATTGAAAAAATGAATAGCTTATTTTTGTCATGGCCAAAGCGAAATCTCTCAATATTGGGTAAAGTACTAATCATTAAAGCTTTGATTATACCTATTTTTACTTTTATTGTTAGTTCCTGTGTTATTCCAGAAAAATACAAAAAAGAGATAGAGAGTAAGTGTTTTAAATTTATATGGCATGGGAAACCAGATAAGGTCAAAAGAAATACATTGATAGGAGATTTTGAGAAGGGTGGACTGAAAATGATAGATATAGAAAGTTATTTTATATCTTTAAAGGCATCATGGGTAAGTAGATTAGCTGACTCAAAATTTTCGAATTGGAAATTGATACCACTAAAATATTTAAATGTATTTGGGAAAATATGGCTTATTTTTAAAATGAACATAGATGTGAAAAAGCATAAACAGTTTCTAAATAATATCCCCGAATTTTACAAAAATGTTTTGACCAGTTGGATAAAAACAGGTGGTGGTCAATTAAGTTCACCATTGACATTCAGTAATGTAAGAAAGCAAATTTTATGGGGAAATAGATTTATTACATTTGAAAAAAAATATTTATTTTTTAAAGAATGGATTAATAGTGGAATATTTTTTGTTAATGATATAATAGATAATAATGGTAAAATTACGCAAGAATTTATTCTTCACAAGTTAAAAAATAAATCTAATTGGATTCTGAATTTAGTATTCTCAAAAAAGCTTTTCCAAAGAATTGGATAGACATTTTAAAAACAGAAAGCTAAGTTAAAAGCATTGTAAATATCAAAAAAGATTATTTCATCTGGAACAATCAGTTTATTAATTTATCTACATTGTCTAATAAGTTATTATATAATAAACTGGTGAATGTTAAATTTTCAAACCTTATTGGTACACATTATTGGATTAATTATTTAGTGTTGTCTGAAAAACCAAATACAAGTAGTCTATATTTTTTCATTTTCAAATTTCTTGACGAAAACAAACTTAAAATGTTCAGATGGAAACTTTTTCATTTTATTATACCAAATAAAGTTTTACTTTCCAAATGGAAAATTGTTGGGAATAGTTTATGTAATTTCTGTAAATTAGATGAAGATTACTCTCATTATTCTATTACTTGTACCTTTCTTAAAGAGTTTTGGACAAAATTTCAGAATTTAATGAAGGGTTTGGGTATCGAAAACAAAATTACTTTGAATCATATAGTACTTGGATACAAGATGGATGATACAAACTATCTTGCATTAAATTTTTTGATAACAGTTGTAGGGTTTTCCATCTACAAATCGTACTATATATCTGAACAGAAAACAAAGTATATTGATGTTTATAGAATATTTGCCAATGAATATATTAAAAGAATAAATGAAAATAAAACACTTCAAAAGTGTTCTTTTTTAATGAAAGTAAAAAATTATATAATAAATGCAAAATAAATAAATGTTTTCAAAAGGTATTAAATAGAAATTGTATTTAGGTTGTATATATATTTCAGGTAATTCTGATTATAGCCCTGGATAATCAGAACAAGATGTAACAGGGAAACACCAAAAGGAGCTTGGACTTTTGGCGTGTTAATTGTAGCAAGCATTTGAATAAAATATATTACGTTGTTAAAAAAAAAAAAAAAACTATTTTCTTCGCTGCGTGATACAGCCATTCAAAAGGGAACTAGTTGTGTACCAATGAAAACAAAATCTCAAACATTCCCATAAAAGAATAAAACAAATGCATGTTCTTTGAAGGTAGCAATATCTATTATTTTCTGGAATAGGATTATGGTGTTTAACGCCACTTTTAACAATATTGCAGTTGTATTGTGACGGTGAATGTTATTGGTGAAGGAAACCGGGGTACTCGGATAAAACCATGCGCCTGCATCAAATTGCCGACAAACTTTATCGCATGGAGTTTTATCGAATGCACCTCGCAATGAGCGGGATTCGAACAACACAACTTTAGTGGTGATAGGCACTGAATCTATGGGTAGTTGTCAATCCAACTACATAATTACCCTGTCGATTCCCTATAAGTTTCTGTTATTCGTCTTTAATGACATATCACAAGAATAACACGACGGGTGTCAGTAGTGGAGCAGAAGAAACTGCTTATACGTTAGGAGCACTTGAGTTGATCCCCGGTTTTTCAGGGTTTGCTCAGTCTGTAGTTTTCTGTGTAGTGTTTAGTGAAGCAGTGTTTGCCTTTTTGTTCTTTTTATGTTTTGGTCATTGTATTTGCTTTCTTCTTCGATTCTTCTTTTATGGCTACCACTTTGGTATATCCAAGCATGTTTTCTTATACGCATGTCCTAGTTTAACAACTGAGGGCGTGATATATATAAATGGGCATAATTTGGCTTTCAAGTCTTTTGACTTTGAGCTGATGGAGATTATTACAGAAACGCATCGTGCACAACAAATTATATATCTATGTTTTTTTCATTGCACTAAATTGCTTTGATTCTTGGAAAATATACTTTGTTTATGTAAATTGTAATGAAATATTGAGTGCTCTAATCCATCTCGGGACCGTCGTGGTCGTGATCGTATAGTAATTAGATGTACAACTACCTACATAATCAGTGCCCATCACCACTGAAGTTGTGTGGTTCGAATCCCGTTTATGGCGAGGTGTACTCGATGCAACATTATGTGATAAAATTTGTCAGTGACTTGCGACAGATCGGTGATTTTCTCTGGGTACTCCGGTTTCATCCACCAATAAAACTGACCGCCATGATATAGCTGAAATATTGTTAAACACTATGACCCCATCCCTAACCTACCCTCTCTTTTCAGATAAACATGGCGACCCGTTGCCATGGAGAATTATCGTTAGTTCTATTGGTTGTCATCATTGTAATCGTCACAGTGGTTCTCGTAATACTTATACGAAAAAGAAGCAATCGGAAAAGATACGGGAGGTATGCATTGCTGAACAGTATGTACAAATTTTAATAAACTTTAGAGATTACCGAATGGGCAATAAAAAATGGACAATCCAGAGAAACAGGCAACACTGGTACACAAGACACAAGACGAAGACAAAAAAAGCAAAAGCACAACACAATTATGTGTTGGACATCTCTATATGAAAGCAAACACAAATAACACACATAAGACATGAGCCCTCCTACAAACAACAGATGTGGGGGGTAAAAACATACCGAACATCTTTTTTTCAGAAAGAAACAGGAAATATTTAAGATATTAAAGGAAAATCCGGGTTGCTGCTAACAAGAAAGCTACTGAACTAATGGTTTATATCGGTTAAGTGGAAGTCATAGCTTTGAAAGTCTTTCGGTTGCCATTCTATCATTCTTTCCTTTTTTTTCGTTTATCATCGGATTTTAAACAACCATGTCGTGTGCAACTAGTGAAACATGAAATACGCACACTTCATTTCCCTTTTTATTGGGATGGTTCGAATTGCTCAATTGTTTGTTTACTGTGTAGTGATTTGTCGACCATTGTTTGTTTATATCATTTTTTTCCCTATTTGTCATTGAATTGTTCGTCATTCTTTGCTTTATCACTTCTGATTACCAGTTTGGTATTTTTAAACTTTTCTTGTATTTTCTTGATAGCAGAAATAGGATTGAAAAGATTGATACAAGTGTTCCATTTAGGGATGTCAGAAACTCGGATCTGTCTAACAACCATATTAACACCAGGCAAACAGATTCAGTATTTTATCATCAATCTCATCATGACGACTTGACAGCAGGAAATAACAGAGATGACATGCGCGATCGTCAAGATTCTCGATACGTTTCCGCCGGAAGCATAAATATGAGCAGAAACATTGATGGTATAAGCCAAGGATTTACATAGCCTGCTATATAAATCCTTGTATAAGCTTAATGGAAAGTTCGGCATCAGTTTTAGGAATATCAAATATCCCGTGAGATCTTGTTATGCTAAATTATATTAATTAATGAATAATTAGTTAATGCAGAATTAATACAAAGTAATGTTAAACACTTTGTAGGCTCTTGCCATTTTCTTATCTTTTCTGAAATTATCTTCATTAGGTACGCTCCAAGTCAAAAACTAGTAAAGCCAAATAAAGGTCTTCGGGAGCAATAAAACCAGATTTAAACAGGATATAACCGCATCGGTGGCGTAATGGTTAGCGTGCTCGCCTCGAGTGCGGTTGATTCGTGGGTTCAAACCCCGGCAGGTCAAACCAAGGACTATACAATTAAGGAGAAAGAGTGAAAAACTGGTTGGCTCGGAATCAGAATAATGTGTTCGAGTGGAGCGACATGTCGACCCGCGGACTGTTGTTTCAGTGAGCTAGCACTATAAAAATATAACTCAGGGTGTTGATCTAGTACAAAGCGGACCTCGTCATCAACTCATTGAAAATTAACTTGTTCTCGCCATGATGTAACAAAAAATTGATGAATTTGCATTAAACAACAATCACTCACTCACTTTAAACAGGATAGCCAATGTCGGCTATGCATGAGAGAGGAGAACCTATCAGCTTTGCGGAATATCAAACAGTGTAAACATCGTGTGGGATGAAAGGGGCCGTATGGGTTGTATTTTTTGGTTGATGGTGTTTAACGCCACTTTCAACAATATTTCATTTATTTAGTGTCGGTCAGTTTGATTGGAAGAGGAAACCGGAGGACCCGGAGAAAACCCCCGACCTATCGCAAATCACTGAGAAACGTTATGTTGTACACCTCGCTCTGTTCGAGATTCGAACTCACATCATCAGTGGTGATAGGCACTGATTGCATAGGTAGTTGTATATCCAACTACCATACGATCACGACCACGACGACCCCCATATGGAATGTAAGATAGACTGATGAATGTATTGCCACAAGTAAAAAGGGCGTGATACCGTATGGGAGCGGGGGGTCCGAAAATCTAACAATTGAATGAGTCATGAACGATCACTTTTATGTAGGAGATTACCGTTCACCAAGGCAGAGGGCAATCATTTATCTACCGCTATCTAAGGCTGTGTTCTGTATTTAATTTGGACAACGCAACCAGCGTACCCCTCCATTATAAGGGGTAGTACTCCGGAGCTAAACATCTAAGTATTATTACATTACTCTCGTGGCGCTCATGGGGAATTTATTATCAGGTATGAGTCTATTTATTATTGAAAAACTTTCGGAGATGGACAGACGAAGAAAATCTCTGCCCTTTCACCTTGACAACCGTTGATAACGAGTTGTTGCTCTTTGAAAACTAACTACGTCGTTGTATTCATTTACGTTCCATCAATAGGGCGAGCTGTGGCATGAATCGTCCTGCGCATCAATTCGACGCCCCTTTCAGTGGAAATAGTACTCCGCAGCAGGACTAGGGAAACCACGCCCTATTTCTATACCCCATCGTGTCCTTTGAGGGGATTTATCATCAGATAGTTCATGTTACTACACAGACGTGAAACTTAGCATTGTGTGATCTATCGTCTGTTCGAATACTATTTTAACTCTTAATTATTTCAAATGTTTTCAGAGTATTTAAGGTATAGACATTTAGACATACACGACGAAAATTCACCAGAGCAGAAAATTTGGCAAGTCTACAGAGAAAAGGTGAGTTCGACTACATTGTACATTAATTCCATCTATCTATTGGTAAATCTAAAGAGAAAGGGTGAGTTCGAATGCATTGTACATTAATTCGATCTATCTATTGGCAAATCTAAAGAGAAAGGGTGAGTTCGACTACATTGTACATTAATTCCATCTATCTATTGGCAAATCTAAAGAGAAAGGGTGTGTTCGACTACATTGTACATTAATTCCATCTATCTATTGGAAAATCTAAAGAGAAAGGGTGAGTTCGAATACATTGTATACATGTATTAATTCGATCTATGTATGGGCAAATCTAAAAAGGAAGGGTGAATTCGACTGCATTTTACATTGTGAAAAAGATTAAGCATTTCTTTATACAAATTAATTATTTTTTAAAACATGAATGCATACTTTTCCTTTGTTCTTTTTATGGTTTATATACCTGAATATAAGCAACATAAAACTTTGATAGTTCTATCGGGACACGAGCATTGGACAGATTCACTTGGAACATCAGATCCTGTGAAGTCTCAGAAGTTAGTATTTGGTATTGTCAAATAGATTTGTGTTCTATGAAAACATGAAATCATTCTTCAATAACGTGCAGTCCAAAATTGTATTCCCATTTAAAAGTTGACTCTTAATATAGTCAAAACTGTATTGAAAGGTCACCTTTGAGACAGAGGGAAAAAATGGCCTAATGAGTTTGTAACTAGATTAACACGAAGGGTGGTACTATTGGAGCAGGAACTGCCTACCCTTCCGGAGCACCTGAGTTCATTTCCAGTATTTAGTGGGGTTTGTGTTACTCGATCTTTAGTCTTATATATATGTTTCGTAGATCGTTGCTTGTCCTTTTGTGCTTTTTCTTTTGGCCATTGTGTTGTCTGTTCTTCTTCGATTTACGGATTCTGATTACCCCTTTGGTATCTTCAAGCTCTTCCTATTCTAGGCTACAACTTATGTTCATTGTTGAAAACCCTACTGTGACTGTGAAATATAGAATATCTATAAAAGCACTGCTCTCGTACTTTAATTTGTTTTAATAGTCTCCCTTGTTCATTAACATCCATTTCCGATCTTACTAATTGCCTTTAAATGTGTGATATTTTGTATTTATTATGTTATACCAGATATGTCATAAACTGAACATTAATATAATGCATAAAAATGATAATATCTAAAGCAAATTACAATACTAGTTTGATGCATATACATATAAGGACTCGAATAGTTTGGAAATGATTGCTCCGTTGTATTTGTGAGTATTTGTTGCTTATTGTTTAAACATTTTTGTTTGTTTGTTCGTTTGTTTGTGTGTTTGTTTGTTTGATTGATTGATTGATGGAATGATGTCAATGAAGCAGTATTTGAGGTATATTCATGACGATAATAAGCGTACAAAACACAAATCCGTTGTATACAGGAGACGCTGCGTTGGGCATGCTAGAAGGGCGATATTTTGAATGACGCAAAAAGAGGTAATCGCAGATATGTTGGAAAATATTGCAGTGTATGACTACCCTTTGTACACCTTCCACCTATTTGGGGGTAAGCTTGTGCTTAATCAATGTGATGAAGTTTGCTAGTGGCTTGCTGCAGGTCTGTGGTTTTCTTCAGGTACTCCTGTTTCCTCCACCAATAAAACTTACTGCCACGATATAACTGAAATATTGTTGAAAGTGGCATTAAAAACCCTAACCCTAACCCGTTAATACATAAAGTTATTTGATTATCATTAGTAATGAACTGGTACCTGTAAAAACCTGTATAAGAGGCAACAATGTATATCGAGAACAAAGATCTGTATAAGGGGCAACAATGTATATCGAGAACAAAGACCTGTATAAGGGGCAACAATATATATCGCGAAAAAAGACCTGTATAAGGGGCAACAATGTATATCGAGAACAAAGACTTGTATGAGGGGCAACAATGTATATCGCGAACAAAAACCTGTATAAGGGGCAACAATGTATATCGCGAACAAAGACCTGTATAAGGGGCAACAGTATATATCGCGAACAAAGACCTGTATAAGGGATAGCAATGTATATCGCGAATTACGGACGTAGGTTGTCCATTTTGTTCTCCCATCTTGCATCATCTAATACTTGTACTGAATGATGGTTCGTCCAACAGAATATTGAAATGATAGATCTTATTTCTTATCCCTAGGATTCTCAAATGATTTGCCTCAGGGTTCTTAAGATTCATTGAATAATAACAAATACTTAATGATGTCCAATATCAAATATCATTCAAACAGTTCATCGAAGAGTTTCCATCCAATTATGAATCAATCGGACAAAATAGACATTGATTCTCCAAATAAAACAATTGAAGTTGTGCATCCTACCCAAGGAACTGATCCTTTAACTTTGTACGGGGGATATGCTTTTTTCTTCTTCCGAACCTTTAATTTTTCCTCAAATTTGACCAAGATATCTTGTTGAAAACTG
The DNA here is from genome assembly GCA_963680875.1 of Bathymodiolus brooksi. Taxonomy (NCBI): domain Eukaryota; kingdom Metazoa; phylum Mollusca; class Bivalvia; order Mytilida; family Modiolidae; genus Bathymodiolus; species Bathymodiolus brooksi. The sequence goes on from OY804586.1 coordinate 46,111,201, forward strand.
AAGTTAAGATTATCCTTTCAGGTTACTTTATTTATTTTACAACAAAATGTGGCGATAGATTAAAAAAAACATAGCTCCTCCTTTAGATGCGAATATGGAATATATCTGGCTCACTTACTCAAAAAATGATATCCTGCCCATTTTTCATTGACAGGACATGCCTCAGAGAAACCTCCTACTTTTATTACTCCCTGCAAATAAAATGAATAAATTGTAACTTTTCAATGTTATTAATTTGTTCAATAATCTCTTTATTAGATGATGTTCGTTTCGTTTAATATGATGTGTATCCCATGTGGAGCAGAAACTGCTAGCCTTTACCAAGCACCTGAGTGCGCCTCCGGTGTTTATCGGGATTCGTGTTCCTCGATCTTTAGTTTTCTGTGTAATATTTTATAGCTTGTTGTTTGTCATATTTCTTTTGACCATTGTATTGTCTGTCCTTCTTCGATTGGTGACTTTCCTTAGTGAGTTCGTGTTGCTCGATCTTTAGTTTTCTGTGTTTTATAGCTTGTTGTTTGTCATTTTTCTTTTGACCATTGTATTGTCTGTTCTTCTTCGATTTCTGACTTTTGTTATCTTCAAACTTTCATTAGTGAGTTCGTGTTCCTCCATCTTTAGTTTTCTGTGTAATGTTTTATAGCTTGTTGTTTGTCATTTTTCTTTTGACCATTGTATTGTCTGTCCTTCTTCGATTTGTGACTTTTGTTATCTTCAAACTTTTCTTAGTTTTATGTGTAATGTTTTATAGCTTGTTGTTTGTCATTTTTCTTTTGACCATTGTATTGTCTGTTCTTCTTCGATTTCTGACTTTTGTTATCTTCAAACTTTCATTAGTGAGTTCGTGTTCCTCGATCTTTAGTTTTCTGTGTAATGTTTTATAGCTTGTTGTTTGTCATTTTTCTTTTGACCATTGTATTGTCTGTCCTTCTTCGATTTGTGACTTTTGTTATCTTCAAACTTTTCTTAGTTTTATGTGTAATGTTTTATAGCTTGTTGTTTGTCATTTTTCTTTTGACCATTGTATTGTCTGTCCTTCTTCGATTTGTGACTTTTGTTATCTTCAAACTTTTCTTAGTTTTATGTGTAATGTTTTATAGCTTGTTGTTTGTCATTTTTCTTTTGATCATTGTATTGTCTGTCCTTCTTCGATTTGTGACTTTTGTTATCTTCAAACTTTTCTTAGTTTTATGTGTAATGTTTTATAGCTTGTTGTTTGTCATTTTTCTTTTGACCGTTGTATTGTCTGTTCTTCTTCGATTTCTGACTTTTGTTATCTTCAAACTTTCATTAGTGAGTTCGTGTTCCTCGATCTTTAGTTTTCTGTGTAATGTTTTATAGCTTGTTGTTTGCCATTTTTCGTTTGATCATTGTATTGTCTGTCCTTCTTCGTTTTGTGACTTTTGCTATCTTCAAACTTTTCTTAGTGAGTTCGTGTTACTCGATCTTTAGTTTTATGTGTAATGTTTTGTTTATCGTTGTTTATCCTTTTTCTTGTATTTGCTGTCCTTCTACGATTTACGGCTTCGTATTGCTTTGGTATCTTTAACCTTTTTTTTTTATATATTCTGAATGAGTTACATGTGTAAGCGTTATCAATAGGATCATTGTGTTCACGTAAATTGTGCTCCTGAATATAAAATGGTTGAACGAAATACAAATTAGCACAAAGAGTTTTGAATTATTTGGCCCACACATCTTTCGATTTTGAGCGTCCCTGATGAAGGTTATTTTGAGCGTCCCTGATGAAGGTTATTTTGAGTGTCTCTGATGAAGGTTATTTTGAGTGTCCCTGATGAAGGCTATTTTGAGTGTCCCTGATGAAGGTTATTTTGAGCGTCCCTGATGAAGGTTATTTTGAGCGTCCCTGATGAAGGTTATTTTGAGCGTCCCTGATGAAGGTTATTTTGAGCGTCCCTGATGAAGGTTATTTTGAGCGTCCCTGATGAAGGTTATTTTGAGCGTCCCTGATGAAGGTTATTCCTGAAATGTGTCGCGTGCATTTCATTTGATAACATTACGTTTTTTTTATTATCACTGGATCGATATCTCTGCTGGTTGACTATTTTCATACGACACCGGGAACAAATTTGGTAAAGACAATGAATAACCTTATATATAATATATTTTCAGGATAAGGGGATTGTTTCTAATCCTCTCTCATGGATTCGCCTGTAATGATCTTTATTAAATAGGCTTGTGGTCGATATTCGTAAGTGTTAACATTGTTTTATCCTTGAAAAGTATATATACATAGTAATAGAATGTCATGCAAAAGATTACAGATCAACTTAAAGATCGAGTAACATGAACTCCACCAAAAACCGGGTTGAACTCAGGTGTTGCGGAATGGTAAAAAGTAGTGGCACCCGTCGCGTTACTCTATTCACAGATCCGGTGATAAGTCATGAATATGGAAAAGACCGGAAAGTGTTTACGACAAGTGGAACATATCGGTGGTCATTCAACAAAAGGATTCAGAATGAAAGAAACTGCTTAAACTACGAATATGTCTTTAATAACGATAATCTTTTAAATTATTATGGACATTTCCATACAGAGGAAGCTTACTATGTTATTGACAGGGATGTGACGCAGCAACTTCATAGATCCCCACTCCCCCTCTCACAAAAAAAACAAGAACAAAACAAACAAAAACAAACAAGCAAACAAACAAAAAACTTATTTCAAATTTCAAACATACATATTCATACTCTGTCAAAGATGTTTCGATTGGATTTTGAAACTGTTCCGATAGTGTGGTAATTTTATGGGATTTTTTTTCGGAAATTTTTCAGCAACAAAGGAAAATGTACGACATGTTCATGCGAAAATGAACAAGATAGGGGCAAAGGGGAGCGAAGAGACAAGCGCAAATGACAAGCCAGTCACAAACGTTTTTAATTGAAATATGTTAAAAATGGAATCCAATAACATATATCAAATATGGGTTTAATTTCTGGTGTTTTTGTATTTGTGTTCAATACAACATGATATGAAAAAAGTTTGAAAATACTGAAGCCGTAAATTGAAGGCCAGAAAATGCAATGACCAAAACAAAAATGACGAAAGAACAAACAAGGATATACAAAACACTACACAGAAATCAAAAGATTGAACAATAAAAGCCCCACTAGTAAACAGACGAAGAGCAATTCATGTTCCACTAGTGAAACCCGTCGTGTTACAGGACTGTTAAACTACACGATCATCATCTGATATGGCAATAGTATTAAGCCACCATTAGCTCGGGTGACTCAGTGAGGTAGTTGGATTACCTAGCAACTCATACAAGCCTATCACCAATACGGCGTGGGTTCGCGCTCGGCTTTGTAAATTACAAAAAGGGTGTACTCGACTCGCAACCACAAGTGATAAAGTTTACCAGTTACTTGCCCATGGTCGGTGGTTCTCTCCGGGTACTCCGGTTTCTTCCACCACTAAAACTGGTCGCCATGATATAGCTGAAATATTGCTGAAAGTGGTGTTAAACACAATAAATCAAAATCACCATTATACGTAAATAAATACAAATAACATTAATAAAATATGAACCCCTACAAAATAAATGGAAATAAGAAGAGTTTGAAGATATCAAAAGGGTAATTAGAATCCGTAAATCGAAGGACAGATAACACAATGGCCAAAAGGACAAACAACGATCTACAAAACATACACACAAAACTAAAGATCGAGTAACATGAATCCCACTAAAGAACAGTGGAACTCTGGTGCTCCGGAAGGATAGGCAGTTCCTGCTCCACTTGTGACACCCGTCGTGTTAATCTAGTTACAACCCCGGTTATAAGTCATGAATGAGGAAAGGACCTGGAAGTGTTTACGACAAGTAGAACATATCCGTGGTCATATGGGACACATATATTCCATAGCGTCAACCTAGTCACAATAAAAACGTCAAAGATTGGTTAATATTATATACTTACAAGGAAGGTATACATCGTTGCCACTAAGCCAACGGCGATGATCGTTACCCATGTTGGGAATTCAGTAACTAAAAATTGATATCAATTGAACTTTAGTTGGAAATAATATAAATTCATTTACTTACCCCTCAACCCGAGCAAGAGACAACGGTCCATTTGATACACGTGGTCTAACTCTTGGTGTCAAAAATCCTGTTATGAGAATAGACCATGTCCGAGTTTCCGGCTTCTTTCCGTTTATAAATCTAGAATATATGTTCACCTTGTCCGCTACATGTGACTATTTTGTTAGCACCATGTGACACTAGACAACAACAAAATGTCGGAAGGGTGAATATGATTGTCTGCTTGTCCCAGGTCTTAATTTGTTTTAGTAAAGGGGAGATGAATAAAGATCAACAGAAAGGAATGTCACTTAATAACTTGTATCCTGCAATTGTGTAAATTTAAGTACTAATAAATGGGTTAATTAAACTTCAGTGTTAGCAAAGATTTTCTGGTACTTGATTCATGTAGAGCTACGTTAAAAACGATAACAGTATAATCGCGGACATCACATAGAAGACCATTGAAAACTTTTAGAACGACGATAGTTTCTGTTCTCATCAGACAATTTGGCAAGCGTTTTGAACTCTTTTTGCATTGCAAGAAAAACACAATATACCTATATTGTCAGTAAATAAAACATTAATTGGCACTCGCTGCAAAACAGGCCAGAAAAAATCACCAAAAGGCGCGCTTTTCTACCTGTTTCGATTGTCTGACAATGTACCTATATTGTATATTTAATTGACAGATAAATGCAGTTCGTAGCCACCATTTTTGCTCTATGGATTCAATAATATTGGTTAGAATCTACAGAGCAAAAACAATTGATGGAATGATGCTCTTAAACGATGTCTTTGATTTGATTGTTGTACCCAATATGAGGTCATGGTGTTTAACGCCACTATCATCAATATTTCAATTATATGGTGGCAATCAGTTTATTGGTGGAGTAAACCGTAGTACCAGGAGGAAACCACCGACCTGCTGCAAGTAACTGACGAACTGTATCACATAATGTTGTATCCAATATGAATGATATCCTTTGTCAATACATATGTATGTTGACATTCTGCCAAGTTCGTAATTTCGTTGTTTTGTATGACCCACGACATCCACAAAAATATTGATTAATAATGAATTCACATTAACACACGAATGCGAGTAATAAATAATTGGATGACATTTGTAGCGTTATATAATCATGGGTGTTTATTAAAACCTTCTAACCTCAACACCTCTAGTACCAGCATATTTGACTGGTCAAAGACAGGTATTTTCATTATACAAATGTATGCGATCTTCTATATGGATGGTGTTCTGGTTTATTCATGGTTCGGTTAAGATAGGTTTCATTGCATTGTATCATAAATAGCGAAGTTTCGAGTTATATCCATTCCGGAAATTTCCGGATTTAGTTTATACCTGAATCACGTGGTTTGACAAAATGCTTAGCATGAGCATGTCAACTTCGCAGTTTCGGTAAAAACACGTAAAATGTAATCTTTGCTCAATATCCAACGATACTACTTCACAAATGATGAATACCCATTTGAAATCCACCAAGTCGTATTGGTGTGTTGCCGAGGGATGTAATCCCGACGAAAGGAAGAGGGGAAAGTACTGATAATGGCTGGTTTCTATTCTGATTCTGAACTAATCAGTCTTTACACTTACTGAAATGTGCTTAGCGGAGAAGCAACAAGAGTAAGCATGCACGGTCATGAAATATCTAAAATCACTAAAAATAAACTTGAGATGACCAGGGAATATCACCAAATATAAACATTGACGACCCGTTATATCACCAAAAATAAACTTGGGAAATCAGGGAATATCATTAAAAGTAAACTTGGGTGACTAGGCAATATCACCAAAATATACGTGGGCGACCAGGGAATATCACCAAGCATAAACTTGGGCAACCAGGAAATATCATCAGAAATAAACACTCTGATGCTGCCAAACAATTCTCTGAAACGGATATCACAAAAATGCCCGAGGTTTTCATTGATAGCATATTTGGTGGGAGTGCTTTTGAACAAACAGTTGGCAGTTCTATGGGTTTAAACTGCACTCTTCTTAACACCGTCTTGTTTTGTTATTCGTATTTGGCGGCGGGTGTCTGATAAGAAGCAGACACTGCTTACATTTCGCAAGTACCAGACTTCATCCCCGGTTTTTTTGGAGGGGTCCATGTTGCTCATCTTTTTAGTTTTTTTTGTGTTGTCCTATTATGTGTCTTTACGTTCTAAGTTCCATATTGTCAAATCTTCTTCTTCTTCTTCTTCTTCTTCACATAAAGAGTGTACTCAAGTCTGAGTGTAATTACTTCGTGCATGTCCGTAGTGTACAGTAAAAACCGAAATAATATTCACAGTAAAAATCATGGTGTGGAACACTATTTACATCTGGGACTGAATGGGAAGGATAACGTACCCTATCCCTGCCTGAAACTGTCCGATAGTCGTGGCCTGACGTACAGCAGGTGGTATGCTGGTCCAGGTGATGATGGTACGAGGGAAGAATGAAAAACGATATACATTTGCTCGTGTATATATAGTCCTTAAGGCTGCAACCACTCTAGTTCTACATACAATCAGATGGTATAAGTAAATGTTCTGCACGGATTTCAAATCAATTATGTATGATCTTATACATTGGAACAGTTCTTATTTTTGCCCGACTCTGTTCAAGGAATTCCCATCTTAAATTGGAAATCATAGATGTAACTGTTCTTGGTTCTCGAACTTGAAAGTTGTTCGAATGGATAGTCTCACTAGTGTGTATGCAACTGCTTTTACTCCTTTCGGACATGCATGCTTATTACGCCTGAGGAAGTCGATGGTAAGATTGGCATTGGCTGTGATATTACGGGTATGATGTTCCCAGCTCAGATCGTTGTTAATGGCAACACCTATATATTTACTGTCCTTTGTTACTTCAAATACTTGGATATACAGTAAATAGATGGCTTCCGTTTCTTTGAAATATGTAGTGTAAAGCATGTATCTGCATTGAATGACATTTGCCAAGTCCCTCCATTTCTCAAGCTGGTGTAGGTCTTCCTGAAGTTGCAACTGATCGGCGTTGGTGTTAACTACACGATACAAGCGGCAGTTATCGGCAAGAAGTCGAACGTTAGATGAAACTGAATCCAGTAGATCGTTTATAAACACTAAAAATCGTCCGTTACAATTTTAGCATAAAAAACTATATTCGGTTCCTCTTTACCTCTAGCTGTTTGTAGGAGGATGCATGCGCATGTCTTGTTTGTGTTTGTTTGCATGCAGTGGTGTCTGGCACGTGTTGTGTGTTTTTCCCTTCGTCTTGCGTGCCCAAGGTTGCAAGTTGCTCTGGATTGTTCTTTTTTGATTGCCCCTTCGTTTTATCAAACGTTTAAATCATACAGGGGCATCTCCGCGAACATCTAATTTCACGTTCCGCTATTTAGATGATGTCCTTTCACTCACCAATTCTAACCTTGATGATTTGTTGATCGCATCTATCTCATGGAGCTTGAAATCAAGGATACCACAGATACTACTAGATCTACTTTATACCTTGACATCTATCTCATGGAGCCTGAAATCAAGGATACTACAGATACTACTAGATCTACTTTATACCTTGACATACACCTCAGAAGTGACAGCGAGGACCGGTTAAGATAAAAGAGATGATTTAAATTTATCTATTGTGAACTTTCCATTATGATTGTGTTGATCTCATTGAACAATAAAAGATACAGATTCATATACCATGACCTACACAGAGACACTATAAAGAACATATTGACTACTTCAAGTTTAAACCTCATGAATAAGGGTTAAGGTTGTGGTGTTTAACGCCATTTTGAACAATATTTCAGGTATATAATGGGGGTTAGTTTTACTGGTGGAGGAAACCGGATTACTCGAAGAAAACCATATACCCGACGCAAGTCATTGACAAACTTTATTATATAATGTTGTATCGAGTACACCTCGCCATGAGCAGGATTCGAACTCACAGCTTTGGTAGTGATAGACACTGATTGCATAGGTAGTCATAAATCCAACCACCATATGATCACGACGATGACCCCCCAGAATAAGACCGAAATTTTACGACAAAACCAATGATTTCAATTGTTGTTCCTATCATGATTTCCTTCATATAGGGTTGCTGCTAACAAAAAGCTACTGAACCAAAATGTTCCAATTACTTGGCTAACTGTAACGGAATATCTGTGTTACAAATGACCAGGTACATGTATATACTTCGTTTATCATAATCACAATACCGTCCTTTCCTCATTCATCATTTATCACCGAATTTGAAACAAGAGTAACACGACAGCTGCCACTGGTGGAAAGGGGACTGCTTATATAATTACCTTTCCGGAGCACCTTATTTCATATACATTATTTGTATATCGTTTTGTGAAGTGCGTGTTGTTCAATCGTTAATGTTCTGTGTACTGTTTTATAGATCAGTTTTGTCCCTTTGTTCTTTTTCTTCTGGTCATTGTGTTGTCGATTTACTCACAGCTAATTATCCCTTTGGTATCTTCAAACATTTATTACTAGTGGACATTGTGTTGTCGATTTACCCACTGCTTATAACCGCTTCGGTATATTTCAAACATTTATTACTAGTGGCCATTGTGTTGTCTATTTACCCACTGCTAATTACCCCTTTGGTATCTTTCAAACATTTATTACTAGTGGCCATTGTGTTGTCGATTGACCCACTGCGTATTACCCCTTTGGTATCTTTCAAACATTTATTACTAGTGGCCATTGTGTTGTCGATTGACCCACTGCGTATTACCCCTTTGGTATCTTTCAAACATGTATTACTAGTGGACATTGTGTTGTCGATTTACCCACTGCTTATTACTCCTTTGGTATCTTCAAACATTTATTACTAGTGGCCATTGTGTTGTCGATTTACCCACTGATTATTACCGCTTTGGTATATTTCAAACATTTATTACTAGTGGCCATTGTTTTGTCAATTACCCACTGCTAATTACCCCTTTGGTATCTTTCAAACATTTATTACTAGTGGCCATTGTGTTGTCGATTGACCCACTGCTTATTACCCCTTTGGTATCTTTCAAAAATTATTACTAGTGGACATTGTGTTGTCGATTTACCCACTGTTTATTAACCTTTTGGTTTCTTCAAACATTTATTACTAGTGGCCATTGTGTTGTCGATTTACCCATTGCTAATTACCGCTTTGGTATCTTCAAACATTTATTACTAGTGGATATTGTCTTGTCGATTTACCCACTGCTTATTACCCCTTTGGAACCTTTCAAACATGTATTACTAGTGGATATTGTGTTGTCGATTTACCCACTGCTTATTACCCCTTTGGAACCTTTCAAACATTTATTACTAGTGGATATTGTCTTGTCGATTTATCCACTGCTAATTACCCCTTTGGTATATTTCAAACATTTATTACTAGTGGCCATTGTGTTGTTGATTTACCCACTGCTTATTATCCCTTTGGTATCTTTCAAACATTTATTACTAGTGGACATTGTGTTGTCGATTTACCCACTGCTAATGACCCCTTTGGTATCTTAAACATTTATTACTAGTGGCCATTTTCTTGTCGATTTACCCACTGCAAGTTATCACTTTGGTATCTTCAAACATTTATTACTAGTGGACATTTTGTTGTCGATTTACCCACTGCTTATTACCCCTTTGGTATCTTTCAAACATTTATTACTAGTGGCCATTGTGTTTTGTCGATTTACCCACTGCTAATTACCCCTTTGGTATCTTTCAAACATTTATTACTAGTGGATATTGTGTTGTCGATTTTTTCACTGCTAATTACCGCTTTGGTATCTTTCAAACATTTATTACTAGTGGACATTGTGTTGTCGATTTACTCACTGCTAATTACCGCTTTGCTATCTTCAAACATTTATTACTAGTGGCCAATGTGTGGGCGATTTACTGACTGCTAATTACCCCTTTGGTAACTTCAAACATTTATTACTAGTGGACATTGTGTTGTCGATTTACTGACTGCTAATTACCCCTTTGGTATCTTTCAAACATTTATTACTAGTGGTCATTGTGTTGTCGATTTACTCACTGCTAATTACCCCTTTGGTATCTTCAAACATTTATTACTAGTGGACATTGTGCTGTCGATTTACCCACTGTTAATTACCACTTTGGTATCTTGAAACATTTATTACTAGTGGACATTGTGTTGTCGATTTACCCACTGCTAATTACCCGTTTGGTATCTTTCAAACATTTATTACTAGTGGCCAATGTGTTTTCGATTTACCCACTTCTAATTACCGCTTTGGTATCTTTTTATTACTCACTTATATAATATAAGTTGAGTATGCATGAAAGATGATGAAGATCAGCAATTCGTAATTATCCAATTCAGTAAGTGTCGGCAAAGGAAAGGTTTTAAGAATTTGACAACAGGGCCATACCATATGAGTGCCAAATATTGAATACATACAAGTTAGGCAGCACACAAATACTAAGTATTGAAAAAACAAATGTTTATTAAAATCATACTAAAATAGTAATATACAACATGACAACTGGGGACTTATACAACTGCATAGTAAACCTAAATGAAAACAAAGAATCATCTCCATAGAAAGGGAGACTACTCAATTAATTCTTGAAAACTTGGGAATGAGAGAAAAGATTCTTTCAAATTTACCAAATTTGTTATCGAAATAGCCAAACCATTAATTGAAGGATAAATTCATATTCTAAGCATAGTATCAAAGAAAAACAGAAACATAATTGGCCATTTGTCAGAATGGCATCAAAGAAAATTACTTAACTCATTTAAACAAAGATTTACATATACAAAATGTAATAATAAAAAATAAAAAGACAAAAGCAATTGATCATACAAAATAAATTGTTCAAGTATGTAAGCATGGTGCGTAAATAAATTGCAAATCAACCATATGTAAGCATGGTGTCAAACATAAAGCAAATTAGACTATACATAAGCATGGTGTCAAATATAAAGCAAATTAGACCATACGTAAGCATGGTGTCAACAATGAACCATACATAAGCATGGTGTGAAATGACAGACAAATTCAACCATATGTCAGCATGGTGTCAAATGAAATTTAAAGGCACAATTAACCATTCGTCAGCATGGTGTCAAATGAAAGGCAAATTCAATAAGTTAGAAGAGAGACAAATTAAACCATACATCAGCATGGTGTCAAAAAGAGGCAAATTAAACCATACGTCAGCATGGTGTCAAAAAGGGGCAAATTAAACCATACATAAGTATGGTGTCGAATAAGAGATATTTTTAACTAAAGCATACCATACGTCAGCATGGTGTCAATTGAAGGCTAAATAAACCATGCGTAAGCATGGTGTCAAAACTTGAAAATTAAACCATACGTTAACATGGCATAAAAATATAAGTAAAATAAACTATACACAAACACAAAATCTCAAAGATGAAAATTAAACCATACGTCAGCATGGTGTCAAGTGAAAGGTTAATTAAACCATAAGTCAGCATAGTGTCAAATGAAAGGCTCATTAAACCATACGTCAGCATGGTGTAAAATGAAAGGCTCATTAAACCATACGTCAGCATGTTGTCAAGTGAAAGGCTAATTAAACCATAAGTCAGCATGGTGTCAAATGAAAGGCTCATTAAACCATATGTCAGCATGGTAGTAAATGAAAGGCTAATTTAACCATACGTAGGTACGGTATCAAAAATAAAACTATGCGTAGGCATAGTATCAAATGACATGTATCAAAAGGCAAAAATGTAATAATTCAATATAGTTACTACAAAATATAAAAATACATAACTAAAAATAAAGTAAACCTACATATCTACTACATGTCAACTGTATATACAAATATTAAAAACAAAAAACTAACTGTTGAAACAAGCAACACTAAGTCCCCATATGACACTGGCAACAAGGAGAGTAGTGGGGAGGTGGTGGCAAAGTTTGAATCAACAAAATTACTACAAGTCTGCAGCATATGCAGCTTGGTATCTTCAAACATTTATTACTAGTGGACATTGTATTGTCGATTTACCCACTGCTTATTACCCCTTTGGTAACTTTCAAACATTTATTACTAGATTAGACAGAACTAATTCAATGGTAAAATAGCTATTTTATTGTTGTGGTTTTTTTTTCAACATGCTTACATGATTGGCTATGTAAATTATGAACTACATTGTAGTTGCCAAAGGTATCAGGTCAAATCAGCACCTGGTCATTTCGGCACCTATCTAAATAATCAAATCGGCACCTAAAGTTTGAATATTTCGGCACCCGGTCATGGTCAAGTCAGCATCGGTTTTAAAAATAATATATAGTAATAAAAGCACGAATTATCTAGTCTGCCAATAGCATTCACGGGTTGTCGTGCAACTCACGGATACATGCATTTTGTGTACATAAAGGGAAGTATAGAGATGTTTCGTCTAAAATTAGAAATCCTGTTAATCTGTACATGTGAATGAGAAACACGAGAAGAAATGGTGTCTATGATTGTTCACCCCCTGTAGTTTGGTGGTGTCTGTGATTGTTCACCCCCCGGTAGTTTGGTGGTGTCTGTGATTGTTCACCCCCTGTAGTTTGGTGGTGTCTGTGATTGTTCACCCCTGGTAGTTTGCTGGTGTCTGTGATTGTTCATCCCTGGTAGTTTGGTGGTGTCTGTGATTGTTCTCCCCCGATAGTTTGGTGGTGTCTGTGATTGTTCTCCCCCGGTAGTTTGGTAGTGTCTGTGATTGTTCTCCCCCGGTAGTTTGGTGGTGTCTGTGATTGTTCTCCCCCGGTAATCTGGTGGTGTCTGTGATTGTTCTCCCCGGTAGTTTGGTGGTGTCTGTGATTTTTCTCCCTCGGTAGTTTGGTGGTGTCTAATTGTTCTCCCCCGGTAGCTTGGTGGTGTCTGTGATTGTACTCCCCCGGTAGTCTGGTGGTGTCTGTAATTGTTCTCCCCGGTAGTTTGGTGGTGTCTGTGATTGTTCTCCCCCGGTAGTTTGGTGGTGTCTGTGATTGTTCTCCCCCGGTAGTTTGGTAGTGTCTGTGATTGTTCTCCCCCGGTAGTTTGGTGGTGTCTGTTATTGTTCTCCCCCGGTAGTTTGGTGGTGTCTGCGTTGTTCACCCCCGGTAGTTTGGTGGTGTCTGTGAATGTTCACCCCTGGTAGTTTAGTGGTGTCCGTGTTGTTCACCCCCTGTAGTTTGGTGGTGTCTGTGATTGTTCATCCCTGGTAGTTTGGTGGTGTCTGTGATTGTTCTCCCCCGATAGTTTGGTAGTGTCTGTGATTGTTCTCCCCCGGTAGTTTGGTGGTGTCTGATTGTTCTCCCCCGGTAATCTGGTGGTGTCTGTGATTGTTCTCCCCAGTAGTTTGGTGGTGTCTGTGATTTTTCTCCCTCAGTAGTTTGGTGGTGTCTAATTGTTCTCCCCCGGTAGCTTGGTGGTGTCTGTGATTGTACTCCCCCGGTAGTCTGGTGGTGTCTGTGATTGTTCTCCCCGGTAGTTTGGTGGTGTCTGTGATTGTTCTCCCCCGGTAGTTTGGTGGTGTCTGTGATTGTTCTCCCCCCGTAGTTTGGTGGTGTCTGTGATTGTTCTCCTACGGTAGTTTGGTGGTGTATGTGATTGTTCTCCCACAGTAGTTTGGTGGTGTCTGTGATTGTTCTCCCCCGGTAGTTTGGTGGTGTCTGTTATTGTTCTCCCCCGGTAGTTTGGTGGTGTCCGCGTTGTTCACCCCCAGTAGTTTGGTGGTGTCTGTGAATGTTCTCCCCTGGTAGTTTAGTGGTGTCCGTGTTGTTCACCCCCTGTAGTTTGGTGGTGTCCATGTTGTTCACCCCCAGTAGTTTGGTGGTGTCTGTGATTGTTCTCCCCCGGTAGTTTGGTGGTGTCTGTTATTGTTCTCCCCCGGTAGTTTGGTGGTGTCCGCGTTGTTCACCCCCGGTAGTTTGGTGGTGTCTGTGAATGTTCTCCCCTGGTAGTTTATTGGTGTCCGTGTTGTTCACCCCCAGTAGTTTGGTGGTGTCCATGTTGTTCACCCCCGGTAGTTTGGTGGTGTCCGTGTTGTTCACCCCCAGTAGTTTGGTGGTGTCCGTGTTGCTCGTCATTTTATTTTTCTGTGTTGTGATTTTGTTTTGTTTGTCTTCGTTCTGTGTCTTGTGTGTCCAATGTTGCCATTGTCTCTGGATTATTCGTAGTCTTGATTATTTCGGTTTTCTCTAACTTTGATATGAAGTAAGTAAGAAGATACATATCTGAGAATGATATTGTATTATAAATCAAAAGTTATTTCACAATTTACAGTTAAAATATGCAAATTTAAATTCAATATAAATTCAACTGGAATTTAAAGTCTATATTAATTAAGTAATCAGTATTATTTCAAATTAAAAATGTCATTGGGGCCGTTGTGGTCGAGAACGTAATGTACAACTACCTGTGCAATCAGTGCCTATCACCACTAAAAGTTGTGAGTTCAAACCCTGTTCACAGTGAGGTGTACTCGATATGTGATCAAGTTTGTCAGTGACTTGCGACAGGTCAGTGGTTTTCTCTGGGCACTCTGTTTTCCTCCACCAATAACATTGACCTCCACCATATAGCTGAAATATTGTTGAAAGTGGCGTTAAACACCAAAACCAAACCAAAAATACTAAAAGTGCTTCTCTTCTATATTAGTCAATTCTATTATAATACATTGTAGATTTCAACTAAAAGTCATTTTTTTAATAATAAAAAAAAATGTATTCAATGCCTCAGATTTAATAATATTCACTGGCGGTAAATGTCACGTGCTACTGTTTTTGGAATTTAAAAATAAAATAGAACATTTGTGATAGAATTCCCTGTTCTAAAATAAAAAAAACTAGAGGCTCCCAGGAGCCTGTATAGCTCACCTGGGTATAATAACATCAGTCAATAAAACTTGATAACTTCGGTAAAAAAAAATTAACAAATGTAGCCTTCGTCATTGCAGACCCCTTCTACAAAAAATATTTGGGCAGGGGTTCCACCTTTAATGTAAGTTATCAAAATTGCTGTAAAAAAACATATATGTCAATGATTCTCAAAATTTAGCTTTTCCTACTTCACATTTTGTAATAGAGTTGCTTCCCTTTGATTATTTGAGTAACCAAAAGCAGTGAGTCAACAAAAAAATGCATTTCAAGAGGAATAATTTCATCCCCCCTTTTTTCTATTTTTAGCTTGGTGGCCATCTTGGTTGGAAGTCGGGATCACCGGACACAATTTTGGAAGGGGGCCATCCAAGGATCATTCCACAAAAGTTTGATTGCAATTGGCCCAGTGGTTTCTGAGGAGAAGATTTTTATGTGAATTTCCCATAGGGTCCTATGTTAAGCTAAGTTCGGCTGTGGGGGCCATCTTGATCGAAGGGCCGAACCGCCGGAAACATTTTTGGAAGAGAACCATCCAATGACTATTTCATCAAAATTTTGTTCTTATTGAGCAAATGGTTTCAGACAAGAAGATTTTTATGGGAATTTCCCATAGGGTCCTATGTTAAATTAAGTTGGGCTGTGGCGGCCATTTTGGTCGGTGTTCTGAAATGCCGGACACAATTATGGAAGAGGACCACCAAAGAATCATTTCAGCAAAGTTTAGTTGAGATTGGCTCAGTAGTTTCGGAGAAGATTTTTTTTAATTTCATCCCCCCTTTTTTCTAATTTGCATAATCGGTCAAAATCGGCAAAAGTTCAATGTTCATAAAAAAATCCCGTAATATATGTTAAAAAGCTCATCATTATGCTTATACAGTTCAAATTTGGGCATTTTCTGGCTTAAAATAGAGCAGTTTTGGCCATTTGAAGAAATTTCTATTTTAAGTAATGGCGGCCATCTTGGATACAGGACGGCGTTGACGGACACAATTTTGAAAGGGGACCACCCAAGGATCATTTCAGCAAAGTTTGGTTGAGATTGGCTCAGTAGTTTCAGAGGAGAAGATTTTTTTTTAAATTTCATCCCCCCTTTTTCTATTTTTTGCTTGGCGGCCATCTTGGTTGGAAGTCGGGATCACCGGACACAATTTTGGAAGGGGGCCATCCAAGGATCATTCCACAAAAGTTTGGTTGCAATTGGCCCAGTGGTTTCTGAGGAGAAGATTTTTATTTGAATTTCCCATAGGGTCCTATGTTAAGCTGAGTTCAGCTGTGGGGGCCATCTTGATCGAAGGGCCGAACCGCCGGACACATTTTTGGAAGAGAACCATCCAATGACTATTTCATCAAAATTTTGTTCTTATTGAGCAAATGGTTTCAGACAAGAAGATTTTTATGGGAATTTCCCATAGGGTTCTATGTTAAATTAAGTTCGGCTGTGGCGGCCATCTTGATCGGTGTTCTGAAATGCTGGACACAATTTGGAAGAGGACCACCCAAGAATCATTTCAGCAAAGTTTGGTTGAGATTGGCTCAGTAGTTTCAGAGGAGAAGATTTTTTTTAAATTTCATCCCCCCTTTTTTCTAATTTGCATAATCGGTCAAAATCGACAAAAGTTCAAAGTTCATAAAAAATCCTGTAATATATGTTAAAAAGCTCATCATTATGCTTATACAGTTCAAATTTGGGCACTTTCTGGCTTAAAATAGAGCAGTTTTGGCCATTTGAAGAAATTTCTATTTTTAGTAATGGTGGCCATCTTGGATACAGGACGGCGCTGACGGACACAATTTTGAAAGGGGACCACCCAAGGATCATCTCAGCAAAGTTTGGTTGAAATTGGCTCTGTAGTTTCAGAGGAGAAGATTTTTTTTTAATTTCATCCCCCCTTTTTTCTAATTTGCATAATCGGTCAAAATGGGTAATGGCATTTACTTCAAAATTGCAGGGTAGGTAGATCTTGACATGCTGCACATTTTTGCAATTTAAACTTAACATTTATCTCTAAATAGTTTTTGTAATATAAGACGAAAAGTATTAAAATAAAAATAAAAAATGATGAAAAAAGGGCAATAACTCCAAGATGGGTAATCAAATTTACTTCAAAATTGCAGGGTAGGTAGATCTTGACATGCTGAACATGATTGCAGTTTCAACTTACCATCTGTCTCTTATAGTTTTTAAAATAAAGGACGAAAAGTTTTAAAATTTAGAAAATTTGATGAAAAAAGGGAAATAACTCCAAAATGGGTAATGGGATTTACTTTAAAATTGCAGGGTGGGTAGATCTTGATATGCCGCACATTTTTGCAATTTAAAGTTAACCTTTATCTCTTATAGTTTTTGAAATATAAGACGAAAAGTATTAATATTTTACAAATTTGATGAAAAAAGGGCAATAACTCCAAGATGGGTAATCATATTTACTTCAAAATTGCAGGGTAGGTAGATCTTGATGTGCTGATCATTTTTATCACATGTCAGATTTTTGATATTATTAACGGTTTTTGAGTTATTACCCAAAACCTGCAATTTTACCATATGTTCTATTTTTAGTAACAGCGGCCATGTTGGTTTGTGCACGGCATCAACGGACACAATTTTGAATCTAGACACCCTAGTGATGATTCAGACCAAGTTTGGTTTCCATTGGTCTAGTACTTTCAGAGGAGAAGATTTTTGAAAAAGTTTACAACGTACGACGACGACGGACGCCAAGTGATGGCAATAGCTCACATGACCCTTTGGGTCAGATGAGCTAAAAACATGTGACATTTTGATTGTGGTAAAAAGTCTGTCGGGTCGTGTACATGGTGGTAGTTTCGCCATGCAAGAGTTGACATCGAAACAGAAAATACCTGCCGAGTTTGTATTGAACACAGAATTTAAAAATAAATAGATAAAACAGATAATACTTGGTACAGAAATGTGACACGCACATGCAGGGTTTATATTTTGTTTATCTTTTTTATCTTTTTTTTTTAACAACATAATAATTTTATTTACTCTAAATTCTTGCTTGTTACAATTCTAATCAAGAGTCCAAGCTTCTCTTGATGTACCCTATTACACTCCACTGATTATCCAGGGAATTAATCAGCTGGCACAAATTAAAATACAGTTTATCTTTTTTAAGAGTGTGAACTGATTGTTATTCTTTACTAGCGTTCTTTATATATAGTTTGTAGATTTATTAGATATGAAATACAATCTGTTTAACAAAACAGCTGCCAATCCACATTATTTACCGGTTTGTATGAAAGTAAATTATCCCTTTTATATATCTATAGATTATTACATGGCATTTTTCATATCATACCCTTCATCAGCCCTAGGTCATGATATCAGCACGAGAGCTAATAGGCTCAAAGGATGATATATGAACGAGGGCTGATAAAGGGTATGATATGAAAAATGATATGCTATGATATGTTTATCATATAGTTCAACAGAGGAAATAACTGATTTGTACCAAAATGTTCAGTCATTTTTGGCTAGAATTAAATATATGCATATTATTATAGAAAATTATTGTTTTAATATACAAATCCAATAAATGTACCTTTTTAAAGCACTTTCAATATCACAAGAGAGAAAATTGGCAGCTAAAAATTTTCTGTGCAAAATATTCAATAAAACAGTTGAATCCGCCGTTTCTGTATACAAAGTTTTCCAGAAATTCATTGAAGTGAACTTACGAAAATTGACGGAAAGGCATGTAATAACATTCCGGAAGCAGTTAATAAACTTGCTTTATCAGCCCGCTTGGGTCATTCTTGTGAAACAAACATGACTCATCTTATTATTCTAAACAAAACTCAAAGTTTTATACAGGGTAAAATTTTAGCTTTAATTTATCATCTACAAGTATAAGATAAATATAGATTATTACTATTAGTACCAAATTGCTTAGTTATTTTGGCTAGAGTTAAATACATACAACAATGTAGTAATAGAACAAGAAATTTATTGTTTTAATATGCAAAACCAATCAATGCATTTTTTTTAGCACTTTCAATATCATACGAGAGAAAATTGGCTGTAATAATAATCTTCAGTGCAAATATTCAACAGAATAGTTTAGTCCGCCGTGTTTGTAAACACAGTTTTGCGGAAATTCACGAAGTGAACTTACGAACATTGACGGAAAGGCATGTAATAACATTCCGGAAGCAGTTAATAAACTTGCTTTATCAGCCCGCTTGGGCCATTCTTGTGAAACTGGGGTGAAATAAACATGATCTCTCTTATTAGTCTAAACAAAACTCAACGTGTTATCACAGGGTAAAATGTTAGCTATATTATCTACAAGTATATGATAAATGTGTTTATCATATACTTGTAGATAATATAGCTAAAATTTTACGCTTTGATAAACCTTTGAGCTTTGTTCAGAATAATAAGAGGAATCATGTTTATTTCAGTCACCCAGTTTTACAAGAATTAGTATAAACATATTTTATTAATTAATTCAATATTACACATGATAATACACATATAAATTATATATACATTTAAATTAATCAATAGGATTGCCAAGAATTGCCAAAGTGGGCTGATAACGCAAGCTTATTAACTGCTTCCGGGATTTGCATATTAAAACAATTAATTTCTTGTTCTATATCTATGTATTTAATTCTAGACAAAATGACTTAACATTTTGGTACATCTACAAATCAGTTATTTCCTCTGTTGAAGTATATAATAAACCTATCATAACATGTCACTTTTCATTTCATACCTATTATCATTCCTCGTTCATATATCATCCCTATCGGCTTTTGGGCTGATATCATGACCTAGGGCTGACAAAGGGTATGATATGAAAAATGCCATGTAATAATCAATATTTATTAAATGTGTATCGACTGGTAGTAAGCTCCCGCTGTCTCAAAAATATTTTGTCTTCGTTATTCATCCCAGTAAAGAAAATAAATGTTTTATGTTCGGGTGGGCATAAGAAATAGAACATACATGTACATCGTATATCATAAAAAAAAATTGTTCAACAGTTCATTAAAATTTCAAAATTGAAATAATACAACGTAACACCAAAATTTTGATCTGGTCTATCTGATCGAATGTCTTCTGACATGTTTTCTAAACTCGAACAAGGTATCTTTACAAAATGGTACAAGCATATCTGACATTCCAAACTGCTTATCAAAGTCTTCCATACAACGTATCTGTCCTCTCTTCGTTTCTAACAACGAAATCCATTTATTTCCTCCAACATTAACATCTTCAAAATGTTCCATCAAACTTTTGAATTTGTCAACATGCGTCCAACGGGTTCTATTCAATATTTTGTAGAGTAGAGTGTTACCATTATAATCACGCTTATTTATATCCAATCCAATTTTTAACAGGTGAATCAAGTAGTCATTGTTACTGTTAGTTAGTATGTGCCACAGTGGATATGGTAAATGACGATGATTACGATCTTTTGTATAACAGTCTTCTTTATCAGTTTTTTCATTTATACAAAATTCTGATCTTTTTAAATCCACAAGAATCTCAAACAAATGGTAATTTCCCCGATATTTCTGGAGTTGATTTTCTTCCTGGATCAACAGTTGTACAACTTTCGTATTATTTCTCCATACTGCTATCTCCAAAGGAGTTGTGTCAAGGTAGGTTTTCGCTATATCATTGTATTTACTGTGAAGTAATAAAATTAGAATGTCATGGTAACCTTCTTCTGCTGCCAAAAATAATGGTGATTTACCTGTATCACTTAGATCTAAATCTGTACTATTATCTATGATATTCTTGACAATATCAAAATGTCCTTTTTGTACAGCGATAGACAGTGGAGACATGTTGCCAACATCAGGAAGAAGAGCATCTTCACCATATGATACTGAAAAGGAAGATAGATCGTCTACCTCTACAATTTCTTCTTCCCCCTTTCTGGTGTTAACTAATTCTCCCTTTTCTAATTGCTCTTTTCTTCTGTCAATTGTTTCCTCATTTTCTTCTTTTGTCTCCCTCGTGCATATTATTTCTTCTTTTTCTTCCTGTTCTCTTGTGAAAACTGTTTCTTCTTTTCCTTCTTGTGCTTTTGCTACGTAAATTCCTTCTTTTTCTACTTCCTGCTTCTCTTTTGAGTGACTTATTTTTTCTTCTGGATATCCACATGGATTAAGCAATGCATTACTATCTGAAAAAATCTCATTACCTTTGGTCCTTTTAGAAATAGTTTTAAACTGTGATTTGGTGTTTCCTGCACTTAAAGCCCCATGTGCAATAAGTAATCTAACGATATCGTAATGCCCAGAGGATGATGCAACATACAATGGCGATTCATTACCAACATCAGAGATATTTACATCTGCACCGTTTTGTAACAGAAAAAGAACAATGTCATAATGACCCATTTCAGCTGCTGAATACAGTGGTGATCGGTTGTATTCATTAGTCAAATTGACATCTGCATTATGAGCCACCAGGCCCTTAACAATATCACAGTGTCCTTGCTCTGATGCTATAAACAATGGTGATTTACCACAACAATCACACATATTGATATCTGTACCAGAACTTAGCAAACATCCTGCAACATCCACATGCCCATGCTTTATTGCTACAAACAATGGCAACTGTTTCATATAATTGCATTTATTGACATCAGCTTTATTCCTCAGCAATGCTTTCACGATACACAAATTACCTGTTGCACATGCTGCCATAAGTGGTGTATACCATCTCTGAGGATTACGTTCAATGTCAGAAGATGCACCATAATCCATGTCGATACACTTTGGGTCTACGTATTCAAGTATAAGTTCCACCATATCTAAAGTGTTACTGTAACATCCAAGTACTAGTAAACGTGTGTTCTCCATGACATTGGAGCCAAATATCAAACTAATGCTATGGTTGTTATATTTAACATGGTTGATTATTTCCTTAAGAAGATGAGTGTGACCGTAATAAATTATCCAGCTTATTATCCTAACACAATGTTCGGGGTCAGAATTTTCACGATATACCATATCAAAGAGTAGATATAAACTCATATGTTCAGTAAAGTCAGACCATTTTTGAATATGTTTTCCGACAGAAAGTGTTTTCTGCACAAAATGACGAATATTCTCCTGTTTCCTTAAAATCAATGATTGAAATTCATCAAAGGGTTTTGTTTTCAACATTGTTTCGAAAACATCAAGAAATGGACCATGTTTCAGCGACTTATTCATGAAGACATCAAATAGATTCATAAACTGGATATCTTTATAGAGTCTTTCGGCAAGAGGTAAATACATATCTTCACTTATCTGAATGCAATGATCCTCATTTGAACCTTGTTCGTATACTGTGATTTTATTTGCTATGTAACTACTAGATAAATACTTTAATATCTGACGTTGATTTTGACGACCATAATGATAGGCGATAACTTCAAATATAAAGTCATGTGTGAATGTATATTCAGTTTCTAACTTGGTGATGTAGGTTTCTGACATGTGGTAAATGGCATCTTTTATTTGTTTATCCGGGGTACCTAGATTTACCCCACAATTATTAAATATCTCCTTCTGCATGCGTTTGTGGGGTAAATGCTCAACTGATAATTTGCCATTAACTAGACACAAGACAAGAACAGCATATTGAATAGTGTTTGTGCGCTGCAGTTTGTCCAGTTCAATAATAAAATATTCGAAGGGTTTATTGAAGAAGCTTTCTCCCAACTGCTGGTATTTTTCTTCCATTGAAAATAGTTTACAAAGAAATGGAAACATATGATTGGCTTTGGTAAATGAAAGGGATGTATAGAGATCTGGGTTTACACCTTTGGCTTTACAATGATATTGGCAAATAGCCATCTTTTCTGTTTCAGTCAGCTGATTATCTTTGCTCTGTAAATCTACGATGTTTTCTGTTACAAACAATCCAAGCTTAAAAGACTCCTTATACACCGACTTTCTGCAAGTAAACAATAGTTTTGATGCCCCCCCTATTGCTTTGAAAATTGGTTCTTTATGGTTGATAATATGATTGTAAATATTCATATCTGCAGCAAAAATACCTAATACATCATCAAGTACAAACACTTGTTTATGATCTCTGTCTCCATATTGTATGATTTCATCTAGTCTACACACTGGCACAACTTCCCATTCTTGCCCCTCTAGCTGTAATGCAATATGGCGAGCTGTGGCAGTCTTTCCCGATCCTGGTCCACCAATTATTGTTATATAATTTTCAGACTGGACCATTTTCAATGCCGCTGTAAATCTCCTAGTTTCATCATAAAATAGTTTATCCTCTAGTCTCCATTTCTTAATCAATTCAATGTGGCCTTCTGAAATACAGTACAATGAAATATTTATTACAATTAATTCAAGATTTTAGAGTGAGTGAATGATTGTTGTTTAACGCCATGGCAAGAACAAGTTAATTTTCAATGAAATGATGATGAGGTTAGCTTACTGAAACAACAGTCCGCGGATTAACATGTTGCCCCATTATTCTGATTCCGAGCCAACCAGTCTTTGCTCTTTCTCCTTAATACTGCATACTTAGCAAAAAAGCAACAAATACCAATTTCATAGTCTTTGATTTGACCCGATCGGGCTCGAACCCAAGATCTACCGCACTGAAGGCGAGCAAGCTTACCATAAAATCACTGATGCAGTTCATTTGGGATTTACAAAAATATAAAAAATGACATACAAATACGTAAAAACTAACAATAAATTTGTTTTAACCTGACCATATATTGTTATTTATCGCATATTCTTGCTGATCATATATTGTAGATAATCATATATTGTGACTGATAGTATATTGTAGATAATCGCATATTGTCGCTGATCGTATATTATAGATAATCGTATATTGTAGATAATCGTATATTGTCGCTGATCGCATATTGTAGATAATCGTATATAGTCGCTGATCGTATATTGTAGATAATCGTATATTGTCGCTGATCGTATATTATAGATAATCGTATATTGTCGCTGATCGTATATTATAGATAATCGTATATTGTCGCTGATCGTATATTGTAGATAATCGTATATAGTCGCTGATAGTATATTGTAGATAATCGCACATTGTCTCTGATCGTATATTGTAGATAATCGTATATAGTCGCTGATCATATATTATAGATAATCGTATATAGTCGCTCATCGTATATTGTCTCTGATCGTATATTGTAGATAATCGTATATTGTCGCTGATCGTATATTGTAGATAATCGTATATAGTCGCTGATCGTATATTATAGATAATCGTATATAGTCGCTCATCGTATATTGTCTCTGATCGTGTATTGTAACTGCTTGTATGTTGTATTTATTATATTGAAATAGAGAATACCCCAGACACAGATATGTCTGCTTCAAACCGTGACCTACACCTCACAAATTTAAGAACAAACATTTGTAGCAATAGAGATGTCTTAAATTTTCCCATTGTGAACTTTCCATTTATAACTAGCAACCTTCCCGCAGAACTTGCATATGGAGTATATATATTTCAATACGGTTGTTTCGAATTATTTCCATTCCGTCAAAATTTTGTTATTTTCTTCCGCCAGATCACGTGATTTTGATGGAATGTATAGCACTAGACTTCCGGTGTCAATGTACACAACAAAACCTTCAATCGATTTGTGCCGTTTTAACGTTCGATCCTCAGCTTAAAAAAATCTTAACATTTTCTGTAAAAGATAGATATCAATTAAATTATTTTATTTGTATCAAAGACTTGAATATAGAGACAATTACTTCTTTAAAATTAAATTTACTTTCTTTCTTTATTTGCTGCTGTCAGCATCATGAAATGAAAACGATCTGCCTTTATATATTTCTCATATCAGACAGATACTGGGGTACCGAACATCAGTATTTATTCAGCCGTTTTCTTGGTGTCTCCATATTACAATTAAGAAATAATTCATGGCAGGCATAGAGTTGTGCAAATATAAAGGCCCAGCCCATGTGTAAATTTGCACAACTCTATGCCTGCCATGAATTATTTCGATTCTAATAGGACAAATACGGTCATTTTTAACCTTTCGTGAACTGTATACACACGGCATTTGGTGGCTGTTCCATTTACCTCCTTCGGATATTTTAAAACAAAGATATGGATGTTAACATGAAAAACATATTTATTGTGTATTTTCTAACATAGATTCGAGTGAACAATTCCTGTGTAAAAATATTTAAAAAAAAGTCGGAGTTCATTCGTTCATCATTTTGAGTGCTAACAAGATGGCGGAGCGGAGTTGTCAAACATAATATCGAACACCTGAACAGTTGTTAATAATCGACAATTATTGTTAGATATGAAATAAAAAAATAAATGCCAATGAAAAAAAAAGCTTGTATTATATTGTTGACATAAAAAAAAATCAGAAAAAAAAACTTAAGACAACCATCTATCGACTTTAACTTTTGTAATATATCATCACCCTGTGACGTTGTTTACAAGGGACGCTGATTGACACAAGCTGGTCACTGATTTATTTTACGATTTTGTGAGCATTTTACTTGTTTGAGTAGCAAAATTCAAAATGCCATCAAATTGGAAAATATCAGTAACTTAATTATATCACCGTCTATTTATCAATGTATACGTAGGAAAACAAGGTTAGTGCATTTTGTTATTCATGGCCGACACATATCAATGGAATGTATTTGATATGTGTGCGTACTGGGGATCCCCAAATGTAAATAATTTTCAAAACAAATGATAAAAAAAATACTTAGTTACAGAATATTTATTTATAACTGAGGGGGAATTTTTATTTTAAGGACTTTAAAAATACGCTATATGCTGATGTTTTGTTTGCTTACACTCGGTCGTCATGGTAATTTCACAGCGGGAGTCACATGGAACAGCCAGATTTGTTGTGTACCGCACTTGCGCTAAATATAGAGTTATGGAGTATTATCGTGTGTGCCATTGTTTTATAGATGTCATATTAAAATTACTTATAATCTACCTCATCTATGACTATGAAATGCTGACGTTGTCACAGTAATAGCGTAAACACTAGAAGTCGTCTGCCAAGCCTTTCAGACGTCAAAAATTGAAAAAGATGGAACGTGGTCGGAATTGACATGATTCGAAACAACCGTATTGATCCGATATTTCATAACTTGTGGTTTCTATCAGGATTTGCTTTATTAAGAGTTGCTGCTGAAGGAAGCTACTGAACCAAGGGTTCCAATTTATTATGTTGAAATCACAAATGACCAAGGAAAAACATTCCACTTGTTATAAGCACCATCTAGGATCTTGTCAAGTTTTTAGTATCTCGACACCCTCTCTCTCTCTCTAAAAAAAAAGAGAGATCCAACAAACACATAATTTTATTTAACATAACTTACTCCGAATGTTTAATGGTATGTGTCTGTCATTGATGTCGTAGATTTTCTTTCTATTTTCAGCAATATCTGTACTGCAATCAGTCACCTTTTGATTTAGTTCCATAAATGCTTCTCGTATTTCTTTCAGTTCTTTTCGTATATCTTCTTCCATTTCATTTATTATGCATTTGTCAAACTTTTTCGTTCTCAATGACTCTACTTCTGTTGATAAGCTACATTTGCTTAATCTGTTAATTGCCTTATAAGGATAAAGAATAAATCAAAACTAGTCTCCCAGAAACCTGTAATCACTCACCTGGTTTTCAATTTGACATCTAAAGTTGATAGAAAATGGGGGTGTTACACTTATTTTTGAAAGTGGGGAACCCAAAGATCATTTCAACTCAAATTTCTGAGCAAAAGATTTTGATGTGATTTTTATCTCATAATATTCCTAAACGGAATAAACTGGCTAAAAAATCTCACAGAAAAACCCAGACTATATGTTAAACTACTCATTGCCATTTTGATTTGTAATAATGCAGAAATTGACAACAAACGAAATTTATATTTTTAGTAACAGCAGCCATTTTGAATGGAGGGTGGGGTTGTCGGACACAATATTGAAAGGGGACCACCCAAAGACCATCCCATCCAAATGTGCTTTAATTGGTTCAGCGGTTTTAGAGGAGAAGATTCAAATGTGATCTTTTATCAAAATATGTCTAATTTGTTTAATCGGTATAAATCGGTTGAAAGAAAAAATTCACAGAAAAAAACAGAATATATGTTAATCTACTCATTGTCATGTAGCTGCAGTTAAAATTTGAGCTCATTTTGATTTATAATAAAGCAGCAATGGGCAATTGGAGAAATTTCTATTTTTAATAACAGCAGCCATCTTGAATAGAGGGCGGAGCTGTCAGACACAATTTTGGGACTACCCAAGGACTATCCCAGCTAAATTTGGTTTAATTTGGTACTGTGGTTTCAGAGAAGAATATTTAAATGTGATCTTTTATCAAAATATGCCTAATTTGCATAATCGGTATAAATCGGCTGAAAGAAAAATTTTACAGAAAATCCCGGAATATATGTTAAACTACTCATTGCCATGTAGCTGCAGCTAAAATTTGATTTATAATAAAGCAGCAATGGACAATTAAAGAAATTTCTATTTTTAGTAACAGCAGCCATTTTGAATGGAGGGCAGAACTGTCGGACATAATTGTGAAAGGGACCCTCCCAAGGACCATCCCTGCCAGGTTTGGTTTAATTTTGTTCAGCGGTTTCAGAAGAAAAGATTTAAATGTGATCTTTTATCGAAATATGCCTAATTTGCATAATCGGTATAAATCAACTGAAAGAAAATTTTTACAGAAAAACCCGGAATATATGTTAAATTACTCATTTCCATGTAGCTGCAGTAAAATTTGAGCTCATTTAGATTTATAATAAAGCAGCAATGGAGAATTGAAGAAATTTCTATTTTTTTGTAACAGCAGCCGTCTGTCGGACACAATTTTGAAAGGGACCCACCCAAGGACCATCCCTGCCAGGTTTGGTTTAATTTGGTTCAGGGGTTTCAGAGGAGAAGATTTAAATGTGAAAGTTTACGACATACGACAGACGCCAAGTGATGGCAAAAGCTCACATGGGCTTTGGTCAGGTGAGTTAAAAAGTAAATTGGAAAGTTGGAAGGTATGACGTGTTTGTTGTTTATGTGAGGAAACCAGAGAACCCGGAGAAAACGTATCTAGATTGAGAGTTATCCTCCTTCATCTGAAAAGTGTAAATATTAATTGATTTAGAATCCTGTAGATACGGTCATATTCGGGATGTGTAACTGAGATGAAAAATTAAAAACACAACACTGTCAGACGAAAAGGTGACAAATCTATCACTAGGGCCATCAAAGTATTAAATTCCTTGGCGAAATATTAATTTCCGTAATAAAGTCTTAATTTTTAATACTTTTACACAGAGATTCAATGTGAAATTTGGGGATTAATACCAAATTGCGGAGATTAGGCTTGGATCGAGAGATTAAGACTTGCATCGAGAGATTAAAACCTACATCGTCAAATTCATACCTTGCCGTTCAATTTTAATACTTTATTCGGCGGGATTTAATCGATAATCTTTATATACAATTATCTTATATATCGCATAGATGCTTGTACATTTATCGATTTTTCACGGATGGGTATGCATACGCGATCGAGTTGAGAAAACTTGGATCTTTGTTATCTTTTAGTTATATATCGATAGCTATAGTGTATTCACCGTTGGCAGAAGTAAAAAACGAATACACAACAAATGAAAACGGAATATACCCATTTCGCCAAAGATCGAGTCTGTATTAATGAATATATGCAATCAAGTATTCACTGCTGACAAAAAATAAATAACGTAATTTACACATTTCACCAAGATCGAGTTTAACAGCCGGTTTAATTTTCATGAATTAAATGATGAATGTTGAAATAAAAATGCCTCGTCTTGACCACAGTATTATTATGCTATGTTTTCAAAATGTTTGTATACTACATGAAAAGTACTGATCGATCGCGAGAGCTATATATAGCACACAGGTTATATATTTTAGCTGTATATTAATATATATTTCTTTTATTTTTCAGACATTTCAAGGAAAGGTATCAAAATATAAAACCGTTTGTTTTGCGATATTTTTTTTTTACTTTTCAAAAGTTATTTTTATTATTTTCTGTTAAGTTTTTATTATTTACATTTTATTTATTTTTTAATTAAACTTTATTATTATTGCTGTATTACTTTTATTAACAACTGTTTTCACTAACAAAACTATTTCTTTTATAAGTTAACTTGTTTGTGTGCATGTGCATGCGTGTGTGTTTATACATATATTTCATTCTTCAGTTTGCTTTTTATTGATTTTCATTCAAAAAGTGTGCGAACTGATAGTATACCTGTGCAGTGATACAGGAAATGATCACACTGGGGGTTCTGACATTTTTATGGCCTTGTGTATAATTAACTTAAATTCATTACTCATTATTCCTTCTTGCACAAATGATTAGTTCATCATTCTTCCCACCAGAAATGTTTTCAAATAATAAATTTTCAATAGTTGAATTTGACTGCTGCTTACGCGAGAGAACTGTTCCAATGCTGCCGTCTTTCATAAAAAAAAATCAAATGTCGGTAAGATTTTATTTCCATATTTTGTCTCGATTTTTGTCCAGAAAAATAAAAACCAAACACAAGATTGAATATTGAAATAAATTCTGAAGTTGAATTTGATTCCTGCTTGTATTAGAAAACGGTCCCTACCCTGTCATTGCCAAATTAACCTGCCCGTCCATCATTCTTCCTACCCGAAATGTTTTCAAATTATTAATATTCAAATAGTTGAATTTGACTGCTTCTTACGCGAGAGAACTGTCCCAATACTGCTGTCTTTCATAAAAAAAAAATCAAATGTCAGTTAGTAAGATTTTATTCCCGTATTTTGTCTCGATTTTTGTCTAGAACAATAAAACCTCAAAACGAGATCGAATATGAAAATAAATTCTGAAAAGTTGAATTTGATTCCTGCTTGTACTAGAAAACGGTCCATTATTCTGATTCCGTGCTAACCAGTCTTTGCTCTTTCTCCTTGAAGATGCTTGCTTAGCGGAGAAGCAACATATACCAATTTGATAGTCTTTGGTTTGAACCGACCGGGGCTCGAACCCAGGATTTACCGCACTTGAGGCGAGCACGCTAATCATTAAGACATGAAGTTGAAGCAGTTACAAAAATCCACATAAAAGTAGACATCATGCAACTGGTGAACCATTGCATTTTTGAAGGTAATTTAAGATTGGTCTGTGTATTTGTGAATTTGAATTCAATTTTTTCAACATTTATTATTACACATCATTAGATGTGTGTATTTGTTAAATTAATCAAATATGTGCAATGTTTATTATTGTGTGCGAGAACCATGTAATGAATTTTATTGTCCTGATAAGAAGTCAATTTTACGGTTGACAGCATGCAATCATCCCCCACTGAGTGACACCAATACTGTGTGTGTATGTACTAAGCTGAACTCATGTGACCATTGCAACCTTTTATTGTACACATGTTTGGGCAAATACATGCCATGATACTTCCCGGTCCTCATTCATGATATCACCGGGTTTGTAACTAGATTAACACGATGGGTGGCACTAGTGGACAAGGAACTGCAAACCCTTCCGAAGCACCTGAGTTCACCTCCGGTTGTTAGTGGGGTTGTGTTTCTCACACTTTAGTTTTATATGTATGTTTTCTAGATCGTTGTTTGTCTTTTTGTACTTTTTCTTTTGTTAATTGTGTCGTCTGTTCTTCTTCAATATACGGATTCTGATTACCTCTTTGGTATCTTCAAACTCTTTTTACATTGGTATTCTTAATTACTACACTTATCCATTACAATAGTTCCATATGGCTTGGAAGGTTTGAAAAAGTTGTGGATGGTTCGTTTCATTTTGAAACTAATAAACCTTTCCCATTCTATTTCCAAAATTATTCTTGTTTGTAATCAAGTGATGTATAATACCCTCGGTCGCCCCTCACATCCGATTTAATACTGACCAATCGAAAAATTTGTATGTTTTAACAGTTGAGTATCCCCCAAACATGCACTAAATTTTACCCGTAGATACATCAATCAGGTGAACTCTTTGTCTTCCAATTCAATGGGATGTTGATATATTCTTTAATTCCTCTTGAGAGGACCCGGGTGGCACAATGAATAAGGTACTCAGGTAGTTGGATTACCTAACAACTCATACAAGCCTTTCACCAATATTGCATGGGTTCGTGCCCGGCTTTGTAAATTACAAAAAAGGGTGCACTCAACTCGCAGCCGCATGTGATAAAGTTTATACCAGTTGCTTGCGCACGGTCTGTGGTTCTCTCCGGGTACTCCGGCTTCTTCCACCACTAAAACTGGTCGCCATGACATAACTGAAATATTGCTGAAAGTAGAGTTAAACACCAATCAATCATTAATTCCTCTTGTACAGTGGTCCGCCTAAACACTGCAAAGACCGTTCTTGGTGCACTAAGACCATTATATGATGACTTAATAGTAAAAAAAGAACTAGCAATGTGAAAAATAGTTAATTTCATACAACATTTTCATACTTTTATATTAATATTTGATAATAACAATGAATAAATCACCAATTAAAAGCGGTACATGCCTACTCTTTTATGATCATTGTCTGTTGATTGAAATCAATGGAACGTGTTATTACCCAATGCAGGCTTGGGCCCTGTGATTTTGATAATTACCGATAATGTTTGAATAAACATTTATATATCACCTGTTGATCTTTGAAAATTTGCAAATTAATTTCTTTTCCCCTTAAATTCTGATAAAGGATAAATTATTATACAATTAATGACTTTTAATGAGGTGGATACAAGGATTTATTAACCCAAGAATATTATATTTACCGAGGCCAATATATTATTCTTGTGTTAATAAATCCTGGTATCCATCGAATTGAAAGTCATTAATTGTTTTATTATATTACACATTTTATATGTTTCTTTCACCCTTAAAATAAGCTTTGATCACAACATTTTCTTTGGTTTAGCTTGGTGGAATGTTATATTCACCTCGCGTGACATCACACAAGGTGAATATAATGTTATATTACGAATTTAGTTTGTTACACATATTTTCATTGGTTCTTCAGCCCTGAATGTCAGCATATATTCGGAAAACAGACGGGGTATATATTTCAGTCCCCAAAAAAGATTAAATCATGGACGACAAAACATTACGCTTCACCGAATCAATGGTATAATACGGAATAATAAATGTATTTTTACCAAATTAAATGCTGTTTTTATAATCAAAACGGCTGCATGAACAAAAAAATATTACAACGGTTAATTCCGTCACACATACCTGATCGATTCAGCAAACTCCTATGTTCCACGGCTGTACCTTAACAAATAAACAAAACGTTGAGCCTTGAAAACTTTCGAAGTCATGGGGCCACACCAAGGTTTTATTTACATGTAGTTAACATTTAAATTATTCAAACTGTTTCGCAAACCCGTTGTTTTTTTATATGATATATTAATGTTATATTTATAAAATTTATAAAATTTACTACATATGAAACTGTATTGATTTAGAAATTTAGTACAGTATTTTCTTTCATGAGACACCCTATATGACGTGACACATATTTTGACGTCATTGAAGAATGACGTGAAAGGTACGGAAACGGACATCTAGAGATACGAAACATTAAAATAAAAGAGGCAAATTTATTTAATACAGTTGGATGTTGTATTTAAAAAAAAAGGTTAAATCCGTAATATATCTGTTATTCAGCTATCAGACAGGGTATATAATGTGACATTCCTGGCTTAAGATGTATATTCCCTTTGGCTGCACCTCAGGGAATATAGATCCTAAGCCGGGAATGTCACATTATATACCCTGTCTGATAGCTGAATAACATATAATATTATTAATTGATAATTTTACGGTCATTTGATTTGTTCAATGCCCATCACGTGGTGTTCTGTATTTTGGCAGGTTGACTTTTGCGGATTGCACGGTTACTAAAAATAGATTAAAAAATTCCAATATTTTCATGACGTTTAACGATTAAACATGATTCTGGTACTGCATTTGGCAACTCATTTGAACTTCAAGCACTGTCAAGTTCGCAGACAGAGACTGTATTTAATGATCTGTTACCTGACAATGATGGTGTAGATGACTTTCTTAAATCTCTTGATATTCCTGCACAAGAAACATGTAGTAATGTACCCATTTCTAAGTCGATGTGTCAATTTCCAGTACCAATGATTACTAATTGTCAAAATATCACCATAAACTATAACATTTTCCCTAGGAAATGATTATCATTCATGTCACTACATACATTTTTGTTTTATTGTTATTCCTGTTGAATAGATTGTCTGTTGTTAAAGTTTGGGTCTTATATTATTTTTATACGACCGCAAAAATTTTGGGGTCGTATTATGGTATGGCGCAGTCGTCATCGTCTGTGCACATTTTGTTTCCGTTGTCTTACTTTAGTTCTAGTTTCCAGTAGCAAGTACACCTAGTCCCGGATGAATATCCATTTGTAGATCTTCTGTTTCATGTTTTGCGTGGCAATTAATAATATAAAAAATATGTGATGGGCATTGAACAAATCAAATGACAGTAAAATTATCAATTAATAATATAAAAAATACAGCCTTTCTATTCAGTCGATACAAGTTGTATATCGACCTCGGACTACGTCCTCGATCGATATACATCTCTTAGGTCGATATAAACTTGTATCGACTTCATAGAAAGGCTGTATTTGTATATTATCAAAGATCGTTACTAGGGACGTCAGCCAATCAGAAAAAGACATTATATGAAGTCATATAATAATACTTCTTAAAGGGATATTAAAGCTCGTTTTAACATATATTTTTTCAACTCGTGACAAAGGTTGTTTCTTTTCAATTTAATTGTAAAAACAATCCAAAAATACTTTGCACGCCCATATAATCCCTAATATCGTTAAAATATCACTTAAAAGGTTCGAAATGAATTTTTGTCCAGGAAGCAAAAATTCAATTATTGGCAAAGACTGCAAGATATGACAGAATTATCAACGAATTATGTCACTCTTACAAAGTTTCATTGATAAAAACTGGGTTAATGTTTCAAAAATATCATTTATTGAACCAATTGCAAGTTTTCATGAGATACAAAAAATTACCAAAATGAGCTTTAACATCCCTTTAATAAATTATATTTTTCAACTTTATTTAATCAAAACTGTATAAAAATCATTTTACACATATACACGGTATGTAAATATCTATAAATTTGGAAATTTTATGAAAATAAAAACGTACTTTCGCATCCTACACAAACATGCATAAGAAATGTTGATAGCGAATTTATTTCGAAGTATAATCAAACACGATTCTTGAGA
The DNA here is from genome assembly GCA_963680875.1 of Bathymodiolus brooksi. NCBI lineage: Eukaryota > Metazoa > Mollusca > Bivalvia > Mytilida > Modiolidae > Bathymodiolus > Bathymodiolus brooksi. The sequence continues at coordinate 46,145,436 of OY804586.1, forward strand.
AAATAATGAAAACTTGAAAACGGAATTTGGTTTTTATTATTTCAATTGACACAAGGATTCATGCAATACAAGTTTTTCATATTTTGTTCAAATTAAGTAAAATTTTTTTATCAAAAGTGGAAAAAGCAAAATTATAAATTCTCTACCCATCACCTTTCCTTGTTTCGAGTCCTGTGGTGTTTTAATTTTTAAATGTTCTCGTCCTGAATATAGCTGAAAAATTGCTCGCTGGACGTTAAACACCAATCAATCAATCATTGATCTATATGATTTGATTACTTTATTTCAAAACTACGAAAATATAATATCTGAAGCTTTTTCCCATGTTTTAGTTATAAATGACAAATGTTTTCATTAAATTAATTTACCTGCGATAAATCTGCAAATAGGTATATAATGGTAATTGTAAATTATTTTACCTGTGATAAATCAGTCCAGTGGGTAGAAAAATCAGTATCACAGATTTCAAATTCAGAATTGTGCGCAAGATTATTTCTTAAATGTCGAATTCTTTCGATGTCATCTGTTTCATTTAAATGTCCAGGTAATGGCTGATTTCCCCATCCACAAGTTGGAGCAGGAATAGCTGTTAAAAGGTTTCGGATCAGTTTGTATAGCAAGGTGAAGTCAAAATCTGCAGAATCAACAGCAACCTGACCACCTGAAATAAATATTCAAAGATCAATGTTAAATTTCTGTGAAACCATTCCAAATAACAGAATAAACAATAATAATCAACAATAAAAACCACTGACAATGACTAGAACCATTCTTTTGTCAAACTTCATTCTGAAATATAACCACATCGGTTGTGTAATGGTTAGTGTGCTCGTTTCGAGTGCAGTAGATCGTGGGTGGACCGGTTCGAGTCCCGATCGGTTCAAACCAAAGACTATAAAATTGGTATTTGTTGCTTTTCTGCTAAGCATGCAGAATTAAGGAGAAGGAATCAGGATAATGTGTGGGAGTGGGGCAACATGTCTTTCTGCGGATTATTGCTTCAGTAAGCTAACACTATAAAAATCCAACTTTAAAGCATGTTGATCTAGTACAAAGCAGACCTTGTCATCATATCATTAATAATTAACTTGTTCTCACCATAGCATAGCTGAAATATTTCTGAACTGGTGTTAAACAACAATCACTCACTCCTTCACCCACATAATATTAAATACAAATTACTGACAACAGAACCCGATGAAAATGTAAAGAGTGTCTGGTTTAAACCAGTTTACATGGGATCCCAACAGTGAAAAGAAACGTACGGCCGGACAACAAACATTTATCACAAAAAATGGAGTGAGACCTTTTGAGAATGATTTTTGTACTCAAAATCGAAAAATATTCAATCAGGCAAACATATCCAAGAAATACAGCATTACAATTGGCAAGATGGGAGTCACTAGTGGAGCAGGAATTGCCTACCCTTCCAGAGCACCCGAGTTCAATCTCAGTTTTTAGTGATGCACGTGTTAGTTGATCTTTAGCTTTCTTAATAGTTTTTTGTAGATTGTTGTTTGTCGTTTTGTTCTTTTTCTATTGACCATTGTGTTTCAGACTACAAAACTCTTACTCAAAATTTTTATGACTGCGAAATCTGATCTTTCTGACTTTTGAGTACGACTTTTGTGCTCCCAACAGCCAATCAGAAATTTGTGTCCAGAATATACAAAATTTAAAATGTTCGGACTTTCCATGTTCTCATGTCTTTATAAAAACAAACAACATTGGAAGAAGTCCAACACACAACTAGACAAATCATTTTTATTTATTTTAGTCTCTGCAACATTTATGCTATAAGAATATGAATAATTTATTTCCCAGAAAACAGTTCCCATAAAGGACATTTATACTAGATATATAAAACATGTCATAGTGACAAAGTTTTTTTTTTTTTTTATTTATTTTTCAATAGTCAGGATTTTACAATCCCCTGTACATTACCACCTGACAAGGGTATACAGGGGTATTAAAAAGAAATCAGTGAAAAAATAATGACTATTTCATTTTTTACAAATTAAATTTCAAAAGAGTTACAAAAAAAATTAAATATTAAAGTGAAAAGGTAGACTCTCTCTCCATCTCTCATACACACATTTACTCTCTACATTCTGTCTGTTACAACTTGTACATTTTCAAATATTTGCTAATACTGTGAAAAGTGTATTCTTGTTCCCATCATATACAACTGCCTTACAATACCTTTTTAATTTAGGATGATATATATAGGTGCCCAAAATTTTTCATAGGCTTGAATCGTATTATTTTTCTTTGCTATATACTGATCAAAAGATTGATACTTCTTAATCTTATTTTTCAACTCAATTGTGTTTGGCTTTGCTTCATTGAGTTTGCATTTGTAAATATAGTTTTTTGTAAGTATTATCAATAAATTCAGCAATAAACTTTCATCTTTCCAGCCAAGGAAAATGTTTTCTTTGTTCAAAACAAAATTAACAAAATATAGTTTAAATCTGTTCGAAATAAATTGCCACAATCAATTGCCACAATCGATAAGATATAGGACAATCAAAGAACAAATGTTCAATGGTTTCATCATTTGCTTTACAAAAGGTACATAAGTGTGTATCTTTTAATTTTATTTTATACAAAAATGAATTCGTAGCTATAATCCTATGCAGAAATTTAAACTGAAAGTTTCTGAAATAGGTGTCTCTGTATGATCTTTTCATAATTACAAAATATTCTGACCAATCAGTAATCTCTATATCCAACAATTTTTCCCATTTCAAAAATTTGTCAGTTGGATTTTGGACAATATTATCTATAAGACTTCTGTATATAAATTTAGCTTTTTTATTAGATACAATTTTTTTTACAAAAGTATCAGTTGTATCATGTGTATCAAAATGAATATCTAAAAGGTTTTCTTTTAAGCAATCTTTGAAAGCTTTCGGAATTCTAGCAATCAATCTATAAAACATCAGGAAATTGTTAGTTTCTAATTTCTCTTGAATTTGCTCAAAACTATAAAATTGCTTATTTTCATGATTAATAAGATCACTCACAAACTGCACACCTCTGTTTTTCCATAGTGACAAAGTTGTTGAATGAGCACAAGAACACCATGGAGTATGGTCATTTTTCACATTTTTTACTTCATTCTAAAATATAGAGACACGTTTTTTATGGGATTTATTTCCAATTAAGGCAGGTAAAAGGGTTAGGGGATAAGGGTTATGTTGTTTAATGTCACTTTCAAAAATATTTCATCTATATTGTGGAGGTCAGTTCTATTTGTGGAGGACACCAGAGTACACAGAGAAAACCACCGACCTGCAGCAACTCACTGACAACTGTATTACATAATGTTGTATCAAGTACACCCACCTTTTAAAAAATGTAGCCTTATAGTTGCTATAAAATTATACTCTGATATTTCATAAGATTAAAATATGCACAAATTATAGAAAAACAAATATACAGATATCATTCTGGCTACAGCGGGTATCAGTTTGCAGGTCAAAAGGTAAATAACACGTATGAAAAACGTATAATTTTTTAATCAAATCGGAAATGTGCTTATCTGTAAAACTTATCATGGGGAATTTTATTGTCTGCAGAAATTTTTGTTTGGTCATATTGTAACAAAACTTCACATGAATGATCCATAGGATGCGTAGATGTGTATTTAGGGCCAAAATCGCCACCGTTGCCATGGTAAACATGAAGTTAAAAAATATTTCTTGATCTTATTGCAATGAAATTTCACAAGAATGATCCTTGTGATGTGCAGTTGTGCATTTAAGGTTTGAAAGTTCCAAAATGGCCACCGTTGTCATGGAAACTATGAAAGTTTATTTGTTTTGATCCGATTGTAATCAAACTTCACAGGACTGATCTGGGATATGCAGTTATGCAAAAAGTGTTTATTGAATTCTGAATTTCAAAACATTGAATATCAAGTGGGCTATGGATTCTCACTAGTTGAGTGTGTTTGGGTGACTTTGCAGTCGGAAGACTATGTGAACTTTTCAGTAAAACTCACCAGGAAACAGTATCGCCTTTTGTTCCCATGTACATCTGTAAACACTATTTTTAGATGTAAGATCTGACTTGTGCTGCTTAAGAAACGATTCTAGTCCAGGTACATTACTGTCAAAAAAATCCCGAACAGCCTGGGTGGTAATTTTCTGGCACAATAAATAGAGACGAAGAAAGTTGTTTCCCTCTTTTGACAGGGAGTCAGCTTCATCTGTAAATAGCAGACAATTTTATTAATCAAATTTTGTTTTAATTAATGACTAGTTCATAAATTAATCTTTCATGCAAAGATTTTATCATATGATAACATATAAAATTATCCACATTGTCATTACCTATATCGATCAAACACTGATCAGATTTGTCATGGACCAATGCGGAATACATCCTTACTCCGAATGGGGACGTCCCAAAGAGGATTCTATATTTGAGACATCGTGATTTGTGAATACGGACGTATTTCTGTTTGGACCTAACGACAGAATTGTTTATTATGATCAGGTGAGACCTGAGAAGCAGCAATGGATTGGTTAGTCACAGCATCATAAGAATTTTGTTTTATTTTAGAAAGAAATATATTATAAAGTATATATATATGTAATGTATAAACACAAACTGAAAGGAACATACATGTAAATATTTTTGTTTTCAAAATTCTCTTAATCGTGTAATGCACACACAAAAAAAAACATACGCCCATGCCTTGTAAGATTTTTCATAACATTGGACGAATTCGGTTTTCATTTTGATGTGAAATCTGAATCATAAAATAGAGTAGGTATTTAAAAAAAATTCTGTAGTGCTAATGGCTTGAATGGTCTAGAAACCGCATAAACTTAAAATCTGTGAAATGTATATGATATCTGTACCGCGTAAACGTTAATAGCAAACACATGACGCCATGTTTGCTTCAGTGTACATTTCCGATTCAAATATAGAAGATTTGTCAAAAATGTCAAAATACTTCAGAATACTTAAAAAGATTTTTTTAAATAATTTACTACAAACAATTAAGTATAAAAGTCATTTTTACTGCTTTTTAAGAAGCGGAAGCAATCCTAATATTTCGTGCGCATAACCACAATGGTGGATATTCGGATAAGCTATTTTGACATTCCGTTTCCGGTTCCAGGCCCACTGACACAGCTTTCCCCCACAATTACCGATCCCCGTACAACGCTTCCCTCCCACTTCTATGCCCTTGTTTTGGAATATTTCCAAAATCCAAGGAAAAAATTGTAGAATGAAGATAGACAAGACATTTCAGGTTTAATTTGTATTTATTTACCTCCATACAACTCAAAAAAAATCCCTGGACTACTAACGGTTTCTGTAGCGGACGTGACTTCAAGTTTATATATCCCTGCATCCTCCTTGTCAAAATTATTGATGACAAGTTCGGGGTCATTCACGTTGCAAGAACTTCCGGAATATTTGAGGCGGCTGACCATAAGATTTGTACTACAGTTGTCATGTGTCTTCTGCCAATTAACTTTTAAAGATCCAGTCGAGTTTGATATTATTTTTGCATTTATCCTGATTGTTCCACCATAACCTACTGTAATGGGTCCTTTTTGAATTATTTCTACCTCAATACATTCTAAAAATTAGAGAAAAAAGTGTTTTAAATGACTTACTACTGGTATTACCACCGTCGTCATCGTGATCTTATGATAGTTGTGAGATCGCACCCCATTAAATTTATGTCGAGGTGTACTTGATACAACATTATGTGATAAAGTTTGTCAGTGACTTGCGACAAGTCAGTGGTTTTCTCCGGGTACTCCGGTTTCTGGTACACCAATAAAACGGATCCCCATGATATAACTGAAATGTTGTTGAAAGTGACGTTCAACACCATAAACCAAACCAACCAACGTATGAAGACATATGGCAAGGTTAAATGAGTGAGGGAGTGTTGCCTAAGGCCAAAATGAGCAATTTTCCGGCTAATATCATGGATGGAGATAGCAAGTTGTATTTCGACGAGGTGGTGATTCTTGGCATGAGTAACACTAGAGGCTCAGGTGAGCCAGTATCGCTCACCTGACATAAATAAGACCTCTTAAGAATGTCTGCATGCCGAATACATCTAAGTTACTATTCAAATCCCATAGGGTTCTATGTTAAAACTATGTTTGCTCATGGCAGCCATCTTGGATGGAGGTCGTGGTCACTGGACACAATTTTTTCCATAGGGTTCTATGTTAAAGCTAAGTCAAGTCATGGTGGCCATCTTGAATTTCCGATCGGCAAATGATTCACAAGTTTAGTACAGGACCACACAATGATCATTCCTGTAAAGTCACAATTCAATTGGCCTGGAGGTGTCTGACAAGAAGATTTTTAAAATTTCAGCCAATGAAAACACATTATGGACCCTGGCAGCCAAGTTGAATTTCAAATCTGCACCAAAAACACAATTCTGGTAGAGGACCATCCAATGAACATGTGTGGCAAGTTTGGTTCAATTCTGTTCAGTGGTTTCAGAGAAGAAGATTTAAATGTGAAAAGCTAACGGACGGACAACAGACACTTAGCCATGACAAAAGCTCACATGGCCTATGGCCAGGTGAGCTAACGATGGGTCTTACTAAACGAGCAGAAACTAATTATCCTTAGGGAACATCAGAGTTCATGCCTTAGGGAATTCATGCCCGGTTTTTAGTGGCGCAAATGTTGCTCAATCATTATTTTCTATGTAATATTTAATATTTTGTAAATCATCGTTTGTCTTTTTGTCCTTTTTCTTTTGGACATTGTATTTTCTGTCTTGCTTCAATTTACAGCTATCTATAATCCCTTTGATATTATAAAGCTTTCCTTTAGATTATGGAACATTTACATATTAGATCTTATCTTTATTGATTTGTCAGAACTTACCTTAACCTGTTATAACTGACCTTCAGATGCATTAACTGACCTGCAATGCTTTAACTCACCTTCAATATTTTAATTGACCTTCAGACCCCTTAACTGACCTTCAGATGCTTTAACTGGTCTTCAATGCTTTAACTCATCTTCAATGCTTTAATTGACCTTCAGATGCCTTAACTGACCTTCAGATGCTTAAACTGATCTTCAATGCTTTAACTGACCTTCAGATGCTTTAACTGACCATCAATGCTCTAATTCATCTGCAATGCTTTAACTGACCTTCACATGCCTTATCTGACCTTCAGATCCATTAACTGACCTTCAATGCTTTAACTCGTCTTCAATGCTTTAACTGACCTTCAGATGCTTTAACTGACCTTCAGATGCTTTAACTGACCTTCAGATGCTTTAACTCACCTTCAATGCTTTAACTGACCGTTAGATGCTTAAACTGACCTTCAGATGTTTTAACTGACCTTCAGATGAATTAAGTGACCCTAAGATGATTTAACTGACTATCAGATGACTTAACTGACCTTCAGATGCCTCAACTTATATTCAGATGCTTTAACTGTCCTTCAGATGTATTAACTGAGTATCATATTACTTATCTGACCTTCAGATGCATTAACTGACCTTCAGATGTATTAACTGAGTATCATATTACTTAACTGACCTTCAGATTCATTAACTGACCTTCAAATGTATTAACTGACCTTCAGATGTATTAACTGAGTATCATATTACTTAACTGACCTTCAGATGCATTAACTGACCTTCAGATGTATTAACTGGCTATCAAATGACTTAACTGACATTCAGATGTATTAAGTGACCCTCAGATGATTTAACTGACCTGCAGATGAATTGACTGACCTTCAGACGCTTTAACTGACCTTACGATAACTTAACTGACCTTCAGATGCTTTAAGTGACCTTCAGACACATTAACTGAGTATCATATTACTTAACTGACCTTCAGATGCATTAACTGATCTTCAGATGTATTAACTGATCTTCAGATGTATTAACTGAGTATCATATTACTTAACTGACCTTCAGATGCATTAACTGACCTTCAGATGTATTAACTGATCTTCAGATGCATTAACTGACCTTCAGATGCATTAACTGACCTTCAGATGTATTAACTGATCTTCAGATGCATTAACTGATCTTCAGATGTATTAACTGACCTTCAGATGTATTAACTGAGTATCATATTACTTAACTGACCTTCAGATGCATTAACTGACCTTCAGATGTATCAACTGACTATCAAATGACTTAACTGACATTCAGGTGTATTAACTGAGTATCATATTACTTATCTGACCTTCAGATGTATTAACTGACCTTCAGATGTATTAACTGAGTATCATATTACTTAACTGACCTTCAGATGCATTAACTGACCTTCAGATGTATTAACTGAGTATCATATTACTTAACTGACCTTCAGATGCATTAACTGACCTTCAGATGCATTAACTGACCTTCAGATGTATTAACTGACTATCAAATGACTTAACTGACATTCAGATGTATTAACTGAGTATCATATTACTTATCTGACCTTCAGATGTATTAACTGACCTTCAGATGTATTAACTGAGTATCATATTACTTAACTGATCTTCAGATGCATTAACTGACCTTCAGATGCATTAACTGACCTTCAGATGTATTAACTGACTATCAAATGACTTAACTGACATTCAGATGTATTAACTGAGTATCATATTACTTATCTGACCTTCAGATGCATTAACTGACCTTCAGATGCATTAACTGACCTTCAGATGCATTAACTGATCTTCAGATGTATTAACTGACCTTCAGATGTATTAACTGAGTATCATATTACTTAACTGACCTTCAGATGCATTAACTGACCTTCAGATGTATTAACTGACTATCAAATGACTTAACTGACATTCAGGTGTATTAACTGAGTATCATATTACTTATCTGACCTTCAGATGTATTAACTGACCTTCAGATGTATCATATTACTTAACTGACCTTCAGATGCATTAACTGACCTTCAGATGTATTAACTGAGTATCATATTACTTAACTGACCTTCAGATGCATTAACTGACCTTCAGATGCATTAACTGACCTTCAGATGTATTAACTGACTATCAAATGACTTAACTGACATTCAGATGTATTAACTGAGTATCATATTACTTACCTGACCTTCAGATGTATTAACTGACCTTCAGATGTATTAACTGAGTATCATATTACTTAACTGATCTTCAGATGCATTAACTGACCTTCAGATGCATTAACTGACCTTCAGATGTATTAACTGACTATCAAATGACTTAACTGACATTCAGATGTATTAACTGAGTATCATATTACTTATCTGACCTTCAGATGCATTAACTGACCTTCAGATGCATTAACTGACCTTCAGATGCATTAACTGACCTTCAGATGTATCAACTGACTATCAAATGACTTAACTGACATTCAGATGTATTAAGTGACCTGCAGATGAATTGACTGACCTTTCGATAACTTAACTGACCTTCAGATGCTTTAAGTGACCTTCAGACGCATTAACTGACCTTCAGATGCTTTAACTGACCTTCAGATGCCTGACCTTTATTTGTTTTAACTGATGTTTATCACAGTATAGGAACCTGTATACCTGAAATCTCTTATTGACGTGCTCTTCTGTAAACTGCATTACGGTTTCGATGGAATTCGATGGCCAACGCTTTCAAAGCAGGCAAGTTTTTTCGGAATATATTATCGACAGATACAATGTATCTGTGTAAAAAAGTTACAGAATGTTACTACATGATTCATTACTCTAACGGACGCTAAAGTTTCTTTGGATAAAATAACACAATAGAATGGAGTATCAAACGTTTGTTGTTACTACCAGAAAAGGTAAAAATTCCATTTCTTTATGCCTAAATGGTTTCCAATTTAAACTGTATTTGCATGGATAGTTGTAGATGTGAGAAGCATTCTTTTTACAAAGAAGCGATAAAGAAAACATAATTTTTCCTACTAAAAAACTGGATTGAAAAAATGAATGTGCTGTCGGCTGTTTGCTGTAGCTGTGTAAGTCTGTTTGACGTCGCGTTTTAAAACGGTCTGATTGACGTGCTAAATTTTTATTTCAAAATGTCTATTTATTTAGCAATGCTGAGGTATTCATATCTGTAATTTTGCATAAACTGTGTTCATATCTATTGACATTATCAACACAAGTATCAGGAATATTATTCAAGGATAAAGGGTTAAACGGGGCAATTTTATTTTATCCTTGTTCAAAAGAACCTGTTAAAATGATAAATATGACGCTATAGGGCTAATCCATTAAAAAAAAACAAAGATACAGTCCTTGCATTGAACAATCATATGCATTCTGTCAGGTTTTTGGACATACAGGTTATTAGAATTTAATGAAAACATAGAAAAACTTACCTGCCGTGAAAGTGTGAGATGTCGAATTCCACCGAAACCGTAATGCAGTTTACAGATGAGCACGTCAATAAGAGATTTCAGGCGTATAGGTTCCTATACTGTGCTTATGTGATATAAATTACAACAATGTTACCTTTGAAATGATATTTTCAAAATGTATTTCAGAATGACTTGTTCATGTTACAAGAACTGACCTTTGAATGTTAGAACTGAATCTTCGCTTGATGCTGTTCCACAACAGTTTGTTGCTCTGCATACGTAGGTACCTTCATCTGAGTTGACAATGTTATTAATTGTCAGTGAAGGATCAGACAGAGTTCCACCAGAGAACTTCCCGTCCACATCAACCACATTAACAATTTCATAACCGACTGCAGTTGTTTTGATCCATGTTATATCAGTTATATCAGAGATACTTGATATAGAACATGTAATGGTGTGGCTCTGGCCTTCAACAATGCTAACATTTGTAGGAAGTATGTGAATTGAAGGTCTACCTGTAAAATAAAATAACATGTTTGATTATGTACATGTTCTGTCCTCCAACAACGTCTGCATTTGTAGGAGCAATGTGGACTGAAGTCATATCTGTCAAATTAAATATTGATTGATTGATTGATTAACGCCAACTTTAGCATTATTTCATCTATATCATGTCGAGAACAAATTTTATATAAAAAAGAACAATTCAATGGTAAATATAACTCGAAAAATATCTCTTCCTAGCTACATATGTATATATATGCCTGGGACTAAACTCATTTCAAACAAATGACCGTCGTGGCCATGATCATATAGTAGTTGGATTTACAACTACCTATGTCTATCACCACTGATGTTACAATCTTGATGAGGGCGAGTTGTACAACATTATGTGATAAAGTTTGTCAGTGACTTGCGACAGGTTGGTGGTTTTCTCCGTGGCCTCCGGTTTCCTCCACCGAATAAAACTGATCGTCACGATATAACTGAAATATTGTTGAAAGTGGCATTAAACACTATAATTGCATCAAACCAAACCAACCAACTAAACATCCATGTAATATTAAAATAGTAAATAGAATACATTAAAAAAAGTATATTGAATCATTGCCATAAAATACATTATTTTATTATGAATTGTAATAGGGTGAATTGTTATCTAAAATCATAAATTCTTTATAACCAAATGTGATGTTATTTAATCTGGACGGCTCATTTCCAATGGGGTTATACTCTTATATAAAACATTTATTGAGAGATTCATGACTTTGGTAGGTATTAAAACAAATTTATCAGTTAAAAATACAGACTAAACTAGTAAATTTTATCAATATAGTTATTATTCTTTATTAAATTCGTTTCCTCCCTTTTCTGATAGGAATTGTTTAACCCCAGATTTAAATTAAATTCGTCTTAATTTTTAATGTTCTTTAAAGCATTTGGCAACAAATTTCAATCTTTTACTCTTTCAGGTATATATGAGGCAGTAGGATTATGTTGACCAGTTAAAACATTATGTTTCAGATTGGTGTGGTGGTGAAAAATGTTTCCACAGTTCATTTAAATATCAAGCTGTGATGTCTCATGCCTGAATAGTCTCCTGCTTTATCACATATTTTATTTGCATAATTTGTGTTTGTTTGCTTTTTATATGATCTCATTTTCTTTTTGTGATATTATTTACTTTTTATGTGATATTATTTACTTTTTATATGATCTTATCTGCTTTTTATATGATCTCATTTGCTCTTTTTGGGATCTTATTTGCTTTTTATATGATCTTATTTGCTTTTTATATTATCTTATTTGCTTTTTATGTGCACTTATCTGCTTTTTATATGATCTCATTTGCTCTTTTTGGGATCTTATTTGCTTTTTATATGATCTTATTTGCTTGTTATATGAGCTTAAGCTAATTTGCTTTATGTGATTGTTTGCTTTTTATATGATCTTATTTGTTTTTGTGATCTTATTTGCTTTTTGTGATCTTATTTGCTTTTTATGTGCTCATATTTGATTTATATGTGCTTGCCTGTTTAAACAAATTTTATGTTTGCTTGTACATTGTATATATGCTATAGTCGGTTTTAAGAGTTTCATGTAGCTCATGTTATTTGTTATATGTGCCGACTTTAAATAAAATTTACTTACTTACATACCTATTGCATCATAATTAAAAGTTAATGCTTGTTGCCCCTTAATTAGTGGACTCACCAGCTTTTGTAAAAATACCATGACAATCTTTAATTTTAGTCTATTTTCTTGTACATAATATGGTCTTTTGTTATTGTAGATTGTGTGTACATGACTGAGTCTAGTTCTTTACCCAGGGCCTACGAGAGGGGTTTCAGTCGGTACATAGGTTCATCGGTCCGTGCCCAGAGAGCCTAGAAGGGGCATGTGAATCTCTAAAGGACCCCATAGGCTTAGCCATTGACATTTTATTTTTATTTTTCCATTTTTTAGGTATTTTCAACTATTTTTACTTCATTTAGAAAAATGATTATGTAAAATTCACTAAGATTTCTGAATTCTGGATGTTGATCATCACTCACGTTTACATTGTAACCAGGACGACCATCATTTATGGTAAGTGTGACCTTAAATACTGCTTTACCTTTTGTCCTCATCCTACAAACTATACAAATGTTACACAAGTGGGGTCACTTTTAGGATTCCGGAGGGTTTTCTCAAGATCTCGGTTAGGGTTATAAACAAATATTTGATATACATGTATTATTTTGATAGCAGTTGATCAGATTATATTGACTATATAACAACTAACGCAAGTGACAACTTACTGAATTAACTGATTATGTAAAACTTGTCACTGCTTTGTTTTATATGTGTTATCTGGACATTCTGATACACAGGAAATAAAGCATTTATGAAAGTTTTCCAGTGGTTTTATTGGAACTTAAATCATCAATTTTGAGAGAAATCTCATCCTGTCCCCGGGGCCCCGAAAGCAGTCTTGTGTTTAACTCTATTTTCTATATTTAACACACCAATATTATTTAATACATCATAATCTACTGTACTTCTGTTATCACATTTTATATATATATATAACAGATTGATGTTGAAACCCTGTAATAAAAAAGTACGTAGATATCTAATTTAGTGCACACAGCACGTTTCTGAAATAACCTTAACCTGGTATGCTCAAAACCGAAAGATTGGGAAGCCAAGCAATGTAAAACGTGTTTGGGAACAATAAAACCAAAGGGCATACAAAGCAGTCCTCACGATGAAAACCTGTCCTCCGACCTGAGACCAGTAAAACTTTGTTCAGACCAGTAAATTTTTCAGTTTTTATTTAGAACTATATAAAAATAAATCCAAGAATTTGATTTGGACCAGTAATTAGTGGGTTTGAAAGGGGTCTAAGCGTGATACGTGAATGGCCTTTTCTCGGAAGCGTGACACGTGAAAAACAGAAAATATAGACGTGAAAACGTGATCTGTAGTGCAACGTGATCCGTGAAAAATCATTATTCTGTGCGTGAATGCGTGAAAATATAACTTACTTTTAAGCGTGAAGACAAATCAAAGTCCGTATTCTGATGCTTTGCTGCGTCGGAACTTGATTTGAGACTCTACATTTCTTTTACTGCATCCCGTTTTTAGTAGACTTTTTACGCTAGACTCTCTAACAAGTTAAAATTTAACCAGGGCAGCGATATTCTTAATCGGATAACCGTTTGAAATAATATAAAAACAATATTATCAGTAATTATAGATTAATACATGGCCTTTTTCATATTGCCCTTGTTATCAGCACGAGAACTTGATATCGGCCCCGAGGGCTTTAGCTCGAGGGACGATATTAGTCGAGGGTTGATGACAAGGGCAATATGAAAAAGGCCATGTATTAATCTATTTATCACATATTTTGTCAGGGCAGATAACATGTTATTGCCCTTCACAAGAGGACAGAAAACATGTTATTGCCCTCGTAAAATGTTATTGCCTCGGAGGCAAATAACACGCCGTAAATGATGCTTTTATTACACATGCAAATTCAGCGTTATTTCAATAAAATATGTGATAAATATCAATATTGAATGAAGTTATGAAGAGGGAAAATCATGGGTGTAGAACTTAAAATATTAATCCAAATCCATTCGTAATCCACGGCCACCAATCTATCTAACTCAAATCAAAATGATATGCTAACGGTAAAAGTTATCGGGATTTCCGGATATGCAGTGGTGGGATCTTTTAACGTCTGCAAGGAGGTAAGTTGCACATTATATCTTGTATTCAAGCACTTTTTACAAAAAGGGCCATGTAATTCGACACAATTTAAAAATTCCTAATGCCAGAGTAAGCCGTTTCGTTGACTGATGTGCCGTAATGACGCTAGAATCTTTCTCCTGCATGTTTTGTTAGATAAGATTGGTGGCCGTGTAATAAATCGATGCAGATAAGCGTGAAACGTGAAATATCCAAATATCTAAGCGTGAAGCGTGATTTTGCCAAATTTTAAGAGTGATTGCGTGATTGGTACCCCCTTTAGGACTCCCTAATTAGAAATCTTCATTTCGAGGATTCAAACAGGATAGCCAAAGTCGACTTATTCTTAAACTTTTTACACAAACTTGAATACATTGTTGGACATACATAGTCATAGTAACATTGTATTAGACCAAAACACAAAAGTTTTTCTAGAATTTTCTGAAAGACATTTTTTATATATAGATTAGAGTTGTCTCTCTTTGATTGTAAACACATTCTCCGGGTCACAGTATAAAATATAATATAAGCACTTTTTTGTCTCGTCTTTTATTTGATATTTCCTAATAAAACAATTATATTTGTGTTTCTTTATTATTTTATTGCTACACAATCTGGCCGATGATATATACATGACCGTCGTGCGCATTCCGGAAAAGTCTATTTACACGACCGTCCTGCAAATCGACAACGCATGAGGATGGGATATATACACGACGGTCGTGTCAATTACATAAGGGAATTCTATTTACACGACCGTCCTGCAAATAGACAACGCACGAGAATGGGATATACATTGTATACACAACGGTCGTGTGAATTATATAAGGGAATTCTATTACACGACCGTGACGTGTGGAATAGACAGTACACACGGGTGGGGGCTACCTTGCAAATAGATAGGGTCCTATTCATCTCGCAGTTTTGGTGATTTACAAACGATAATCCATGGTACATTGTATATATAGTTTATAAGCCATAAAACTTGTATTCAGAAAATACTGCACCTACCAGGCCTCTACATTAACATATTTTTCAACTTGTCCCTTCGGACAACTAACTAAAAAAAGTACTTGTCCGACTCAATCTTTTAGTTGTCCGAAAAAATTAATAAAAATTACAAAAACTAGAGAATAATTATCCAGGGCTCCCACTACTTTCAAATTAGAGGGAGAAGTGACTTCTCTTTCAGAGAGCTCACAGGGAGAAGTGGGAGACAACAAAGAGAAGTGGGGAGACTTCTGGGAGAAGTCAATTGCGATTAATCGAAACATTGTTTCGCGACCCCTCTGACGTTACCCTGGCCAAATTTGGTAAATACTTAAAGCTGCCTGAACTGATTTGTTCTGGGTTTTTTTTTATTCATAACTACCTTAAGGAACTACCTTAAGGACATATATTCAATGTCACATTTTTATTTCTGTCTACCTTGATTGGAGTCTTGCATAACGCCCCCCCCCCCCCCCCCTTTTTTTCCTTTTGAAATATTACTGTGTTGTAATAACTCATATTTGTGTTATATAAATCCTTGTTTCTGGTAAAAAAAAATAATACCTAGATACTATATATACCAGTATCTAGGTATATTTTGCTTACCAGAAACAAGTGCCTGTGATATAAATAAAGCAAAGTATTTTATTTAAATTCACAGAGAAATAAAAATTTTAGTGGATCTTTTCAACCAGATCAGGAAAAATCTTGTAATATTTGTCCATTTCAAAGGTTTCAATATTTCCCAAAAGCCTAAATCAAGTCCTCTATCGTATTTTGCACAAAAGATAAGTAATGATATCCGATAATTTTTACGTGTCCGTTCCGGAGTCATTCTTGTTCTTATATTTCAAATATTAATATTTCTGTTCATTAAAGCGTTTCTGAGATTGCAATTTTAATTTTGTCAATGTCCTTGAACTTCATCAAAGCATGAAGGAACGATAAATGTTTTGATCTGGCATTTCACTTTAGTTTTAATCAAAATAAATTATGGACAACTTGGAGATCATACAGGGCTCTTTCATACAACAAACCCAATATTTTATACCAGTGGAAATAGATTTGTCCGTCGTACCGGCACGTTTGGGAATCTCTGTTTTTTTCACTTGTCCCGTCAGACAACCGTAATACAAGATCTACTTGTCCGACGTCAGTTTTCACTGGTACCGGACAATCGGACAAACGTTAATGTCGAGGCCTGCCTACCCCCTTTTTTCTTACAAGGTTTCTAATTTAATGGGTTTTTTGCTGGCTGGCTTCCCCACTTTTTCAAATCTGTGACGTCTTATTTTTCCTGTCAACTTTTTTTTCTGGCTGCCTCCCCTCTTTGAAAAATGATGCTTCGTGCCTGTACTGTTCATTATTTGAAAGGCATCAAATTAAATGATATGAAGTAGTGAGCTTAAATTATGCATCTTGTTGAATAATTAAAATTTCCTGTGGCTCGGATACATTTTGTTGCATTCCTTAAAGTATTAACTATCAGAAAATTACAAATCTCAAAAGTGTAAACTTCTTATTTTGTCATTAAAACATTAAAGTTTAAAATGAGTTTAGACCATGTTATTTAGTATCCGATCTGGTTGTCCTCTAGTCTGGTCCCCATTTCCGCTCATCCGTGATACTTAGTGGTGTAACGATACATTTTTTCCACAAACGATACATATTGCGATATTTGATATGTATTACGATACGCTTTATAGGAAACTGTAACTATTCCTTGAAGTCCATGCTTGGGTGAATTAATGTTGAGTTTGGACTTAAAGGCCTCATTGAGACGAAGCTGGCCAAATGGATTTTGTTTAACTACGGGAGAGACTGACGATTTGACTTTCCGAAAACAATCATTCATATCAACATCGGGATGATGTCTCCTCATATGTAATGTGTTGACATATTTGTGGTATTTCCCGTTTTATACTTGATACTCGCATTGCAGTGACGACAAATAGTATTCTCCTTTTCTGTTATTTTAACCCCATTTAATGTTGACACCTTGAAACCAAAATGTTTCCAAATGGTGGAACAAAAGTTAGACGGAGGTCCCTCGAGTTCCATTCATTCACTCGACATGGGCGCTGCCATGTTTTTTTTCATATGAGGTCGCTTACGTACTAGCGGAAATTATAAATATTTGATATTTGATTAATTAATTTTAAAAGCGTAAATTTAATTAATCGATTCACTTTTCTCAAAATATTAATTAAATGATCACCAAAAGAAGAAAACGGAAGTTCAACACTACTTTTTTTCAAAAAATGAGCATCATATCGTTTGTATCATAAGCGGCCCTCCACGTATCGTGAACAGAACCGTTCCCAAAATAATCGTGATTTCGGTACATACGGTGATACTATAAGCCCGGTTCAATCAAACTCTCTGTCTACGCAAGCTCTTCGAGCATGGAACATATGGATCCTTACATACAAATAAGCCAGCATGCCCCTTTGAATTATATGTACATCTTATGCAAGGGTGTGGGTTAATCACAACCCATGGACAAAATGAAAATATGTAACGCCATGGCAAAGTTAAAATTTGCATTCCTTATTTTCAATACACCATAACATAAAGGAATAATTAACAGTAAGTTGTAACATGTTGAAGGAACGAACGACAACTCTGCGAGTGAAATTCACGACGGTCGTGTGAATAGCCAAGGAGAATTAGCTGCACGACAGCCGTGGGAATAGCTGAGGAGAAATTAGCTGCACGACGGTCGTGCGAATAGCCGAGGAGAATTAACTGCACAACGGTCATGTATATAGACACAATCTATGTACCGGGGTTCGCTTAGTATGATTTGTGGACATGTACTATCAATGGGAGGTCATTCAAAACAAAATACCAACCTCCCTAAAATTAATTTATTATTAGTTAAATTACAGATTTATGTAATTAAATACTATACCTCTTTGACTAAATAAATCAGGTGGTTTGATCTTACGATTCATAGTTTTGTGTGGTGATCATTTCACAATTCGTTGTTAACAAACCACTGACACTTTCACTATTTATTAGCATTTCAATTTTTGGCTTGACCACCCTACTTTCAGTTTCGTTTTCATCCCTCTTTTGTGTTCGGACCATTCAAGCCATGCTCATTCAAGAAGAAATAAAACAATGATGTGGCCGCCGACACACAGAACACCCGCGAATATTGCTCTCTATGATAATGATTCTACCAGAGGAGGTCATAGAGAGGGGAGTTTAACGTGTAGTAGAGAGATGGTGATAACATGGCGTCTTTCTTTTCGGAATGTTTCTATGCTTGTCTGTTGTCACAAATTTTTACAACATATTTGCAGGGGATTATAGTATAGGGGAAGGAAACACGTTATACGATCTGCGGAAGATTTTCGTTCGAGGTTTTTCGTATTTTTCATTGTGAA
This sequence comes from Bathymodiolus brooksi, assembly GCA_963680875.1. Classification (NCBI taxonomy): domain Eukaryota; kingdom Metazoa; phylum Mollusca; class Bivalvia; order Mytilida; family Modiolidae; genus Bathymodiolus; species Bathymodiolus brooksi. The sequence continues at coordinate 46,164,380 of OY804586.1, forward strand.
ATATACAATAATTATTCCTTGTAGGGTGGTGCATTCGGAATATATCTTCCAACTGAGAAACCACGCGAGGAACGACGCTTGTAGATCGCATTGGTCAACTACTGGGTTAATTTTGTACGGATGACCGAATAAGAACTTTGAACTGAATATTATTGATATGAGAAGGCGCGGCCTTTGAAGAGGACGGAAATATATTTGAAATTAAAATAGTAGTGTTAAAAATTACTTTATAGAAAATTAAATTAAGTTTTGGAATAGTAAAAGAATGGAAAATTACGAATTTATTTTTTATTATACACAGAGACGTGCCAAAAGTATTCGGTCACTGTGATTTTTTACTATATATTTCATATAAAACCACATTTTTTAAAAACATTATTCCAAAGTCGACTCTTGTTCGATTTTGATGATTTTTTTTACCAACAAAAACAGGATTAAATGTAGTTTTACACTAATTTTAGCATAATTTTATAATCTATAATTTTTATGAGTTCACGATTTATACACAAAACTAAATTTTGAACGTCAAAAATACCATACAATGATAGTACATTTGAAGACAAATAATTTAAGTTTGTGTTTAAATCATGAATATTTAAAATCTATGCTTCCAAAAAATAGTTTAAAATAATCACAGAAAACTACGTACGTTCTCTCTTCTGTTGGTAAAACTTTCATCAAAATCGAACAATGGAATAATGCTTTGAAAAATTGTGGTTTTATATGAAATATATAGTAAAAAATTACAGTGACCGAATACTTTTGGCACGTCTCTGTATATTCAAAAATGTATTAACAAAGAACCTTATCTAAAAATTAATAATTTTCAGTAAAAGGAAAACAAATTCTCAAAATATTACCTTTAAGTGCTCATTTAAGCAATGCAGAAGTTTAAAATTTCTGAATAAAGATAATAAATTAATTTTGTTATTCTCGTATGTGCAGAAAAGAAGTTTTCAAATGTGTGCACATGCAGATATTTTGAACCAAGAAAACTATGTACAATAATCATTAATATTGAAATGATACTTTTTTTGTTCTTTTTCTTTAGGCCATTGTGTTGTCTTTCCTTCGATTTACGGATTATGATAACCGCTTTTGTATCTTCAAACTCTTCTTACCTATGTTATGAATGCTATTTATTCATTATTTATGATCTTCTTTAGAAATGGGATAGTTTTAAATGTACATGTATACACGTTTCTCCCTTCATATAAATGTCAAAAATAGTAATATGTGGTTGAAATAATATGCAACTTCTCCATGTTCTTAAAAATAAAACAGAAAAAATATATTTTTATCTTCCAATGCTCTTTCGACACTTCGTTTATTTTTACTTTACTAAGTTGTTAGTTAAACGTTCTTAGTTTTAATTAAAAGTTGTTTCCTTTTCAGATAAACATCCAAAATAGGTATTTTTTCACTTGCTTTTGGGTAACTCAAATTTTAGGAATATAGCTGTTTAGTGGGTTTGTTCTTTTACGCATTTATTCTTCATAACCACCAACAATGACAAACGCTATTTTCAAGCATTTGCGATTTTTTAAAATAAAAAATCTGTAATATAGGTCTATCCTTGGAGAATGAGCGGATTAGCATTATATAGTGTCTTAATACCACGAAGGGGGTCTCAGCAAGGATACAGAGAATGTTTTGGTGTTCAAAACGTGATACATGATATTGAATTCTGTGTAGGATAATGCATTTGGTTATAAATAATAATAATACCGAGGGAATACCCTCACCCGTCTTTAAATGAATCATTGAAGGGATCGGGAAAGTATTTTTGCCTTAATAAAAAAAACTATTTAAATATTTCATTTGTTACAGGTGTGAAACCTATAATTAATTTCTTTAAGGTTTTCTTCTAAATTTGTGTTTTTTCGAGCCTACCTGGCCATTTTATCTTAAGTTTAACCTTTCGAAGACCATACATTTTCTGAAACGTCCATGATTCCTCTACGTTCTGTCAAAATATCAGGCCATGTTTAAAGTCTTGCAGTGAAATGCCAGGCTATGGAAAATACCTACTCTAAAAATAGCTCTGTCATCCCCCAGAAATTCCCTATTTATAGGTCACGCATCAAATCCTCCATATCCATATTAAAATACAACTAAATCAATCAAATTTGGGCTCAAAATAATCCTTATACATTTAACTTCAATTATTCCATTCCATTCAGTATTTGTCACAATATAACAAAGTGAAAGGAACTTTTTTCTTTAAAAGGGACTACTTTTGTTCTTAGCTCTGATTGGTTGAATTACTGGTTTGACACCTACAGTTACCATTGATTTCCTACTATGCATGTATAAATATATAATGTAGTCCTTTCTTCAGAAACATTGGCAACCTTCTGTCTAGCTTTACTCCCGATGTTGTTATCACCGTGTATGCATTCACTGTGACCAGTTACCTGCTGTGACTTATCATATTAGCCTACAATTTTGCCTGTCCTAAGCCAGTGCTCGTGCAGATATTGCAAATTTGTCCAACTTCATTTTAATAATGGTGAAATGTCTTTTTAACTATTTTTCATATTACCCTAACCAGGCGAAAATGATGAGCACTAAAGGATAATTCATGCATCATATAATTTTTTCAAATACCCAATAGCTTGGGAGAAGCAGGGTCCTTTGCTAAATCATGTTCCATGATGAGGTAATTTTTGCATTTCCAATTGACACCACAATTTTATATAAAAGCCCACAATATGATCCCATACACAATTTGGTTATAAAGTTTGAAGTGGTTTCTGAGAAGAAGTGTTTGTATGTATTTTCCCCAGGATCTTTTATTTAACTGTGATAAATATGAGGAATTAAGAAAAACACTTTTTCACAAGATTAAATCATTGCCTGTCCAAATGTGAATTTAAATAGTTTCAAAAATGAAACAAATACATATTTAGTTGAGCTTTTTCTTCAAGGAAGTGATGATTTATCTATGGATGATAACATAGTTATATTTCAGTGTGTATATGAATTCATTGAAAATAGCAATAGATTTCTATAGATTCTATGCTTTGTAAATATTCTAAATTGCTATTGAAAATATAATTTGTATTAACTATTATGAGTAAATGAGTGTTTTGTCTTGTCTTGTATCATATGTATGTTGAGGAGACCAACTTTGTAGCCTTCAGGCTGTTTGCAATCCTCTTGAAATAAATAAAGCATTAAATTAAAATAACTATGTTCCATGCCAAAAGTGGTATTTTTTATTTTGTAATCTAGCTTCTGTACCAGACACTAATGTTGCATACAGTTACTTACATGAAAATACTAAGAAGAGTTGTTATTCCTGTTGGGAGGATCCTGATTTAAAATGAAAAGAAGATTTTCCAGATGCAAAACTTTTAACCAGTGTGAAAAAAAATTAACCTGTAGTATACTTTCTTTGTATTCCTATATATCAAGAATCATTGATATGCATACTAATAGGGGCAGAGCCTATCGCTCACCTTTCAATCTGCTTCGAGGAAACTTAATACAGCACCTTCCATAGGTGCTTACCAGCAAGTTTCGCTTCATTTGGCTAAGCAGTTACAGAGAAAAAGATTTTTATAAATCAACCAATCAGAAAATATAATTGCCTGTGGTGGCCATGTTTGTTAACGGATCTGAATTAAATAGCATTCTGGATAGAGGACCTTCCAAGTTTCGATTCATTTGGCCAAGCGCTTTCAGCGGAGATGATTTTTTAGAAATCAACCAATCAGAAACAAGAATTGCCTGTGGCGGTCATGTTTGTTAACGGATCGGAAATAAATGAGCAACTTTATAGAGGACTTTCCAAGGATGCTTCCTATCAAATTTTGATTCATTTGGCAAAGCGGTTTCAGAGGAGAAGATTTTTTAGAAATCAACCAATCAGAAACAAGAATTGCCTGTGGCGGTCATGTTTGTTAACGGATCGGAAATAAATGAGCAACTTTATAGAGGACCTTCCAAGGATGCTTCCTATCAAATTTTGATTCATTTGGCCAAGCGGTTTCAGAGGAGAAGATTTTTCAGAAATCAACCAATCAGAAACAAGAATTGCCTGTGGCGAACATGTTTGTTAATGGATCGTGACGAAATGAGCAATCTTTAGAGGACCTGCCATAGATGCTTCCTACCAAGTTTTACTTCATTTGGCTGAGGGGTTTCAGAGGAGAAGATTAAAATGTGAAAAGTTAACGGACGATGGACGCCAAGTGATGGCAAAAGCTCACATTGCCTTTGGCAAGGTGAGCTAAAAAGGGTGCAGTCGACTCGCAGCCGCAAGTAATAAAGTTTACCAGTTGCTTGCTCATGGTCGGTGGTTCTCTCCGGCTTCCTTCACCACTAAAACTGGTCGCCATGATATAGCTGATATATTGTTGAAAGTGGAGTTAAAACACCAAAAATCAAATCAAATCAAATCTGGACAATTATACAGGGGTAACAGGCGAAATATCACAGAAGGTATTAGCCAAGTTGGATATTAATTTTACTCTTATCACAAATACATATGCAGGGTCGCCCTAGGAGGTGTGGACCCCATAACATAATAATCATTGCTGTTCTCTGTAAAACCTAGTGTTTTTGTTTGTGTGTACTTGAACAGCTGAGAGTATGCAACTTCAGTGGGGTTCAATTGCCTTAAGGCAGATCCTGTATATATGGTTCATTCTACCTAGGGCCATTATTTCGTGTTGGTATGCTAGTTGGATTTACAACTACCCGTGCAATCAGTTTCTATCACCACTAAAGTTGTGATTTCGAATCCTGCTTGTGGGGAGGTGTGCTTGATACAACATTATGTGATAAAGTTTGTCAGTGTTTTTCTCCATTTTCCTCCAACAATAAAACTGACCACCATGATATAACTGAAATTTTGTTGACTGTGGCATTAAACACCATAACCCTAACTCTTCATTCTACCTATTAGTACAACAATGTATTACAACTTTTTGAAAATAGACAAAAAATATATATAATTTTTAACCAGAATATGTGGAATACTTTTTTGCTATATTTTGCAGCAGCCAGACAAGACATAACTTAGAAAATAATCCTACATAATATATCTCACTCAGGGCGAGGTGTACAACATTTTGTGATAAAGTTTGTCAGTGATTTGCAACATGTCAGTGGTTTTCTCCGGGGTCCTCCACCAATAAAACTGACCACCACAATATAACTGAAACATTGTTGAAAGTGGCATTAAACACGATCAAACAAACAAACCAAATATATCAGAAAATACATGTAATTCATTCAATCAATATTCAGTAAGTATGATGTTGGTCACCAAACTGGATGGTAATTATTAATACAAATGTAGATTGCAAAGTCATTATTTTTAATTTAGTTCATCAACTTTGTTGTCAATTGCTTGATAACTTATTTTCTTTTTTATACTCTTACTCTCAGCTGATACTGATATGTCAATAAAATATAATAAACATAGGCAAAATTTCAAAATCACTTTTTTATTAGAAAATCTGAGTCTTAATTCATAATAACAGTCTTTTATCCTACATCTTTGAACTATGAAAATGTCTTCAAATAAGTTGCATATGGTTATTTCTACTACATGTGCATGTATGTGATGTCATAAACAATGTAAAATTATTAATACAGATAAAATCCCTGTTTTTAATATTTAATAAAAGAAAAGGTTTTTAAAACAAAATGATAATCAAATAACCTCAATTTTTTTTATTGATTTAGTTAAAGTATTTGTACAAGGAAACTTCCTCCAAAATCATGTAATGTCTCAATAAATTAATTTTAAATTAAAAAAAAACCTCCCTTTCAGATCTCAGCTAACGTATTCCGATGAATAAGGTTCCTGTTAAATTTATAAAAAATTAACTAATTACTCATGTCACATGAAAAGTTGTCTATTTTCAGCTAAAAAAAAATCTTTTCACCCCTTCTCCCCCCCCTCCAAAAAAAACCCCAAATACTCAACAACATAAAATTTAGGATGAAGTCTTTGATGATTTGAAATGAAAGCTTAAAAAGCGTAAACATTAGTCATAGCAATGGTCCTCCTATGTTGGAATTTGATCTGTCATCTGAAACACTTCTAAGCCAACATCCAGTTCATGTTGTATTTGCTACCAAGTTCCTGACAACCATTCTGGAATCCATCAGCTGTAACAAAAAATAACATTATAGTACTTGATAACAGAAATTCTAAAATAATATGACATTTAAAAAAAATAGATGATGTCTCAAAAGAGGTACCAGTATTTTAAGGCAAACTTATGTTATATGTTAAAAGAATTCTCTATTTTATTAAAGATATATACCGGTACTTTGATTGTACCTCCCTCGTTTGATACTGTACATCACTTTCTCAGTCAAATCACAAACTCTGTAGTTACTCTATGTAGTACTAAGGTATATATATTGCTGTTTTGTCTTGCATGTAGAACACTACATGTTGATATCAATAGAGGAGTAACAGAATTTGACACTCATCTGATCCTGTATCTCTCATGCATTGTCGTTTCGATATGTATACATGTATAAAAGAAGAGGGTACTTTATTTACCAAATATAGGCCCACGAGGGGCATGAATATTCACATATATAATTATTTAAAACATAACATATATGTTTAACAAAGACAAAGATACAATTACATATACTTATAACATGTTATTTATATGCTCAGTGTGGTTGATATGTTTTACATCCAGCTATGATATATGTATCATATAAATATGATGATAAATAAATAGATAGAGCCGACTATTTGTATCCTACCCGTGTCTGAAACAGAGAGGCAAACACAATTATAACCTTTCTGCAGGAGACACCAGGTGACGGTGCTAAAAGGATGATAGTCAACCCTTAATTTTGAGGTACAGGTATGAGCCATTTATATCCTCCCTGTGTCTAAAGCAGAAAGGCAAGCACATCGGTTGCCCTTCAGCAGAAGACACCAGGGGAGGATGCTAAAAGGAATATATATAGATGGCTTCATCATGCAGTTTTATAATTATTGCATTCAAGTTTAAATCAAAATACATGTAGCTATCTGAGAAAACTAATTCTACAAGTACATAAATGATGAAGTTAGCCATCTGTTTGATCTGCATTGTTATATTCCTTTTTTCCATGATCATAGTGTTATTTTTAGTCAAAATAATGAATCTTCCAGCAATCCAGAGATTTGTATTTTTTACATGTAGGTCGCATTAATTTCTGTACTAACAGGAGGAAGCTGATCTAAAAATTGCTAATGAAAATTATAGCTTCCTGGAGTTATTTGGACTATGAGTGATATTACAGGCAGCTAATGACCAAGTGTTATTGGTGATATGGATATATACATATATGCATATCATTAACCTTTCAACCAAAAATTGTGGCTATTTTTAACCAGAAGCATTGTGAGTCATGTGACATGTTGGTTTGTAAACAAATGCAATTTAAGCATTATTTTCATTCTAAAAAATAATAATCAAATAAACCAATGTTAAAACATCTGAATTATATAATAAATTATGCAATCGGTCATTTTAAAGTCCTTGTAATGACACCTTTATTTTTTTTTCTATAGCCTCAAATTGCCCGCTATACCACAATATGCGTTGATCAATGAAGACGAACTTCCATGTAGAATGTTTAACTGATTTTACATCGAAACTTACCAATTGTGATATAAATAAATATAAAATCCTAATTTAAATCCAACTACTGAATTTCAAGTCAATAATTTCACCAGATCATGTTCAATTCAGCGATACAAAAATATCTCAGGTACAAGGCTTCATGAAATAAATATGGCCTCTCTTCCGGTTTCATAAAGCTGATATTTGACATCTGAGTGTCAAAATTTTCAAAATTTAGATGACAAATGTAAACTCATATGGATCTTAAATAATGAAGACCCAACTATACTCAGATATCTTTGTCAATATCTTTTATCAACAACTATTTGATTAAATGGAATTGGAGATCTGCAAACTGGATGACCTGCATTGAGCATGAGAAAGAAAATATTTTTTTTGGCATCGTCCCTTGATGCTCGCTGCTGGTTATCCCTTACAAGTTGTTTCGGCCTTATGACAGATTCGGCCGTAGTTGATTCGGCCTTAGTTGATGCGGCCTTACGCAAATCCGGCCTTATATCAAATTGATGTTCCGGCTTTATCATATATGTATGCGGCCTACGGCAAATCCGGCTTTATATCAAATGGAAAAGAATAATTAAAAAATAAAAGTTCTATTTAAATTTAAAATATTATTTAAATATTCATGGATATGATGAATAAAATATTGGAACTTGTAGTGTTTTCACAAGATTTACTCGTAACTCAATATGAAAAGCCATAATAAATCGTTATTATTTTAACAATTTTTTAATTAGTAATTTTTGGTAATAATGACGGAAATCATTTCCATTGAAGTTGATGATTAGAAAAACAATTCAGGTTGATATACCAAGCTGTCAACAAGCGAAATTCCTTAGATGTTCCCTTGCAATTAATTATCATTTGTTTAATAGTCGTATAATTGCACTGGCAGTATGATTATAAGGGTTACCAAAAAGTAAAAGGAAGCCATACTATAAATTACTCAAAAAGTACTCCAATTCTTTTGATGAAACCGCACTAATATATGCACATTTTGGTGATGGTCCTACTATTTTCAAAACTATCAACTATGTCGTTTCCTTGTATTGTGTGTGAGCAGAAAGTCCGTCCAAAGCAGCATGCTTTAGAGTGTGACAGTTGTTTCCAGTGGCAACACAGACTATGTAATTGTAGGACCATCACTTAATTATTTACTCAAATCATCACAATGTGTCGTTTTATTGTATATATCATATATATCCATAGATACACATCATTCTTAACTGAGGCCGCATTAATTAACCAAGGCCGTATCAACTAAGGCCGAATCAACCAAGGCCGCATTTGTTTAAGGCCAGATTTGCATAAGGCCGAATAGTGTTCAGGCCGGATCAACTCGAAAGCCTGGTTATCCAAAAGCTCTGATCCCTTTCCATGTTCCAAACAATATTCCTTCCACATCAACATGGCCGGTCTGCACTAGACACAAGTAGGACTTTATCAGTTCCTTTTAGCATCGACTCAAGGTGTCTCTTGCAGATTGGTGATGAATCACTTGATATATATGTATTAATCTCGTTGAGATTAGGATTCCGAAGAAATTTTCTGTCTGTTCTTCATCCTAAAGATACAAACAGAAAATTTCTTCGGAATCCTAATCTCAACGAGATTAATATATGTATATGTTCTCTCTCAACCCCCCCCCTCTCATATATATGTGAGTAAGTGTATGTACGTTTATGCACAGGCACTCGAATTCCGGACCCCCTTTTTCCTCATTTGGTCCCTCCCCCGATTATGGTATGGATCTTTGTCTGGAAATATATCTTTGAACCATTTATCCATATTTTACAACATTTCGTGTTACAACTCTCTCGTTCTACTATCTTTTGTTTCTAGGTCCAGCTGCCGCATTACTTATATATACATAAAGGTATGAAACAATCGTCAAAATACAAAGAGGGAATCCTCGCTTCGACTCGATATTTTACAATAACGCGCCAGTTTTAAAAAGGACCTTCGTTTGTCCTCGTCTCAAAAATGATTTCCCTTCATTCCTATCTAGTTTATACGTACGAACAACAAATATTTATTGACGAAATTCAAGTTTATTCTCGACGACACATCCAACTTTCCTCCACTCGTGCCCATTCAGGAGGTCAGCCGAACATATTTTTTTCGCGCTATTTCATTGGTCGGAAAGATTTTCGGAACTTTTTTAGCTTGTTCTTCGCTATGCACGGCCAATCCATTTCGTATCGAGAGGCCCATTAAGCGGGAGTTTTAAATAAGAATAAAAGAATACAAGTTTCAACAAAAATACTGTTATTTTGGCAAAACTTTCAAAGAACAAGCACGAGAAGTACACGGCAGATTAAATCTAGGACTCTGTTGATGAACTTTTTTTTCTTCTTTTTTTTTGGAGAAAGGGGGGTGGGGATAGATGATGTTGTTAGGTATATATTGGTTTGTTGTTGAAGATTCAAGCAGAAAAGCGAAGCTGGTTGTTTCCTTGTATGTTGTTGGATTTTGTTTTATGTACAATATACATGATGTACATTTACCCATATCCATTCTATTTTTCAGGTAAATAACATAATTAGAACTTTTCATGAGTATCGCAACAAATTTTGATCTTTAATTCTTTCTGTAGCCGAAAGAAATATTATAAAAATTCTGGTTTGAACAATACACACCTAAAATTGTGGATGTAAAAAAAAAGGGGGGGGGTAATTACTCACAAAAATATTTTTGTACCTAGACACGTATTATTTTTGGGTCTAATGTACTCTTTTTTTTGGGGGGGGGACAACATTTGTGTTGTATTTTTTTATTGGTTTATTGAAACATGAAGTACTAAATGTTTTACTTATTGTAACTGTTTAAATCAAAACTTGGCATCAGAAATTGCATTAAGAGGGGTTTTTTTTCTTGTTTTTTTTTTTATTATTTTTTTTTGGGGGGTTCATTAATAATTTGTGTTGAGCCTAGGGACACAAATGTTGATGCCCCCCCCCCCCCCTCCCCCATGTAAATTAAAGAATATTTTGTTCTTTCCTATGTTTTTTGCAAAGGCCATTGCAGTTGGAATTTTACACGTAACTCCCTAAACAGAGAAGAAATACAAAATATTTTTCCATCAATAATTATTCTTAACATATTTTTGCTTTTTTATTGCTACTGAGTTGCTGTTGGTGATTGCAAACAGCTGTCTAGAGAGGCACTTGCCACATGGATTGCTGTTTGTGATTGCCAATAGTACATCTATTTTGCATGTTTGTTTAAATGTACTGTAATTGCTATTATTTTATGTAGTGCTTGACATAAGTTGTTATGTTTATATCTGTATAGTCGGTTTAAGAGCACTTTAGGGCTCATGTTGATTTGTTGTCTATGTATATATATACCGACTCTAAATAAAATTTACTTACTTACTTACTTACTAATCCCTTCAATGCAGAAATTTCTTTTGAGGCATATTTACATATACCTGTTTCTAAGGCAGAAGAGGGGAATTATGAAAGCTACAATTTACAAGGGGTTTACTTATGTACACTGTCTTTTTGTTGTTTCTGGGATAGGGGTTGAGGAGCGTTAACTCATTTTTATTTTTTGACAAGCCTAAAAAGGAGATTGTTTTGCTTTATGATAACTAGTGTCCCTTTCTCTCTGATCTTTTCTGTGATCAAATGGTCATCCGTCAAAATTTATGTTTGAAGTGCATTTTTCCATTTCAGACAATATTCTTACCATGTCACTAGGTTCATCATTTTTTTATGGTGCCTATATAACACATTGGCTGAAAATGTTTACTTTCCACTTTTATTCTTATTTAAAACTCCCGCTTAATAGGCCTCTCGATACGAAATGGATTGGCCGTGCATAGCGAAGAACAAGCTAAAAAAGTTCCGAAAATCTTTCCGACCAATGAAATAGCGCGAAACAAAATATGTTCGGCTGACCTCCTGAATGGGCACGAGTGGAGGAAAGTTGGATGTGTCGTCGAGAATAAACTTGAATTTCGTCAATAAATATTTGTTGTTCGTACGTATAAACTAGATAGGAATGAAGGGAAATCATTTTTGAGACGAGGACAAACGAAGGTCCTTTTTAAAACTGGCGCGTTATTGTAAAATATCGAGTCGAAGCGAGGATTCCCTCTTTGTATTTTGACGATTGTTTCATACCTTTATGTTAATATAAGTAATGCGGCAGCTGGACCTAGAAACAAAAGATAGTAGAACGAGAGAGTTGTAACACGAAATGTTGTAAAATATGGATAAATGGTTCAAAGATATACTTCCAGACAAAGATCCATACCATAATCGCGGGAGGGACCAAATGAGGAAAAAGGGGGTCCGGAATTCGAGTGCCTGTGCGTTTATGTGCATATATCTCTTTTCCTGCCCGAGTGTGCCTGCACCACAATTATTGATATTTCACCGCGAATATTTAGTTTGATATATTGTTGTTGTGTATCAATCATAATTGTTATTTGTATTGTTGTTGTGTATCAATTATAATTGTTATTTGTATATGCCCTCCTGGAGCCCTGATTTGGTTAATAAACTTATTTCTATTTCTATTTCAAAGATCATACCTAAGAAACTTTTCGTACTTCCTGTATATTGCGATTGGTCGTTATTAATATATTGATCATGTGATTAATATGTTTAACAAATATTTCGTATGCATGTTAACCTGATTTGTGACCCGTCAGAGGTCAATACTTTTGTTAGTCAAAAATAAAATATATAATGCACGGGTATGTGGGAGTTTTGCTACGTGACAAAGGTGAATAAAAGTTGAAACGTGGAGAGAACTGTGTTAGTTCGTCGTACTCGTAGCGGTTGCTAATAAAAGTTGTAACCCTGCAGGGCCCTGGGTCCAAAATCAATAATTCGTGAATAAATAGTTATTTATGAAGCTTTTTTCCTGAAACTTGGATATATTTTGTAGAAATATACAACATATTATAAAATATAATTTTTTTTGTAAAAAAAATATTTTTTAATGACGTTTTTGGCACTTTTGATGATTAAAACTAATAAAAGTTGTAACCCGGGCCCTGGTACAAAAATCAATAAATCCTTATTTAATAATGTCCTAGGAATTCATCATTTTGGACAGAGTTCCACAATTTTGTCTGAAAAAAAAAATATTGACAATATATAATATCTTCATCAATTCTACAATTCTGTTATAAATAAAAGGGTTATTTGCATAAAAATTAATGAATGTTGTCTCTTGCAGAATAGTATTTACTAGTAATTGAATGAGCATGTTCTTGACTTTATATTTTTTTTGGTATTGTGTACAAAATATTATTTAATTATTCTTAACACAAATAACATACAATGTACACAGTCTTCATGTTTTGTTTCTTGCTTTACAATCACCCTTACAAAATATTATTGATATAAAATCCAAATTTGAATTTTAAAATGAAATCCCATAATACTATGAGGTAGCAACACTTTGTCAAGTTTGCTTACTATTTCAAAAATTATTAAATGGAGTTACCATTGCAGGATAAATAGATAATATTAATAGAAACAGATGACAATAGTGGGTCTGTCTGTCTAACAGGATTTTGGTAGTTAATATTTGTTAATTTCAACATTTAATAAAAATTAAAACATAAAACTGAGGTTTAGAAAAGTTTTAAGTATAAAATAATTGTCTCAGTAAGGGACCGACCATTTAACTTGCAGGGGGGTTATGGTTTTTTGTTTCGTTCAGAATTTTTTTTTCCGACAACACAAGAGTTAGAATATTTATTTTTTTTGTCGCGCAAAGCGCAAATTTTTTTTCCAGAATTTAACATTAGGTTATATGACAAAAACTCTGAATCAGATTATTTCTTTTTCCTCCACCAAAATCAGAATATTTTTTTCAGCAACATTGGGAATCAGAATATTTTTTTAGAAGGGATCCTAAAACTATACATGAATTTTTATTATTAAAAAGTGTTGGGTGAAATTGTAAATCAGACAGACTTTATTTGTGCAAAGCTATTATTGCAATAAATCAAATGCAAGAGAAAAATCATAATTATCAACAAAGATTACAATAATGTCATTCAAAGTGATATGTTTTTGTGTGAATAGTACATAATCATCTGTATTATGTTTTTAATAGCCAAAACGATAACATGAATCGATGATATACTCGTGCTTACTATAAACTTTACATAAACATAAGGTAGGCGTGTCTAAAGTAACGATAAACAAACAATATGGCCAGGAAATGAAAACGATTATCTCCCTTGGCTATATACTCGGCCATTACAAAATATAGGGGGGTGCTAATGTGTGTATCGTGTTAGGTAAATGAGTTTGCCAGACATTTATTTATTGATATATTGTGACAAAATATGGATGTAATTGTTTAAAATATATATTTCCCAATGAGGTTTGTATTATTTTACATTCAACATACGTCTTCATGTAAAATTTTGGATGTGAAGTAAAATACAATCAAATTTTGGACCAAATGTTACCAGCGAGCCTCTGGTAAGATCAGGATCAGAATCAGGAAGATTTTTAGTTTGACAAATTTTTCTGAATGGCTTTTTGTTCTTTTGTAAGGTATTTTTACCTTAATAATTATATATAAAAACAGAAAATATAGGTTATATATAATTATGAAATAAATTAATTAAAAAAATCACGTGTTTTCTTAGAATATGGTAAATCCGAGGATTTATGATATGCAAAGCAGATGTTTGTTTACAAACAATAATTATATATATAAGTGTATTTTGTAAACAACTGATGGTACGTAGATACATTGTATCTAACATAGTTAACACTTAATCCAAATTTTATTTAGCATACATATGCATTTTGATTATTTTATTTTATGAATATGAATTGTTATTAAAACAGAGGATCTATTTAGATCATAGATGGGCTTCAAACTCCTACAGGAGTACAGACAGTATTGTAAAATATTTATTTCATTTTTTTTTTTAAATATAAGCTTATAGACAAACTGTGTTAATCACTATTGATTCAATTTTTTTTTACAAAAAGTTGTTCAGTAGTATGCGAGCTTAAGCGAGCTCTTTATGGTATACAATGTGTACTTAGGATTTTTTAACAAACATGGCTGAACATACTGTCGAAGAATTTTTTTTTTTACGCTTTGTAAACACCGGTTTCCGTGTAACACACTAACACACTCAACTAATGAAGATCTTCTTAACATAAAGCGCAAAGGTGATCCTGAAGTCTCGTATCCTCTCTCGTACGTCTGATACCACTGAAACCCGGAACCCGTGTGTAATAAAAGTCATTTTGTTAGCTTGTTTTACTTATATTGATATTTTTTAATTTATTAAATCTCTTCTGACATACTGACTAGAATTTTTGTTTCTACGCGGAAGTTAACTTTTGAGATTTCGTAAGGAACGATAAATCGAATAAAGGAACGACAGCTCGATTGAATGAGACTAGATTCGGCCCTAAAAAAAGTCGTCCCCAATATATCTCGGCCCAAAGCATCTCGACACTTTTTATTGCACTGGATGAGCGTGAAATTGCCAGATAATTTTCAGATGCGCGAGTATTCATGGCCGTGCCGGTTTCATATTAATTTTATAATACTATACAGTACTATGATTATCTCCCTTTATTTATATTCCTTAAAAAGCATTTTCCCCAATAATTATTGTTAATTCAACTTTTTGCATTTAATTGTTATATTTTGAAATTGTTATCATTATTAAACAATAACTTTTTTTATGTTCATATTTATATGAATATTATAGTTGCAATTATTTAAATTAAATATACCTACCTTGAAGAACTTTCGATTTATTTATATAATCAACGCCCACTTTCTTATAAATATATTGCCGAATTTCCTTCGATATTTTCCGATTTATTTCGGTCGATTCTAAATTTGCATAGACACTTCAAATACGTCAAAATATTATCCAATGAAAAGTTTCTCGATATACGAGAACTAGACGAGAATTTCCTTACTTATTATAAAATCCCGAGATATATCGAATGGTAAAATCGGCCATTATCTAGCATCATTATTTGCTGATTCCATCCCCTTTCCATATGACATCCCCTGATATGGCTGACAATTTAAATATTAAAAACAAAATTGATGCAGCATATGAACACACACCAATTAATTCCTTTGATTACCAATATTCTGAACAAATTACGCATATTCGATTGTATTTAAAACTAGTATTAACGTATGTACATTTCGGATAAAATAAGATTATTAATTGTGCCTTATTTTGATATTATTTGATATTATGGTGAAACCCCGTTGAGATGTGCGTGGGTGCTCCACACTGTTGGAGGAACTGTGACACGGAATCCTGCGGCCAATGGGATGCTGAGATGCATGACCTCGAAAACCTCCTGCCCGGAAGTAGCCTGGACCCAGTCTCATTCCAGATCTTGCAGCCGGAAAAAGCTGAAGTACTGATATAGGGGGCACATCAGTTAACCAGCCAATAGTACAAAATAGAACACCAGGAACTTTGAAAAAAATATTCAGTTGTTTCTTGATTATGACATTTTTTACAGTTAATCCTATCATATTTGGTTAGGTTTTAACTGCAAAAAAACACGTCATTTGTTGAAATATAACCACATATAAAAACATGGATGTCAAATTACTACACCCTGTGTGGAAGGATTTCCTGGATACTGTAAATACTGTTGTTTTGACCGGATATTGAAAACAGCTGATTATTTTCTTATTTGACATACAATGTATGTTTCAAAGTGGATCAGAATGTGGACCTTGGACCAAAATAATAGGAAAAAGTTGTCTTGTTATCCAGAAAATTCATTTGGATTTTTAATGATTTTTTTATTTACAATGTAAGTCAATGGTGGAATATATAGTGGTGTGCCCTCTTAAGTATCATAGTATTGAGGTAATTATTGCATGTTCAGATAATTAGCGGGTGGCTATCTCGTTTGGAATTAGCAAGCCCATAGATACGAGAATACGATAATTGATCCCTGGAATGCAAATACGCAAGTAGAGGGATATAATTATACAACAATATTAACAAATGCTGTTAATATAAAATGGCATTTTACATGTAAATATTGCACAAAACACTTGGATAACAGCTTAACAGATCAATAATCGTATATATAATTTATATAAATGTAAAGAGAAATCATTTCTACATAACGTAATAGCATCTATATATATTTGGAAACCTCATATTTTGGTAATTCTGATTTTCTTACCCTCCGGTCCGTAAATATTACTTTTTCGGAAAACGTCCAATATGGCGGTAATCAGGTCATTAAACAGGCCTGATTCTACACATATATGTCCATTTTTTCTTGGTTTTCCACGACGTATTTATTTCGTGGTTCACACTGGGCCGGTTCGTTTCTGCAATGACCGGTATACACCTGTCATGTGACCGGCGTACACCGAATTTATAACAGCACAAAAGAACGACACGGCGTGCCTTCAAAATGGCTGGCATTGGATGATTAGCTGCAGTTGCATATGTTTCAATGGTCCTTATGGAATCCCCAGACGATGAAGAAGGTTCCATTACGTATCTTTTTGAGTGCGTATTTAAAAAATAAATAAATAAATTGTAATTAAATACAAATGTAGTTTCTAATTAGAAGAAAGAAGAAGAAATTTGCCGTTTGACAAGTTTAAAGATTTCCAGTCAAATCGGCCCCAAGTCAAATCGGCCTCAAAATGAAAGTCCAATCGCCCCCCCCCCCAAATAAATAAATAAAAATTATGTATTAATATAAATTAATATTTTTGGTTAAAAAATGTAAAATTTAAATTTGATTGTTGAGCGGATTCTTTTATTTTCGTATCAATGGTAAACATTTACTGGTACAAAACACAACTGTACTAGGGGTACCTGTATAATCCGAAACGAAACGAAACGAAACGAAATTTATCGAAACGAAACGAAATTTACCGAAACGAAACGAAATAGTTTTGATTTATTTCGTTTCGTTTCGGTAAATTTCGTTTCGTTTCGGTGAATTTCGTTTCGATTTCATTCACTTCGTTTCGTTTCGATTTCGTTTCGCATTATACAGGCACCCGTTTATCTTTCAACTTGTGGAAGCTTGTCATCAGTACAATAAACATAAAACAGACATAATTAAAATATGTAATGCGTTGTTTGTCATTGTTCATCAATAAAAAAAAATTGGGGAAACAATTATGTGCATAAAGTGCCTTACGGTTGCTAGAACGAATCATTCTGTCATTTAGAAAGCCCTTTCTATCATTCTATATTTATCGTTTACTTATCTGACTTTTTTTGCTGCTGCTTTCTAGCAGGCTTTCTAGCAGCACACAAAAAGTCAGATAAGTAAAAGATAAATATAAGATGGTAGAAAGGGCTTTCTAAACGACAAAAAAGATTCTTACCTAATTTTATGTCCGCCATCTTGGGATGACCGTAATTACAGTTACGGTCATCAGCTTTACCCCAGTGAATCTAAGCTGGTATATTTCTTTGCCGAAATTTTTTTATTGCAATGTGCAGTTATATTTCTTACTATTGTGTAAATGCCTCGTCGTCAGTGGTTCTGGATTTCGGTTAAATTTACTTACCGAGATAAAATCGTAGATCGCAGTTTCGTCCATTGCATTCCTTGAACAGCGAAAGAGTAAAGAGAACCTGGATTCCACGTGATTTAAATTAAATTGTTTTAAAGATAAAGAAAGATAAAAGGTGTTTTACTGCTTTGTAGTAGACTTCTTGTGTGCTGATTGGTCAGCTACATCCTTTGATCTAGCGTGGGATTGTCGAAACACGCCGGCTTCTTCAAAGATTCGATCCTCTTTAACTGAAAACTTTTTCTTATACAATAAAGATGCGGTATTTCAGTGATGTCTCCTTGATTCTAAATCTAACTGACATAATTATCACATCTTTTCTTCATTTTACTTTATTTTCAGTCAAAGTAAAAATTGAATAACGAACCAATTGCATGTATTCAACCCAACTAAGCTACAAAGGGAACTACCATTTAACTTGAAAAAGGGGGGGGGGGGGGCATGTCATTTTTTTCTATATAATTTTCCGATTCTGAAGCTTGGAAGAAACAAGTAATTACTCAAAAGTAATTAATTTTTTTAGTTATTTGGCTGGGTTAGAAACAAATATAACATTTCACGCTTGTTAAGTTTTCAGGTCATATAGACGTAAAATTCCCAAGTATTGTGTCTGAACTTGATTCTTTTTTACTTCTTGCCAAAATTAATGGAGAGGTGGCGCTTGCACTCCTCGCAGCCCCTTCCTATGTGCATGTCTCCTCCCCTCTTCAAGTTAAATGGCCGATCCCCAAGTCTTAAAAAGAAATTTAACATGTAGTTTTGCAAGGTGAGTGTACCGTTTTGTGCAGTATACCGTTAAAATTTTGCCAGATTGGTCACCGATTTAAAATGTATTTTTATCTCGACAGTCTTTCTTATAATAATAGAAGCCATAATTTGTTGCATATTTGAATATGAATATATGTTGTTTATCTCATCGTTAGCAAGGGGTAAACTTTAAGAAAATAATGAAAAAAATTCTCACGGGCAAAAACTGAAAAAATACATATAATAAATAATTGAATAATTAAACAACAACGGTAATTTTGCAATTATTTCGAAGCGACACTAATAAGCATTCTCATGTAACAGTACCCGGCCTACCTTTCAAAATGGTGGGGGGTCTCCCGGGGCCGCTGGACCCCGAACCCTGTACATACGGATTCTGATGCCAATTTTAGACCCAATCTCAAGACTTGTCTTACTAAAGCCTCTTTAAGCCCCAATTTTTGAAGAATAATCCAAGCAAAAACATATACCCCTTTTCAACCATTTGTGACAAAAAGATTATCCCATGCCAGACATATAATCAATAATAGGACCCCGATTGTCAGAACATCACCATGTATATAGGAAGTAATATCCCCCCACGTAACAGTCATTTTCATTTTGTCATTCGGCACAGTATTGCTGGAATATCACTGATGTGGCGTTTAGCAGTCAACAATCGATGAATCAATCAGTTCGTCATTGCTAGATGAAGAACGATTTCTTTAAATATAACCTGGAAAACAATGAACTTTTCTGCTATCCTTTTCTACGCTTAAATGATACTTTCTCTATTTTTTTCGTTTAATTTTTGTTTTGTATATCCCCAAGAAATTGTTTCGTTAAAATAGGTTTTATTTCATTTTGAATTATTCCGTTTCGTTTCGTTTCGATTTCGTTTCGTTTCGGTAAATTTCGGTTCGTTTCGGTGAATTTCGTTTCGATTTATTTCGTTTCGTTTCGTTTCGTTTCGATTTCGTTTCGCATTTTACAGGTACCCCTGTACTAGACAGTATTAATTCTTCAATGGATGTATTTAATTATTTTGTTGAATAGTGTCCAAACAATTTAAGAAATAATTAAGGGACCGACCATTTAACTTGTAGGGGGGGTTATGGTTTTTTGTTTCGTTCAGAAGTTTTTTTTCGGACGTGATGAGTTAGAATATTTATTTTTTTTGTCGCGCAAAGCGCGAATTTTTTTCCACAATTCAACATTAGGCTATATGACAAAAACTCTGAATCAGATTATTTTTTATTTCCTCCACCAAAATCAGAATATTTTTTTCAGCAACATTGGGAATCAGAATATTTTTTTAGAAAAAACTATAACCCTCACCTTCAAGTTAAATGGTCGTTCCCTAAATTTGCATGTTGACAATAGTAAACAACAAAAATGGCAGACATGTGATTTCCCGGTCTGAAAAAAGAGTGAAACACATTGTTCTTGTTTATAATACGCACCCTCCTGCAAAATAAAGACGTTATGTAAAATCCAGCGCATTATGCACAATTAACAATACATATTATCAAATTGAATAAAAAAAACATAATAATACAATGATTTGATCTGGGGCCGATTTGACCTGCTACCAGTTTAAAAAAAAGTCATGCACCAAAGTTTCTGAATATGAATTGTGTCCTATGTTTTTTTTTTCTTCAAATATTTGTCGGTCAAAATATTCTTAAACACATGGCATTTAAGCAAACAAGGCAAAATTGACGATTTAAAAAAAAAAGTTTATGAAAAGCCGCCCACTATCGGATTTTATTTTAAAAATATATAATATAAATCTCTATTCCGATAGAAACGATATCCACTGAATTAATTCGCTTAATGTCTACGGTTATCGTTTGAAGTCTATCGACATCGTTGCGATGAAAGACATAACTGACTTCTGCTTTTGACGAAGCTAAAACCTTAATACAGTTACTAAATACAAAGCGCAATGATGAACAGTTTGATTGTTTATTCAGTAGAGCAGAAACAATTGCGGAACGATTAGAGGTAGACTTAAAACCAAAGCGACGTGTTGGGCGTCAGGACCATCGGGAAAATGCTGCACCGGATACAAGCCCAGTGAAACATTGTCGCATACACCTTTTTTCCCCTTAATAGATCACGTAATATCCGAAATGGAGAGACGCTTTCCAGATGACTTGAAAAGTCATATGACGGGATACTATTTAATCCCTAAAAGCCTGAGAAATTTAACTCCCAATGCTACTGAATCATTGTCTGTCGCTTTTGACGCAGATCTGCCTTGTAAGGGAGACTTTTCGGAGGAAATTGAAAGGTGGAGACTTAAAGTTGGTGATAATCCTGTTCATCAAAATATACCTGGGCTGCAATCTACACAAACTTGCACACAAAGACCTTTATCCGAATATTCATACTATTTTTACATTGTTGATTGTTCTGTATTTTACAAACGCTCATTCTCGGCCTTGCGCAGACCTAAGACCCGGTAAGGTCAACAATGACGGGATACCGTTTGTGTGGCTTAGTAATGCGCCATTTTCACAGAAACATGGCTGTGAATCGAGAAAACATTTGAAGACGATATGATCCCTCTGGCCACCGGAAAATTGGAAGATTTTTTATGGACAACTAAGACATGTTCAAATTTTAATTCTTCTTACAATTAGTGATTACATAAAAAATATATGTTTCGAACTCTCATTTTTAACATTTATCCCAGCCCTGTACACGAAAACGGGATGTTCAATATGTCTGGGAGTAAATACCTGTTATCAAAACAATCACGATGTGCCAATTTCAATGGTGATGCATTTACAAATTTCAGGAAATATTTACATCATAGTAATGATTTGCGGGAACAAAACAGACAATTGCCCTTCACAACTGATGGACTCCCTGCTGATGGAGCTTTGAAGTTTTTGCACTACATTAAGTAGCTAAAAAATGTATACAGAATTCAGGTCCAAAAACAAGATTGATGTTAACAACAAATGTAAATAACTATATAGTTTTTCTTTGGTCAAAACTAAAAATAGACAAATATATGATCTAGTCCTGTGTCACCTCCACATTGCTAACAAAATTAATAAAATTAATTATTGCTT
This sequence comes from Bathymodiolus brooksi, assembly GCA_963680875.1. Taxonomy (NCBI): domain Eukaryota; kingdom Metazoa; phylum Mollusca; class Bivalvia; order Mytilida; family Modiolidae; genus Bathymodiolus; species Bathymodiolus brooksi. The sequence continues at coordinate 46,186,377 of OY804586.1, forward strand.
ATTGCATAGTTGACCTACAAAATGTCAACCAAACACAGAAAAATTGAAAGCTTTAATGGAACTAGTACTTTGATGAACGATGATTCTCCAAATTAATGATATTTGTGTAAAAAAAAAAATTTGCCAAAGACATTTGATGTATTAGGCTAAATTTTAAATTTAATCAATATATTCTGAATATAAAGCCTCCAAATAAATATTAAAATGATTGAAAGAAGTGAAAGTGGTATTGCACTAACAATGATTTGTTGCAGACGAACATAAGAAGCCTGGGTTACTACCAATCTCCCATACAGAGATGTCGGTCCTTGCAGGCTCTCTATCTCTGTAAACGTCTCTATTTTACAAGATTCCTGTAAAATATTAATATACTCTAGATTTTGCTTCTAAGACGCTATTCGTCTTTTTTGCATATATCTTTAGTTTTGACGTGAAATATGATTTTATTTGAGGCGAAATACCATTTTAAAAAAGCTATATTTATAGGGACTATATTTTTGTGAAACGTTTTCCTATTCTGAGTAATTTGGTTTACTTATTCATCCGATAAAATGTCAACATTAGATACAATTGTTAAAGATTATAACAAGAACATCGTGTTGAGGGACTGTCAAAGGCAAGCTTATGAATATCTACATCACAAATTGTCACATGATCGTTCGTTACATGACCACGTGTTTTGGGACTACTTTTGAGATGTTTACAGAGATAGAGAGCCTGCAAGGACCGACAACTCTATATGGGAGTTTGGGTTACCACTAGTGACCGAGTAAAAAAACAAATATCAACTTTTCCGCCATCGTTGTTGTTGTCTTGTAAATTCCTCCGATGACTTCGGATCACCATGTTAATTTAAACAGGTTAATTAAATGTCATATTCGGTATTGGTGGAAAAATAAATTCCAAGTAAAGTTTTCGGCAAATTATAGTCACAATCGGGTTTAAATGTTCACTGCCCTATTATTATGGATATTGGAAATGAGATTGTGGCTTATCTCCTCTATATCTGCTATATTATCACTATGATCCCCAAGAATGTCACTAACTCTGATTTTGGAGCTATCCATTAAACACTCCATGAGGATTTCAGTGTTACTCATTATCTCGTCAACTGTATCACTGCTATAGTGTCTAGCCATTAATAATCTTAGGGTGGCGAGATGTTTTTCGCGAATGTATGCGTGTGCCGTGCAATGTAATATTAGGTGTTCTCTGTCCTCACTGTCGTTTTTGCATAGTAAGCATGTAGGTGAGACTGAGTGTTGGTTAATTCTTGCAAGGGCTGCTTGTAGGGTGTATGTGCCAATGATGATCTTAGCTTTGATGTTAGCTTTCATGACGGCTCGTGTGTTGTTAGGTACTGTGTGCCAGATCGGGTGTGAGTTTCTGGTTGGATGTTTTTACAGTGTGAGGTACTTTAGTGATGTTTTATCTTTTACCTCGTTGTACCATTCAGTCATGTGATGTTCTTCGACTGCCTTATTCAGCATTGTCTTCCATTTCCATTTGGTAGGTGACATTTCCATTAAGTCGTATGCAGTTGGTAAGCTATACTTCTGTAGTAGTTTTCCTATGTGTGTGAACCAGCTGTTGCAGTTTTGGTCTTTTATAGCTAGCTGTCTCCTGGCAATTTCATGCTCGACAAACTCTTTATTAGCAGCAATATTGTAGAACGTTGTTAAGGTGTTCTTCTCTATTTGTGTGGTAATTGGTATGGCTCCAAGTAGTGAGTATACTGCGATGGTTGGGCAGCGATCTATTAGCCCTTGGATTTGTTTGAGTAGTCGTCTTTCAAAAGAGAGTAGTTCTTGTTAATCTCCTTTGGTAAGGGTTATCGCTTTTAATCCATAGATGATGCGTGGCCTGCAAAAGGTGGTGTAGTTTTTAAAAGACACATCTGGATTTATGCCGTTTTACCATGTAATCCAGCGCCTAGTAGTGCGCATAGGGTTCTTCTGCCTCGTTGGATTCTGCTAGTTATGTGGGATCAGCCCGTCTTATTAGTCCGATGTGCTTGGTTGACTGTACTTCTTCAATCTCCTGTTTACCTAGTGTCCATGTCTGTGTTTGCCTATTTCTTCCTCCATTGACTATAACAACATCACTTTTTGTTGAGTTGATGGTAACCTTGTCCCTTCTGGTCTCATTGTGTACAATATGTAATGCATGTTGTAGGTCTTCAGGGTGGTACGAAATCAAGGCTATATCGTCTGATACTGTAGGACAACCGATGAACGTAGTTCCAATTTTGGTCCCAATGTTGTTATCCCTAAGAACGTCTAGGAGTTGGTTGTTGTAGCTCTTGTACAGTGTTGGCCCCTTGTCTTATACCTTGTTGTGTGAGGAAGCCAGTGCTGAACTTTCCTTTCCATTTGACTTTTGTCGTTGCCTCAGTTTGTAGCATCCGTATTACAATCCATGCATCATCATCTATATTGTAGTGGTAGAGTTTGCTGAACAGGATGTTATGGACGAGCTTGTCGAATGCTTTTTCTGCATCTAAGGTGGTTATGGAGACCGTCTTGCCGTTGTCCTTGGCTTCGTTTATCCCCTCTGTTGTAACAACTGCAGCGTGTATAGGTGATGTTTTCGCTGTGAATCCTCGTTGCATTGGATTCTGTACATTGGTCAGGGTTGGTTCTGTATGGTCTTTAAGTATACTTTCTAATATTTTGCCTAGGACTGGGGTTACTGCGATGCCTCTATAGTTACCTGGAATTTTGGGATCCTTTTCTTTCTTTAGGACAGGTGTAAGTAAACCAGTTTTCAGTACTTCTGGAATGTTGTAGTCCTTTTTTGCTGCATTTAACAGGGCTGCAGTGTAATTGGCGATTGTCTGGCCTCCTTTTTTGAAGTGTTCTGCTGTCAAGCCCATGTGGTCAGATGCTTTCCCTTTTGCAAGCTTCTGAATTGCTTCCTCAGCTGTTGTAGTTGTAATATCTGGGATCTCTTTCCTCTTTTTTGGATCTTTCAATATTTCTTCTATGAGGGTACATTCCATGGCAGATGGGTCTTCCGTGTTTTCTATTCCAGGATCTGGTGTACTCAGTCGTTGAGTATGCATTCGTCTTCATTCAGTACCATATCGTCGATGATGATGGTGTCGGTTTCGTCTGATCGTGTTGTTCTCTGTTCTCGGATGAGCTTATAGAAAAGTTGTTGATTAAAGTCTGCAGACTCCATGATATCATTGTATTTGTTTTCTCTGATTTTTTGCGGCCGCTTGTTGTTCCTTTTGTCTGAGTGTTTTCTTTGATTCTTTCATTTCCTTGTATAATGCATTACTAGGTTCTTTTGGTGAGCCGTTCATTTTCCATCTATGGAATGCCTGTTTTGTTCCCCTCGATGCTTGACCGAGTTCCTCGTTCCAAGGTGCTCTCCCTCTTTTCTAGCTGTTCTGGTTACCAAATTTGTGATTTGGCATTGCATTTTCTGTTGCTGTGTGTAGGACGTTTCCCAAGTGCATCATGTCTAGTACTAGTTACAATTTGGTCTTGTCCATTTGGCACTTTGGTTTTCTATCTAGGTATGTGTCAACTGAGTTCAAGTACATTTGGTCGTCACATTTACTCCACTTTGGTTTTCTATACCGGTATAATGTTGTTGTTGGCAAGCTTTTGGATTTTTTCTTTATATGTGAGATGTTAATCGTACCTGTTATTAGTATATGATCTGAGGTGTTGAGGTTCTGATGACCCCATATCTTAATTGCCCTAATACCATCTTTGATCTGGTCTTTCAACGTAAATAGGTAATCTATTTGTGATGAGCTTTTGTTGTCATGGTGATAGAAAGTTGGCTTAACTGGGTAGTTGCCTGGTGTAGTTAGATCAGCCTCGGAGCAGCAATCTCTTAGCATCTTGTCGATGTTGTTAGGAGGTTCTCTGTGTAATGATGCGTTGAAGTCTCCTCCCAATATTATGGTGTGTGATTTACTGTATTTTGAGACCATTTCCCGTATTATGTCTAATGATTCGCTGTACTGATGTGCTGTGTTTTTCCTTCCTCTGCATGGCATATAGGCATTGATCATGCACAGTGGCTTTGGTTCAGCTTCAAGTTCTATTGCTATGATATGGTTTGTTCCATCTGGCAGTTGTCTGATGTATGGTGTTAAGTTAGGATGTCAAAAGATAGCTACTCCACTATATCCTCTTATGCGCTCTGAATGGTTGATTGGTGAGTCTTCATCAATAAATCTGGCATAGTGATCTGTATTAGGTATAAGTGTTTTAAGCTCTTGTTCCTCAAATTTAAAGAGCCAATGCTCTTGGATAAATAAAATTTCAGTTTCTTTCAATGACTGAATGAGCAAAGATAGTATTTCCTCTAATATTTTGTACATTTAAGCTGCCAATTTTAATTCGTTTCCCCAATTTTTGCTTTGTTCCTACAGTATCAGTACTAGTATTTCTCTCTGTTGTTTTTTGGGTTGGCTTGTTGGATTCTTTCTCTATTGTCGGCGTCGATGGTATAGTGGCAGGCCTGTCAGTAGTTTTGCTAGTATATCCACTGTGGTTGAGGCACGGCCATATCCTAAAAAAGGCTGTCGGGATGGGTTGTCTGCGAGTGCTTGAACATCCTCTAATTCCTCGTCTCTGGTTACAGTTCTCTGTAATTGTGCATGGTTATTTGTTGGACCGTTACCCTTGTTGGTGTCAGTGTATATATGGTTGTGGATAATTATTGTTTTGTCTTTGGTACTGGTTGCTTTGTCATCATCCGGCATACCATTTGTAGTGGTATCTTCTTGGTGTCGTATGGTGTTGTTGTCTTAAGACGATTGCTTGTTGTCATGTTGTACCATAATCTTATAATCCACTGATTGCTTGTTGGCTTGTAGTACCATGTTGTTGTTGTCTTGGCCTGTTGGTTGTTGGCGTGATGCATCATCGTGTCTTGCACTGGTTGGTTGTTGACGTGTTGTACTCCTGTGTTGTCTTGCAGGGGTTTGTTGTTGACCTGTTGTGTCATCTTGTCATGCTCCGGTTGGTTGTTTGCATGTTGTACCCTTATGTTGTCGTTCATCGGGTGATTATTGGCTTGTAGTACCAAGTGTTTGGCTTGTGCCTGCTGGTTGTTGGCATGTTGTACCCTCGTATTGTCTTGTGGGGGGTTGATTGTTAGCATGTTGTGCCCTCTTGTTGTATCATGGGGGTTGGTTGTTTGCCTGTTGTGTCAGCTTGTCTAGCACCGGTTGGTTGTTGGCATGTTGTTCACTCTTGTTGTCATTCATCGGTTGGTTGTTTTTGTATTGTACTCTCATGTTGTCTCGCACTTGTTGGTTCATGTCATGTTGTGACATCTTGTCTTGTGCCGATTGGTTGTTGGTATGTTGTACCCTCGTATTTTCTTGAACCGAATGTACTCTGGTGTTATTTTGCATCAGTTGGTTGTTAGCCTGTTGTACCCTCCTGTTGTTTGCAGAGGTTGGTTGTTGGAATGTTGTTGGAATGTTGTTTCCTACTGTTGTGCTCTGGTTGTTTGTTTGCATGCTGAATGGGTTTGGCATGTTGTTCGACGTTGTCGTTCCCTTCTAGTTGGACCGACTACGCCGCTCAATTTAAAACGGTGTAACTCGGTGTACACCGGGCGTACACCGTTCCAGAAACGAACAGATAAAATAAATACGCCGGATGTAAGCGGTGTACACCGAATACCAGAAACGAACCGACTCACTGGCTACCCAACACCCGAGTCGATCATGCATGAGACTGTCGAGTTATATTTTATTATATCCCCTGGCTTATAAATACGCTAAGCCTCCTTTGCTCAATAGATGATAACTTTAACTTTATAATGATTTTATTGTCAATATCTATACAAATGGATTGGGAACAAGTTTTTACATTACAATTTACTAGTCCCTCTCCATACAAATACATTAATAATATAAATAAAACAAATCAAATGACACCAAATATACAGGTTATGTCAATTATAATTAATACACAAAGCAAAATTATGTCAAGCTAAGTGTACATATTAAATATTGTTTTAATATTTAACAGAAGAAAATAGAGAGGAAAAAGTGGGAAAAAGGGGGGAGGGTAAAACTAATAAATTATGTTGAGATAATATCACTGTTGTGGATAAGTATTATTTGTAACATAAATACGCATTTTTCCTTTGATGTTTTTATGCAGTAATCAACTTAAAAATAGGGAACTTTTACAAACCATGGACTAACATGAAGATCTTGATGTTATTCCATGATTTTGACATCACATGAGAATAATAGTTAAGCTTCTATGGAAGTGGGAGGAGCTTAAGTCATGGTTTAATATAAGATCTACATGTTATTCCATGGTTGACACGGACCTCGACGAAATCACCCAATATTGATTTCTGTTACAAACCATATATACCATGGATCTTACTCACGAACTCATGAACTTATTTAAACCAACTAAATAAGTTAATTCGTAAGATCCATGGTATACCTTCGGATACCATGGATCTTACGAATTAACTTATTTAAACCAACGAATCCGAAGGATGAGTTGGTTTATATAAGTTCATGAGTAAGATCCATGGTATATATGGTTTGTAACAGAAATTACATGATTGACAGATTTACGACGTCAAAATCATGGAATAGCAGATCTATGACGTCAAAATCATGGAATAACAGATTTATGACGTCAAACTCATGGAATAACATCAAGATCTTCATGTTAGACCATGGTTTGTAAAAGTTCACTCCTTTTAAGTTGATTAATGCATAAAAACATCAAAGGAAAAATGCGTATTTATGTATATTGTAACATAACTACGCATTTTTCCTTTGATATTTTTATGCAGTAATCAACTTAAAAATAGTGAACCTTTACAAACCATGGTCTAACATGAAGATCTTGATGTTATTCCATGATTTTAACATCACATGAGAATAATAGTTAAGCTTACATGGAAGTGGGAGGAGCTTAAGTCATGGTCTAATATAAAGATCTACATGTTATTCCATGGTTAACGCGGACCTCGACGAAAGCACACAATATTGATTTTTGTCAATCATGAAATTTCTGTTACAAACCATATATACCATGGATCTTACTCATGAACTTATTTAAACCAACTCATCCTTCGGATTCGTTGGTTTAAATAAGTTAATTCGTAAGATCCATGGTATATTTAATACTTGAGTCTACAAATTTGTCTAATAAATTTAAAGTATGATTTTACGTAAATTAAACAACAATTAATAGATCAGCCTTTCCTGTAAAAGTAATCACTTTTTACATGATCAGGAATATAAAAGTAAACAGATTCTTCCAAAATTATATAATACAGTGCAAATTTTACAACAGATAAAATTGTAATTATAGCATGACAACATGGTGTGAAGATAAACAAAACAACTTTATGACTAACAGATGTTTCAGTCTGCTTCATTAACGTTTGTCTATACATATATACTAAAGGAAATGAGTTTTAAAACACATTGACATACACATGCACCCTGCAAAATATAAAAAAAGATTAATAAAAAACTAAATAACAATTTGTACGTTCTTTGTAAACACATGTGGTAGACATGAACGTGAATTAATCAGTTGCTGAAGAGGAATTGCCTCTGCTACGTCATTAACACACTTCCGGAATTTATGATAATGAGTTTCCCTAATGTGCAAGAACTTGATAAGAAAAACAGCTGTATAATCTATATCTTATGTATATTGGATTAGATAAGATCGTATAGAGCTTTTTTAATACAAGTTCTGTAATATATAAAATTAATTTTTTAACCCTTGCATTCCCTTTAAGATAGATAAATCAATAAAATGACCAAATAACCATCTCAGATAAACAGAAATGTGTTTAATTAGATGTAATTAAACAAATAACTTCTGATCTCTGCTGGCCAAGCTCATTAATTATTCATGACCCAGTTTGATAACACAGCGCATTGACCCAGATTTTTCAAAACAAAAATATGGATGGTGCTCAGGTAAGCAGTTTATTTAACCTATCTTTAGACTAAAATGTATAATTCATACAGGTTTAATGATAACTTACACATATTTACCTATAAGAACACAATTTATCAATCAAATCTCAAATTATTAGCCATTTTCGGTCAAAGTAGGTTTTCTTCCACGGTTAGATTTTCCGACAGAAGACATTTTCATCAACAAACCGATTCCGCGCGTGCATAGTTCATCATACAGAGGGGGAGTTATCTTGATTGACTTGAATTAGATTAGGCCAGACACAAATTGCTTGCGAACCCCTTTAACTCCGAAATATTTCGTGTTTTTTTCTGTTTTAGATAAATTTTTACTCACATCTGTTCAAGTTTGAGAGAAGAATTCCGATTTAAAAAACCTGGCAAAATCGTAGACATTGCCCGTTTAAGCACTGATTTGAACAATAATTTATTAAATTCTTCACCAACTTGGTTACATCCAAAGAGTATATATTCCATAGAGATTAGAACAATATTATTAAAACAGTTAAACAGTTAAAGTTCTATTGCCTTGATAAAGTGGACATTCATGAAAAGCTAACACTGTGAGTTCGAATCTCGCTCAGGCGAGGTTTACTTGATAAAACATTATGTGATACAGTTTGTTAGTGACTTGTGACAGGTCGGTGATTTTTCCCGGGTACTCCAGTTTCCTCCACCAATAAAGCTGACCACCACTATATAACTGATATATTGTTGAAAGTGGCAGTGTGCACCATAAACCAAACCAAACCAAACTAAACCTATTTCCCCCTAAACATATATCAGATTCATATTTAACAGTACCTTTCTACTGCATAAATAATTCATTATTTCACGTGTTCTAATCATATACAAAACATCATTACTCTAAGTGCTCTAATCAGAATTATTGATTTTTTAGATCGAAAAAGAAGAAGAGAAAAACCTTATAACTAATCATTTGAAATTAAGCCATCATATTATACAGTAGTGGCAGTGGACGTTAAGTCTTGCTAAAATGGCTAATACTTTTTATTTCTTTACAGATTCACAAAATCACTTATTAGAAGTGTTTATTGGGGAAAGTGTTCTGTAATATATAGCAGTGATCTTTAACATTTTCACATTCCTGATCTTGTTTCGAAAAAACTTTCTGTCACCAGCAACCATTGTGATGCAAGGTTTATCGTTGGCTGATTGCCTTACCGCCTTCTGTTCATATGGACTAGAACCGTTGCTACAAACAGACTTCGAATGTGATCCAGTGCTTTTTGTGCCTCATAATTATGCAGCTTGTAAACTACAATATCCATATTGTGCAATATATACACACATGTTCATACTATCAATGACGTTTCATACCGTATCCATCTTGTTGACAACTTGTCTCGGAATACAGAAAGTTGTTGCCATAGCATTCCCGATCTGGACTAAATATCACATGACAAACAAGAAATCTGTGGTGTGCTGCATCAGTTGTTTTCTGGTGCCTGTTCTGATCAGCTGTCCTAGGCATTTTTCTCTCCAGATTAAAGAAAGCTCGTTGTACATGTTCTTTCGTACAAGCCCAGTGTGTAAGGCAGACAAACGATCTGTGGGCCTGGTAGAATACTCGTCCATGTATTACCTCTTGATTCAGACAGTTCTGACCACGTGCTGCTGTATAGTAATGGTCACGTGTACAGTGTACATCATATATAAATTGGTAAACAATAAATTCAGTGGTCGGCACACAGAAGGGAGACGACAGGAGATGAGATCCATTAAAATGGTAGTTTTATTGTTATGTTTGTTTTTCTAGGGTCTGAAGTTCCGCGAGTGTTCTTGTTCTTATTGTTCAGTGTGAAATATATATCACAGCCGATAACCAGGTCCTGTAAACGTTTTATTTTCCAGTCAGTAAACCTACTAATGATGGGCTTTGAACAGAGTATGAAAATAATACTAAGAGATTACACAGGTATTTTGACAGAAAACAAGGACAGGGAAATGAATTTTAGATTTGTTTTAGAGGGTATGAACATTTTTACAATCATCGGATGTATGTCAAATTTTATCATCTATATTAGTATGAGTAGAAAACTGAGAAACGAAATAAAATCGTTGTACAAAAGACAAGCAGTGAGTGAGTGAGTGAGTGAGTGAGTGTAACTTTGCAACAGACAAACACGCTCAGTCGCATTTGTATATTGCTGACAAACTGAAGCACTGTCCACCGATAACCATGTCAATCCAACTGGACACATTATCCTGCATTCGATCCCACTATATGTAGTTGTACCTCGTTTTCACTCCCTAACTCTGCGTGAGAGGCAACACATATCTATTTCGACAGTCGGAGAAATTGCACTGTATTATTTGTTTTCCTCGATAGCGTTGCTAGGATAATATTCTTGTTAACTTTTTGACGACTCCATATATTTGAGAATATTTTCATATGGGGAATCGTTATATATTTACTGAAAACTTGTAGATATAATCATGTAACATAATGTTACTTTCATTCGATTACTGTTATATTATTGATTATATTGTGGATGCAATTATGCTACTTGATGTGGATCACTGTTATATTACTGACAAGTTGTGGATATAATCATGTTACTTGCTGTTGATCCCTGTTATATTACAAACAAGTTGTGGATATAATCATGTGACTTGCTGTGGATCACTGTTATATTACTAACAAGTTGTGGATATAATCATGTTACTTGCTGTGGATCACTGCTATATTACTAACAAGTTGTGGATATAATCATGTTGCATGTTGTGGATCACTGTTATATTACTGACAAGTTGTGGATATAGTCATGCTTCTTGCTCTGGATCACTGTTATAATACTGACAAGTTGTGGATATAATCATGTTACTTGCTCTGGATCACTGTTATATTACTAACAAATTGTGGATATAATCATGTTACTCGCTGTGGATCACTGTTATATTACTAACAAGTTGTGGATATAATCATGTTACTTGCTCTGGATCACTGTTATATTACTAACAAGTTGTGGATATACTCATGTTACTCTCTGTGGATCACTGTCATATTACTAACAAGTTGTGGATATAATCATGTTACTCGCTGTGGATCACTGTTATATCACTAACAAGTTGTGGATATAATCATGTTACTTGCTCTGGATCACTGCTATATTAATAACAAGTTGTGGATATAATCATGTTGCTTGCTGTGGATCACTGTTATATTACTAACAAGTTGTCGATATAATCATGTGACTTGCTGTGGATCACTGTTATATTACTAACAAGTTGTGGATATAATCATGTTAATTGCTGTGGATCACTGTTATATTACTGAAAAGTTGTGGATATAATCGTATTACTTGCCGTGGATCACTGTTGTGTTCATGGCAAGATTGTGGATATAATCATTGTGCTTGCCGTGGATCACTGTTATATTAGTAACAAGTTGTGGATATAATCATTGTGCTTGCCGTGGATCACTGTTATATTAGTAAAAAGTTGTGGATATAATCATTGTGCTTGCCGTGGATCACTGTTATATTAGTAACAAGTTGTGGATATAATCATGTTACTTTCTGTGGATCAGTTATATTACTAACAAGTTGTGGATATAATCATGTTGCTTGTTGTGGATCACTGTTATATTACTAACAAGTTGTGGATATAATCATGTTACTTGCCGTGGATCACTGTTGTGTTCCTGGCAAGATTGTGGATATAATCATTGTGCTTGCCGTGGATCTCTGTTATTATAGTAACAAGTTGTGGATATAATCATTGTGCTTGCCGTGGATCACTGTTATATTAGTAACAAGTTGTGGATATAATCATTGTGCTTGCCGTGGATCACTGTTATATTAGTAACAAGTTGTGGATATAATCATGTTGCTTTCTGTGGATCAGTTATATTACTAACAAGTTGTGGATATAATCATGTTGCTTGTTGTGGATCACTGTTGTGTTCCTGGCAAGATTGTGGATATAATCATTGTGCTTGCCGTGGATCACTGTTATATTAGTAACAAGTTGTGGATATAATCATTGTGCTTGCCGTGGATCACTGTTATATTAGTAACAAGTTGTGGATATAATCATTGTGCTTGCCGTGGATCACTGTTATATTAGCAACAAGTTGTGGATATAATCATGTTGCTTTCTGTGGATCAGTTATATTACTAACAAGTTGTGGATATAATCATGTTGCTTGTTGTGGATCACTGTTATATTACTGACAAGTTGTGGATATAATCATGTTACTTGCCGTGGATCACTGCTATATTACTGACAAGTTGTGGATATAATCATGCTGCTTGTTGTGGATCACTGTTATATGACTGACAAGTTGTTGATATAATCATGTTACTTGCTGTGGATCACTGTTATATTACTGACAAGTTGTGGATATAATCATGTTACTTGCTGTGGATCACTGTTATATTAGTAACAAGTTGTGGATATAATCATGTTACTTGCTGTGGATCACTGCTATATTACTAACAAGTTGTGGATATAATCATGTTACTTGTTGTGGATCACTGTTATATTACTGACAAGTTGTGTATATAATCATGTTACTTGTTCTGTATCACTGTTATATTACTGACAAGTTGTGGATAAAATCATGTTACTTGCTGTGGATCACTGTTATAATAGTAACAATTTGTGGATATAATCATGTTGGTTGTTGTGGATCACTGTTATATTACTGACAAGTTGTGGATATAATCATGTTACCTGCTGTGGATCACTGTTGTGTTCCTGGCAAGATTGTGGATATAATCATTGTGCTTGCCGTGGATCACTGTTATATTAGTAACAAGTTGTGGATATAATCATTGTGCTTGCCGTGGATCACTGTTATATTAGTAACAAGTTGTGGATATAATCATTGTGCTTTCCGTGGATCACTGTTATATTAGCAACAAGTTGTGGATATAATCATGTTACTTTCTGTGGATCAGTTATATTACTAACAAGTTGTGGATATAATCATGTTGCTTGTTGTGGATCACTGTTATATTACTGACAAGTTGTGGATATAATCATGTTACTTGCCGTGGATCACTGCTATATTACTAACAAGTTGTGGATATAATCATGCTGCTTGTTGTGGATCACTGTTATATGACTGACAAGTTGTTGATATAATCATGTTACTTGCTGTGGATCACTGTTATATTACTGACAAGTTGTGGATATAATCATGTTACTTGCTGTGGATCACTGTTATATTAGTAACAAGTTGTGGATATAATCATGTTACTTGCTGTGGATCACTGCTATATTACTAACAAGTTGTGGATATAATCATGTTACTTGTTGTGGATCACTGTTATATTACTGACAAGTTGTGTATATAATCATGTTACTTGTTCTGGATCACTGTTATATTACTGACAAGTTGTGGATATAATCATGTTACTTGCTGTGGATCACTGTTATATTAGTAACAAGTTGTGGATATAATCATGTTGCTTGTTGTGGATCACTGTTATATTACTGACAAGTTGTGGATATAATCATGTTACCTGCTGTGGATCACTGTTATATTACTGACAAGTTGTGGATATAATCATGTTGCTTGTTGTGGATCACTGTTATATTACTAACAAGTTGTGGATATAATCATGCTATTTACTGTGGATCATTGTTATATTACTGACAAGTTGTGGACATAATCATGTTACTTGCTTTGGATCACTGTTATATTACTGACAAGTTGTGGATATAATCATGCTACTTGCTGTGGATCACTGTTATATTGCTGACAAGTTGTGGATATAATCATGTTAATTGCTGTGGATCACTGTTATATTACTGACAAGTTGTGGATATAATCATGTTAATTGCTGTGGATCACTGTTATATTACTGACAAGTTGTGGATATAATCATGTTAATTGCTCTGGATCACTGCTATATTACTGACAAGTTGTGGATATAATCATGTTACTTGCTGTGGATCACTGTTATATTACTGACAAGTTGTGTGATTCTGAGTCAGACATTCTTCGCTCTTACTTGTGTAATGCTGTGTGTTAAGTGGTGTATCAACAAGACATAATTTGAGAGTCTTGGTTTGATCCGAACCTGGTGCGAATCCACCATATATCACAATTTGGGCTTATTTTTAGCTTTCCTTTATTTTGTTCATTCGGAATTGTTTCTGTGAAGGTGAGTTTTCCCTTGGTTGTGCCACTTTACATTGTCTTCTAAACATTTATCGAGGACATTTGCGTTTTACATACTATTTGCTTCATTCATATATCCACACATTAGAGGTCAAAGTGTATATTAATATCTGACCTTTTTTTGTATTTTTGATTGATCATTGATTGGTTGGTATTTAGCGCCAAAAATAGCAATATTACAGCTATTCCGTTTCACGAAAACATTATATAAATTAATATTCTTATTTGTTTTTTATCTTTTCATTTTTCATAAAAAAATACAATACAATTAGGTCATAGGTTAATTAGTTTAAGCATATTTTATTAATTAATAAATATAGTACAATAAGATAAATTTCAATATGATACAATACAAATAATAAAAGGGATTCGAAAACAAGCTTAGAAAAACTTATATTAATTCGTTTCCCTGGTATATCTCTTTACAATAATCAAACTGGTCTCGAAGTTTATATAATATCAAATTTTAAATTATAAAGAACAATGTTATTCTGAATAGATATAAATGTGAAATTTTTCAAATAGATGGAAGAACTAAGTGGTGAAAGAGAAGTGCACAAGAGAGAAAAATAGAAGCAATGGAAGAGAGAAAAAAGTCAAAAGACCTTAAGGAGTGAATCGCTTACTACAGATAAAACAAATTGAACTGCTAAGAATAATTCGACGTTTTGATTGGGTGCAAGTTTAGGTGATCCAAAAAGAAGTATTTCTGTTGTCAGGTCTATGGGTATGTGCATTTGCCTTTGTGCAGTGTATCTCAGACAGTGAAATAAGTAATGGGTAGTAGATTCAGTTAAACCACAAATACAGTTAGGCGAGTCGACAATGTTCTTACGGTATAAATGTTGGTTTAAAGAAGAACACTGCATTCGTAATCTGGAATGGAGAATTTGCCCAAGGTGACTACCTGTATAATAATAAACTGGTTTTGAAGATATATTTGATTTTAGAGAATACTTCAAGGCTTGAATGGATGGACTTAGTCTAATATTATCTGGTTGTAAGTTCCACAGTCGAACGGAAGATGGAATGAAGGAATTGCAATACAGTGAGGTTCGTGTACGGACGGCGGGAAGAGCAGAAGCATTGCGTGTGTTATAATCGTGTATATTTGCAAATGCTTGTGGTACTAAACATAGGTTAATTAATGTCGATAGATGATCATGATTGACAGACATACTGTAAAACACCAGACAATAAATATGGGTGGGTGATTTATGGTGTTTAACGCTCCTTTTAGCAATTTTTCAGCTATATCGTCGTGGCGATCATTTGTTTTGGTGGGGGAAACCGGAGAAAACCACTGACCTGTGGCAAGTCACTGAAAAACTTTAGTACATAATGTTGCATCGAGTACAACTCGCCATGAACGGGGTTCGAACTCACAACTTTAGTGGTGATAAGCACTGATAGCAACTGTAGTTGTAAATCCAACTACCATACGATCACGACCACGACGGTCCCCAAAATATATGTATACAATGATTGACTGATTGATTGGTTGTTGTTTAACATCAAATGCGCCAACGTTAATGGTAGGGTAATCGAGTCCTCCTGAAAAAAATAGGAAAATGCTCTGGATAACTACATGCTAATTACCTAAATGTTATTCCAAGAGGGTGAGATATCACTTGTACTTTGAACTGACACTAAATTAACGGTATTTTTGGAAGGAAACAGTGTAATACTCTTTCCGCTATTGAACCTGTACCTGTAAACAAAAAATTCAAGATGGCCGAGGTCATGGATAATAACACAGAATCATTGTTGACATCCTTGATAACCAGCTCTCAACCTAGTCTCAATTCAGAACCTACAATAGAATCGTTTGTAAACACAGGGGAAACTCCAAACTCTAGAAAACGGTCTAGCCCTGATAGCCCACAATATCTTGTAGCCACTCTCAAACAAGAGACGAAGCAAACTCGTCGTGGAAATTCAGTTGGGGACTTGAGTCAGAAGAAAAAAACACAAACTATGGCACACAAAGTTATTGAAGCCTTAATAAACCCTACTGTACTAAATCAAATTGTCCCAATTTTATCAGAAAAAATTGCAGAATCAGTAGCCGAGTCCATAAACAAGGCCCTAGAGATAAAAATTAATGATCATATTAAACCATTAGAAAAAAAATCAATGATCAGGATAAAACAATTGTAGAACAGAAAGATATGATGCAAAAACAAGCGTCTATGATCGTCCATATCTGCAAAAAAAATGGTGAAATTGATGAGTCCCTCAAGGAAAGGGAAAGTGAAATTGAGGTACTCTATAGGAAAATAAATGAGTTGGAGCTCAGGGTTGAGAACCAAGAACAATATTCACGCAGGACTAGCCTGCGTTTTCACAACATCAGAGTTCCACTTAACAACATGGGTAGGATTAAGTACCCTGTCAATAATACTAGATATATGCCATAATACTAGATATATGCCAAAATAATCTAAGTATTACTGACATGAAGAAGGAAGATATAGGTCGTTCCCATGCCATAGGCAAACCTAACGACGGGCAATCCCAAGTAATCGTTCGTTTCCTATCCTATCGTATCCGTGAGAAGGTATATAACTCAAAGAAAGAACTTAAACGTCATCCAGATAAAATATTTATTACTGAGAACTTAACCCATTATCGAACAAATCTTGTAAAAGCACTGGCGGAACTCAAGTATAGTCGTAAGATACACGCTTACTGGACAACTGATGGGAGAATCTATCTAAAAACTAATGAGAACAGTAGAAAAATGCAAATCCGAAATCATGATGATATTATGGATATCTTGCGCAGGTTGGACACAGGTGTGGATCGTATCTTCGAGGACCATGGGTCTGTTAGAGTCGGTGATTAATCCCAATTAAACAATTGTTCCTTGATTGTTTGTTACTTCTCCAAATAGTTGATATGAACTAATTTTGTATACTGCTTAATAAAATAATTATGTTTCAGTAAACTACAATCACCTCAAATGCATCATCAAACAAAAATACAGTCTCAAATCATTTATAATCAAATATAAACCTTGATATAGTATACTAAAATGCCTCTAAAATTGTCTAATTGTGTATTGGTATATTTGTATACTCCCTCCTCACAAAAAATACAAGCCAAACCCATTTAGTTCAAGTATACTATTGATTAAGCAACTATATTCAATCTACAAATGCTTATTTGTGTACTGGTATATTTGCATATTCCCTCCCTAAATATATAGTTCAAATGTAATCTATGAAACAGTATACTACAAATTCAATGTGTTGATAGATTTGTATATCACACTCCACCAATTAATACAAGCTCAAACCATTTATAATTAAAATACAAAAGTTAGTACAGTAAACCAAAACTACTCTAAATTTGCTTATTTGTGTGTGGGTACATTTGCATATTCCCTCCATACTTAAAAAAATCCAGGCCCAACCTATTTACAATTCAATTATAATCTTTGAGACAGTAATTGCATATTCCTTGCCTCCCCTACAAATACAAGCCCAAACCATAATAGTTCAAATATAAACTTTGATACAGCAAACTTAATTACTCCAAAATTGGTCACTTGTTTATATAGAATTGATTACGGCTCCCCCCCCCCCCCCCCCCTCCCCCAAAAAAAAATATATGCAAGCTCAAACCATTTAAACTTAAACTATAATCTTTGATACAGTAACCATAATCACTCTACAAATGTTTGTTTATTTGTGTATTGCATATTCCCTCCCCACTAAAAATATAGTTCAACTATAATACTACCATATTTGTGTATTGATAAAATAACATATTCCCTCTCTACCAAAATATACGAGCTCAAACTTTTTTAGTTCAACCCTATTAACCTTTGAAATAAGTAAAATAAAATTTAAAAGAAATCAATTGGTAAGTTTTTCTTTATGCTTTGAATACACGAAACTGCAATATAAACCATTGAGTATGCACTGTCGGTAAATATGAAATGTGCTTGTTTCGTAGAGACATGTTTCCATCATTTGTACAGACTATGTGTTGTGTTTGCCGGTAGTATGCATATAATTTCTATGTATACTTATGACGTCCTCGCCAAGATGTAAAAAAAATCCTCAACGTGAAAGAAAAAAAAAATTATTAATAAAAAAAAAAAAAAATATTTACTTATTATTATTATTATTATTTTTTCAATGTATGTAACCAATATTTGCCGGAATTACAGTACAAAGCAAAGAGTAAATGCGAAGTTGAATTTGTATTTTTTTTACATGTTATCGTTCAATACGTGTGTTGTATTTTGTTATTATGTTGGTACACATGTAACCAAAGCTATATTGAACAATTTTTTAACCTACACATATCTACTTTACATCCATCTGCCATTAACTCAAAAAGCTTTAAAAACCAAGTTAACATGAAATACATGCAATCTGTCTTCCCTTTGTTACCTTTTCACATCATGAAAATGAGTAGATATATCTAGTTTTAATTTCTGACAAATATCGTTCAATTACCCCACCCAACTTGCCAACTCAAAAGGCTTTCAAAAACCAAGTTAACAAGAAATAAATGCAAATATTTCTTTCTTCAGTTTGCTATCGTTTTCATTCATGAAAATAAGTGGGTCAATTTGGGTTTTCTTGCTTCTTGTTTAGTTTTTACTAAAAAAAAATCCTTCAATTACCCCACCCATGTAGAACCGAAAGAAAAGGAATATTAACTTTTTAGTAAATAATGAGCAAATACGTGTGTAATTACGTTTGTCGACCAAATTCGTGACCTAGATACATGTGCAATTGCTGCTTATCTCTCATTTACCCAATATACCTGGTTCCCCCTTTTTTCGGAGTGCAATTGTCATTGATGCATCAACTCTACATATTTCTTCTACATATCGGTATATCTTTATTTCTCAAACATGTATAGCTGATATAAATACATTGTTGCAGTCGGAAAATATACATTTTATTAATCATGTATAACTTTGTGATGTCTTTGTCGATATATAAAGTTAAGTAGAACTGTTTTTATTCAGTAATGCCATCGCTTTTGTTTAATTAAAACTGTTCAATAACTCCAATAATAACACATGAAATTAGTATATGTATATATGTTTGTATAGGTGTGTACATGTATTTGTAATACAGTAATCAATGAATAAATATGCTGTTGCCGGAATTTGTATTTTTTTTTTTTTTTTGTGTGTGTGTTGTTGTTCAATTGTGGTGTTCGTTGTTATTATGTTGGTAACCAAAGCTGCATCGAATGATTGTTTAACCCACTTAGAAACCTTTTATTTATCCTCAAAATTCATCTGTTGCTAACTGGATTTTTTTTTTTTTTTTTTTTTTTTTTCTCTCTTCTTCATAAAAAAAATGCACATAACATCCCAAGAATTAAAATATCTCTATCAATTTAATGTCATCATAAAACACACCAGAAACATTTTTTTTTTTTTTTTTTTCATTTCTTTCCCTTAATTGTTCTTTACTCAGTAAATCTTCCTATTCGCCCTTTTTGGAATAACAAAAAAATAATTATGAAATATTTTTCCTATGTTTTTCAGCTTTGCCTGAAATAAATCCAATATATGACATCAGCATATGTAACTGTGTACATATTGTTTTTTATTATACTTTTTTGTTCATTGTTCATCTCCAATTTCTTCAATGTTGTATATTTGTTTTATACTTACCTGTACATATACCTGTGTTTTTGTGGATGCGAGGAGGTTCTTACTTTACGACATATAAAATATGACTGTGGCTGTCTCTGTATCTATCTTCTTCTGAAACCCAATGGGTAATTCATTAGAAGCTTACAGATCAGCCATAGGCATGTTTTATAACTGTTTAAGGATCTCAAGTAAATGTGTGCTTGTACAAGCCGATTCTTATAGAAATATCTTATTAACAAACTTACGGTGTTCTTTCTTGTTCGTGTCCCTCCTTGTCCTCCAGAGTTTAAATCCAAATGTAAATGTTGTCTTTCTTTTATTCGTTCTTCACTTCATCTTAATGATCGGTAATGTCGAACTAAATCCTGGTCCGGAAACTTACATATCGAGTTCACCGCCTAACTTAGACAATAGTTCAAACGATAATTCCATTTCCTTGTGTAATATCAATATACGTAGTATCAGAAACAAAACAAATTTCGTCCAGCATTTTGCAGATGAATTTGATATTCTAGTAATAACTGAATCGCACCTTGATAACAGTATTCAGAACGACGATATTGAATTATGTTCCTTCACAAAAAATATCCAACGCCGCGACAGACAGAATCAAACGGGAGGGGGGCTTCTGATTTATACGAAAGAAAATGTAAACATTTCAAGGATAATCCAACTAGAGAATAATTTAGATGAAAGTCTTTGGGTTCAGATTCACGCGAAGGGTCAATCTTTTCTTTTATGCAATACATACCGTCCACAGTGGACCGACAACGAGTATTGGTCACGATTAACGCATGCTATTGAATTAGCTCATCAGATAAACGAAAATATCGTGATTTCGGGCGACCTGAATTCTAATCTTTTTAATGTAAATAATAACAAGCTGGTTGACTTGATGACCACGTTTAATTTTAGAAATGTTATAGTAAAACCAACAAGATTAAATAATTTATTAGACCCAATTATAATTTCCGATACCATGACCCCACTATATTCTGATGTTTTTAAGATGCCATCAGAAATTAGTGATCACGATGCAGCAGTTGCTTTTCTCAAATGTCCAAAATCGACTTCATGTTCATTTACCAGAGAAATTTGGCAGTATGAGAATATAGATTTAGAACTCTTTAATAACAAAATGAACGAAATTAACTGGAATGAAATGATAGGCTTTTTAAACGACGTAGATGACATTGTTGAAGAATTTACAAAATTATTTTTCGACATAGCAAGGCAAAGTATTCCAACGAAAACTATAACTGTACGGGATTATGACAAACCATGATTTAATAACGAAATTAGAAAAGAAATTCGACTACGCGATCGCCTGAGAAAAAATGTTTTCAAATTTGGGAGGGAAAGTGATACTTTAAAATATAAAAAACAAAGGAACAAGGTCAATAATATGAAAAAGAAAGCAAAAGAAAATTTTGAAAGTTTCTTAGACAATATATTAGATAATTCGACGAACCCTAAAACTTACTGGAAAATAATGAAAATGCTAATTAAATCTAACAAGGGAAGTAACTGTATCCCTCCGCTTCGAAACACAATTAATGATGAACATTTAGATGAAATTTTATATGACGACGACAAAAAATGTGAACTATTAAATAAATATTTTAGCTTAGTATCTAAGTTGGAGGAAGAAAATATACCAGTACCCCCCTTTGAAAGTAAAACTAATGACTCAATTACCGACATTTTTGTGACTGCTAGTGAAATTGTAGATTTCATTCAAATATTAGACCTAAAAAAAGCGTCGGTCCTGACAAAATCAGCCATAAAATGCTCAAAATAGCACCAGAAAAAATTGCCGAACCACTTCAAAGTATCTTTATCAAATCTTTACGACAAGGCAAGTATCCTTCAAGCTGGAAAATTGCACACGTGATAGCTATTTTAAAAAAAGGTGATGCCTCTTTTCCTTCAAAATAACGTCCGATATCTTTGATAAGTTGTGTTGGTAAAATTACGGAGAGAGTAGTTTATAAAAATGTTTATAATTATCTTGTTAGAAACAAACTTATATATGAGTATCAGTCTGGCTTTCTTCCGAAACATTCTACTATCCACCAGTTGTTAGAACTATACAACTCTATACTCAATTCACTAGAAAAAAAAGAATTTAGTTGTTTTTTATTCTGTGACTTTTCCAAAGCATTCGATAAAGTTTGGCACAGGGGTTTAATACATAAAATGAATTCTTATGGTATAAAAGGTCCTTTAATCAAATGGTTTGAAAATTATTTGCATTAAAGAAAGCAAAAAGTGATTAACAGGGCAACATCATCAACTGTTTGTGAAGTCTCTGCTGGAGTGCCCCAAGGTCAGTTTTAGGTCCTTTACTATTTTTAACTTATATAAATGATATTGGAGAGAAGCTCCTCTCTCTCAGTAGACTCTTTGCAGATGATACTTCTTTAGGTTATTCAAGTCAAAATGTTGTTGAAATTGAAAATGTTATAAATCATGATTTGTGTGAACTAAATACATGGTCCACAAAATGGTTAATGTCTTTTAATCCAGACAAAACTGAGATTATGTTATTTTCCAATACAGACGTTAGATATAATTTTAATTTCACATTTAATGGAAACAATATCCCTATAACAACGAGCCATAAATACTTGGGTGTAACCTTGTCGAGCTATGCTAAATGGAATAACCACATTGAAAATATAATCTTAAGCGTATCAAGACATTTTGGTATTCTGCGAAAATTAAAATATAGGTTAAGTAGACAAAATCTAGAAAAACTGTACTTAGTATATATCCGCCCAATTTTTGAATATGCCTGTGAAATATGGGATAATTGTGGAGTGTGTTATTCAACCAAACTTGAAAAATTGCAACTAGATGCTGCAAGGATTGTAACTGGATTACCAATTTTCACAAAAACAGATAAATTATACTCAGAAACAGGATGGACTACTCTCTCTAGTAGAAGGCATAATAGGAAACTCCAGTTGTTTTATAATATAAAGAATGGACATGCACCAAATTATCTTAGAGAACTTATTCCTCCTACTGTACAAAGCACAACTATTTACCCCTTAAGAAATGGTTCGGATTTAATAATACCTTTTTGTAGACTCTCGATTACAACTGAAATCTTTTATTCCA
Organism: Bathymodiolus brooksi; assembly: GCA_963680875.1. NCBI lineage: Eukaryota > Metazoa > Mollusca > Bivalvia > Mytilida > Modiolidae > Bathymodiolus > Bathymodiolus brooksi. The sequence goes on from OY804586.1 coordinate 46,209,246, forward strand.
TCTACTGTTAAACTCTGGAACCGGCTAGATCAATTTGATCGCAATCTTGACACATTAACTAAATTCAAAAAAGCCATTCGAAAGGAACAGTCAGATAACACAAAACGTATCCCGAAACATTTGTACTATGGTCCCAGAAAACTTAATATTATTCTTACTCAACTTCGTAACTCGTATTCCTTTCTAAATTACGATCTATCAAAGGTTAATATAGTAAATGATGCTGCGTGTTCCTGTGGAGCTCCACGGGAAGATGCATTCCATTATTTTTTTTACCTGTCCTAATTATACTGAAATAAGACGTATTATGATGAACAACTTAAATTGGGTACAGACAAGCGATTTGAATTTGAATCTACTAACCCGTGGGTCGGATGATTTAACATACGAAGAAAATATTAATATCATCAAACACGTTTTCAATTTTATTAAATCTTCAAAAAGATTCCTTGTAGTATAATTACTCGATAATTATCTACTCTCCAACCTCGTATCCATCCAACACAACCTTTTTATTAATTCGTTAATTATTTACAATATATCTCTATATGTATTATATGTATGCTCAGAATGATCATTATACTGTGTGAATTTGTTGTATAAATGGGAGAAGACTTCATAAGTTGGTAAAACTTGTGTCTTATCCCTTTTGTTAATTTAACAAATAAAATCATCATAAACTAAACATCAAATGAGCAGTATTCCAGCTATATTAACATCACATGAGCAGTATTCCAGCTATATTAACATCAAATGAGCAGTATTCCAGCTATATTAACATCAAATGAGCAGTATTCCAGCTATATTAACATCACATGAGCAGTATTCTAGCTATATTAACATCAAATGAGCAGTATTCCAGCTATATTAACATCAAATGAGCAGTAGTCCAGCTATATTAACATCACATGAGCAGTATTCCAGCTATATTAACATCACATGAGCAGTATTCCAGCTATATTAACATCACATGAGCAGTATTCCAGCTATATTAACATCAAATGAGCAGTATTCCAGCTATATTAACATCACATGAGCAGTATTCCAGCTATATTAACATCACATGAGCAGTATTCCAGCTATATTAACATCAAATGAGCAGTATTCCAGCTATATTATCATCAGATGAGCAGTATTCCAGCTATATTAACATCAGATGAGCAGTATTCCAGCTATATTAACATCAAATGAGCAGTATTCCAGCTATATTAACATCAAATGAGCAGTATTCCAGCTATATTAACATCAGATGAGTAGTATTCCAGCTATATTAACATCACATGAGCAGTATTCCAGCTATATTAACATCAAATGAGCAGTATTCCAGCTATATTAACATCAAATGAGCAGTATTCCAGCTATATTAACATCACATGAGCAGTATTCCAGCTATATTAACATCAAATGAGCAGTATTCCAGCTATATTAACATCAGATGAGTAGTATTCCAGCTATATTAACATCACATGAGCAGTATTCCAGCTATATTAACATTAAATGAGCAGTATTCCAGCTATATTAACATCAAATGAGCAGTATTCCAGCTATATTCACGAAGGGACTAAAATCTATTTTTTGCTAATTGTTATTTTACGTCGTCATGAAAGGAGTTTGGTGCAGTAGTCGCCCATTCTGTCATGAAAAAGAAACCGGACAAGAGGGGTGTCCATTCTTGAAGGGGCCAATTTAGTAGTTGTATTTAATTACTTTTGCTGCGAAACATTAACTCTAAGTTTTGTGTGTCTTTGCATCTTTTGTAAAAACAAAAAAGCCATTAGAACTATACGGTTCCCTAGCTATATTTGACCTCTGACCTGATAAGAGGGAAGACCTTTAGTGTGGCGAGATTTATAAGATGGGAACTACACGAAAGTTTGTCAGTGACCTGCGGCAGGTCTGTAGTTTTCTCTAGATACTTCGGTTTTCTCCACCAATAAAACTGACCGCTACGATATTACTGAAAAATTGTTGAAAGTGGCGTTAAACACAAAAACCCTAACCCTGAACTCCAAGCACGAAGTACTTCTTTAGGAATGATGCTATTGGTGATATGAGTATATGATTCGTCCAGCTACACAAGAGTGGGGAAATAAATGTTATATCATTACTCCGGGAGTTCTGTGGGGGTTGCATATCTCATACATCATATGCTATTCATATTTTCCAAAGACCGTATATTAACGGTGAATATCATTACTTGCACTGCCAGGTCCAGTGGATAAAAAAAAACGAATTTGTTTTCAATACCGGTTATGATGTTTCACGCCACTTTCAACAATATTTCAGTTATATCGTGGCGGTCAGTTTTGGTGGTGGGGAGAAACCGCCGACCTTCCGCAAGTCACTGACAAACTTTATCACATAACGTTGTTTTGAGTAGATATCGTCATGAACGGGGCAACCTTAGTAGTGATAAACGAGTAAAGTGAGTACATGGGAAAAGGAAGTTCATGCAGGGGTTGCTATTGAAGATTGGAGTTGCATTTACTGTATACCTTTTTCTGTTACAAAAGATACTAAATTATAGGACTTTCAATATACATTTAAACTTATACATAGAATCTTAATTACAAATTCCTTTTTGCATAAATGTGGGTTAAAGGAAACTGAGCTTTGTACATTTTGTACAGAAACCAAAGAAAGTATTGTCCAAATCTTTTGAGAATGTAATTATGTTCAGAACTTTTGGTTAGCAATTGGCAATTTCCTGAAAATCTGTGGTGTTAGCTTACCCTTTAATGCAAAGGACATAATTCTTGGCTTGACTGAACACAGTTCAGCCCAGGGCACAATCAACAATGTTTTAATAATTTTGAAATACTATATATGTCTGCAAATGCAAATACATGGCCCTTAATTTAGAAGGTGGTTTTGAAATCCTGAAATATGCTATTAATATTGAAAAGGCATCAATGATATATACTGGTTAAAAAAAAAGAAACGTACACCTCTTTCTATTTTAATAGCATTTTTAATACAAACAATATTTTATGATAAATTATTGTTTTCAAGTCTTTATGTCGCTATGAACATAGGCATGTGCACACCATTCATTTCAGTTCAACTTTAGCTGTAAGGGAGCGCAACAAAAACAGAACACCATTAAAACGTAAATAACAGTTTAATAGCGTGTGTGTCCTCCTCTTGCATTGATAACAGCTAGACACCAGACGCATGACAAATGCCTGTAGAATGTTGTTCCACTCATCTGTGAGTGCCCTTTGAAACTGATCAATATATTCAGGGTGATTAACTCGTCTATGGACGCGTCTTCCAAGCTCATCCCACAAATGTTCGATAGGATTTAAGTCTGGTGATAATGCCGGCCAAGGTAGAGTGCGAATGTGGTTATCATTAAGGAAGTTCATGGCAACACGTGAAATATGGCATCTAGCGTTATCTTACGGAACAACATGATTAAAGTGATGTGTTCAAATAAACGGGAGTACAATTGGAGCCAAAATTTCGTCACGATAACGAATGCCATTTAAGTTTCCAACCACTATTTTAAGGTTAGTCTTTCCAACATGACTAATACCATTACACCACCGCCTCCATCGGTCGGTTTCCTTTACACAACCATCAGCGAAACGTTCCCTACGACGATGATAAATACGCACTCTTCCGTCGCTAAATTTCAAATTAAACTTGGATTCATCAGAAAACAAAATGTTCTGTCAAGTGTTTCACATCCACCGAAGACGTGCACGTGCCCATTGAAGCCTAGCAATCCTGTGTCGACGTTTTAACTCCATACCTTTGAGAGGGCGACGTGAACGGAGACCAGACTGACGCAACCGATTACGAACTGTTTGGTCAGAAATTCTGTTGTTGCATATACCAAGGGTTCGCCTTGTTGTGTCCACAGCAGTAACAAAGCGATTATGTAAGTGGATTAGTGTGACGTGTCTATCTTGGCGTAACGTCGTTTCTCGTGGTCTACCACTACGTCGACGATCAGATGTGCCGGTTGCTCTTACGCGAACGAGCAATCTGTAAATTGTCATTCTTGAGCAATTAAAATGGTTTGCTATCTCTGTTTGTGTCATTCCGGCTTGAAACATCCCAACGGTTCGTTTCCTCTCACTTTAGAGTAAGCGGGGCATAGACTTACGTGTAGAACAAATGTTTGCTGAAGTGGTCTGTTGTTTACAATTGCAAACGACACAGTTTATGACCTGTAATTCTAATCGAGCACACCTGCATACATTTTAAATTATCGAAAGGATGAAAAACATAAATTCCCGAAACTGACGTAACGTCATTCTGTGAAAAAATAACAATGCCCGAATCAATAGGCTAATAGCCTAATTTTTATATTAATTAATTAAAAACATTTGTATGGAGCACCTGCTGAACAAAAAATATGAAAAACTGATGCAACATTTCTTTTTTTGACTAGTATATATGTCCCCAGTACAAAAGGAACATGTTAAAAGAAAATGGTTAGATCTGGAGGAGGTATTGAGTGGTTAATATTTAAAATATATCTACAATACTAAAATATATGTATAATTATGTAACTTAAAATGCTAACTTTGAATTTCAAAAGGCATGAAGATCAACTTTTTTTACATTGTAACTTTTGTGTAATGAAACATTGTGTATATAGAATCATGTATGTATAAATCTGTTCTTGGAAAAATAAACAAATTACAAAAAAAAACTTTAGTGGTGATAGGCACTGATTGCATAGGTAGTTATAAATCCAACTAAGTCAAGCTACGACGGCCCACCTATACATACACAAAATTAGGTGGTGTGCAAAATACTGGTCAGTATATACAGACATTAAAAAAATGATGGAGTGAATTATTTCTCCTCTTATTTAGAACATTAAGTTTTTACTTGACCTTAAAATGGAGACTGAAGATTAGATGTAGTTATTTAAATATTCAAACACAATATGAGCTGTGATAGTCAAATAAAATATAAAGATAAAAAAAAACACCAAGAAAAAACAACAACAAAGCAGCAAAAGTATCAACGTAACATACTTATTTTTAAATACTTATTTTTATATTGACCGAATTTGCTTTATATTCATTTTTATCTCAAGGAGATGGCTGTGTACTGGTGACTTTACCCAGGGTACTGCCCACAGTACCCACGGTCCTACTAATACACTTGCCCAGCACGTCCCCGGTTGACGGATAGGTGATGCCCTCTCGAAGAAGGGGGTTTGGATATGACATAAGTTATAATATGTACCGTATGTAGTTGGAGAGGACCATCACGTTCCACGTCACAGCAGCATCGCTGGTGTAGTTGTTAACATGCTCTCCTCGAGTGCGGTAGATCGTTGGTTCGAGCTCCGATCGTGTCAACCTAAAGACTAGAAAATTGTTATTTATTTCTGTATATTTTATGTATATACTAGTTAAACATGTTTTTAATATAATTATGCAAAAGAAAACTTAAACAGTGATGGTCAACAATTCCACCAATATCAACAGAAGGAACAATCACCCCTCATCGTAACTGAACTCACTGAACACACAATAGAAAGCTAAACAGTAATGGTCATCAATTCCACCACTATCAACAGAACAAACAATCACCCCTCATCGTAACTGAACTCACTGAACACAAAATAGAAAGCTAAACAGTAATGGTCATCAATTCCACCACTATCAACAGAACAAACAATCACCCCTCATCGTAACTGAACTCACTGAACACAAAATAGAAAGCTAAACAGTAATGGTCATCAATTCCACCACTATCAACAGAACAAACAATCACCTCTCATCGTAACTGAACTCACTGAACACAAAATAGAAAGCTAAACAGTAATGGTCATCAATTCTACTACTATCAACAGAACAAACAATCACCCCTCATCGTAACTTAACTCACTGAACACAAAATAGAAAGCTAAACAGTAATGGTCATCAATTCCACCACTATCAACAGAACAAACAATCACCCCTCATCGTAACTGCACTTACTGAACCCAAAATAGAAAGCTAAACAGTAATGGTCATCAATTCCACCACTATAAACAGAACAAACAATCACCCCTCATCGTAACTGCACTCACTGAACACAAAATAGAAAGCTAAACAGTAATGGTCATCAATTCCACCACTATCAACAAAACAAACAATCACCCCTTATCGTAACTGAACTCACTGAACACAAAATAGAAAGCTAAACAGTAATGGTCATCAATTTCACCACTATCAACAGAACAAACAAGCACCTCTCATCGTAACTGAACTCACTGAACACAAAATAGAAAGCTAAACAGTAATGGTCAACAATTCCACCAATATCAACAGAACACAAATCACCCCTCATCGTAACTGAACTCACTGAGCACAAAATAGAAACTTAAACAGTGATGGTCAACAATTCCTCCAATATCAACAGAACAAACAATCACCTCTCATCGTAACTGAACTCACTGAACACAAAATAGAAAGCTAAACAGTAATGGTCATCAATTCCACCACTATCAACAGAACAAACAATCACCCCTCATCGTAACTGCACTCACTGAACCCAAAATAGAAAGCTAAACAGTAATGGTCAACAATACCACCAATATCAACAAAACAAACAATCACCCCTCAACTTAACTCACTGAACACAAAATAGAAAGCTAAGCAGTAATGGTCATCAATTCCACCACTATCAACAAAACAAACAATCACCTCTCATCGTAACTGAACTCACTGAACACAAAATAGAAAGCTAAACAGTGATGGTCAACAATTCCACCACTATCAACAAAACAAACAATCACCTCTCATCTTAACTCACTGAACACAAAATAGAAAGCTAAACAGTGATGGTCAACAATTCCACCACTATCAACAAAACAAAAATCACCTCTCATCTTAGCTCACTGAACACAAAATAGAAAGCTAAACAGTGATGGTCAACAATTCCACCACTATCAACAGAACAAACAATCACCTCTCATCGTAACTGAACTCACTGAACACAAAATAGAAAGCTAAACAGTAATGGTCATCAATTCCACCACTATCAACAGAACAAACAATCACCCCTCATCATAACTGAACTCACTGAGCACAAAATAGAAAGCTAAACAGTAATGGTCATCAATTCCACCACTATCAACAGAACAAACAATCACCCCTCATCGTAACTGAACTCACTGAACACAAAATAGAAAGCTAAACAGTAATGGTCATCAATTCCACCACTATCAACAGAACAAACAATCACCCCTCATCGTAACTGAACTCACTGAACACAAAATAGAAAGCTAAACAGTAATGGTCTTCAATTCCACCACTATCAACAGAACAAACAATCACCCCTCATCATAACTGCACTTACTGAACACAAAATAGAAAGCTAAACAGTAATGGTCATCAATTCCACCACTATCAACAAAACAAACAATCACCCCTTATCGTAACTGAACTCACTGAACGCAAAATAGAAAGCTAAACAGTAATGGTCATCAATTCCATCACTATCAACAGAGCAAACAATCACCTGTCATCGTAACTGAACTCACTGAACACAAAATAGAAAGCTAAACAGTAATGGTCAACAATTCCACCAATATCAACAGAACAAACAATCACCCCTCATCGTAACTGAACTCACTGAACACAAAATAGAAAGCTAAACAGTAATGGTCATCAATTCCACCACTATCAACAGAACAAACAATCACCCCTCATCGTAACTGCACTCACTGAACCCAAAATAGAAAGCTAAACAGTAATGGTCAACAATTCCACCAATATCAACAAAACAAACAATCACCCCTCATCTTAACTCACTGAACACAAAATAGAAAGCTAAGCAGTAATGATCATCAATTCCACCACTATCAACAAAACAAACAATCACCTCTCATCGTAACTGAACTCACTGAACACAAAATAGAAAGCTAAACAGTGATGGTCAACAATTCCACCACTATCAACAAAACAAACAATCACCTCTCATCTTAACTCACTGAACACAAAATAGAAAGCAAAACAGTGATGGTCAACAATTCCACCAATATCAACAAAACAAACAATCACCTCTCATCTTAACTCACTGAACACAAAATAGAAAGCTAAACAGTGATGGTCAACAATTTCACCACTATCAACAGAACAAACAATCACCTCTCATCGTAACTGAACTCACTGAACACAAAATAGAAAGCTAAACAGTGATGGTCAACAATTCCACCACTATCAACAAAACAAACAATCACCTCTCATCTTAACTCACTGAACACAAAATAGAAAGCTAAACAGTGATGGTCAACAATTCCACCACTATCAACAAAACAAACAATCACCTCTCATCTTAACTCACTGAACACAAAATAGAAAGCTAAACAGTGATGGTCAACAATTCCACCACTATCAACAAAACAAAAATCACCTCTCATCTTAACTCACTGAACACAAAATAGAAAGCTAAACAGTGATGGTCAACAATTCCACCACTATCAACAGAACAAACAATCACCTCTCATCGTAACTCAACTCACTGAATACAAAATAGAAAGCTAAACAGTAATGGTCATCAATTCCACCACTATCAACAAAACAAACAATCACCCCTCATCGTAACTGAACTCACTGAGCACAAAATAGAAAGCTAAACAGTAATGGTCATCAATTCCACCACTATCAACAGAACAAACAATCACCCCTCATCGTAGCTGAACTCACTGAACACAAAATAGAAAGCTAAACAGTAATGGTCATCAATTCCACCACTATCAACAGAACAAACAATCACCCCTCATCGTAACTGAACTCACTGAACACAAAATAGAAAGCTAAACAGTAATGGTCTTCAATTCCACCACTATCAACAGAACAAACAATCACCCCTCATCGTAACTGCACTTACTGAACACAAAATAGAAAGCTAAACAGTAATGGTCATCAATTCCACCACTATCAACAGAACAAACAATCACCCCTCATCGTAACTGCACTCACTGAACACAAAATAGAAAGCTAAACAGTAATGGTCATCAATTCCACCACTATCAACAAAACAAACAATCACCCCTTATCGTAACTGAACTCACTGAACACAAAATAGAAAGCTAAACAGTAATGGTCATCAATTCCATCACTATCAACAGAGCAAACAATCACCTCTCATCGTAACTGAACTCACTGAACACAAAATAGAAAGCTAAACAGTAATGGTCAACAATTCCACCAATATCAACCGAACAAACAATCACCCCTCATCTTAACTCACTGAACACAAAATAGAAAGCTAAGCAGTAATGGTCATCAATTCCACCACTATCAACAAAACAAACAATCACCTCTCATCGTAACTGAACTCACTGAACACAAAATAGAAAGCTAAACAGTGATGGTCAACAATTCCACCACTATCAACAAAACAAACAATCACCTCTCATCTTAACTCACTGAACACAAAATAGAAAGCTAAACAGTGATGGTCAACAATTCCACCACTATCAACAAAGCAAACAATCACCTCTCATCTTAACTCACTGAACACAAAATAGAAAGCTAAACAGTGATGGTCAACAATTTCACCACTATCAACAGAACAAACAATCACCTCTCATCGTAACTGAACTCACTGAACACAAAATAGAAAGCTAAACAGTGATGGTCAACAATTCCACCACTATCAACAAAACAAACAATCACCTCTCATCTTAACTCACTGAACACAAAATAGAAAGCTAAACAGTGATGGTCAACAATTCCACCACTATCAACAAAACAAACAATCACCTCTCATCTTAACTCACTGAACACAAAATAGAAAGCTAAACAGTGATGGTCAACAATTCCACCACTATCAACAAAACAAACAATCACCTCTCATCTTAACTCACTGAACACAAAATAGAAAGCTAAACAGTAATTGTCATCAATTCCACCACTATCAACAACACAAACAATCACCTCTCATCGTAACTGAACTCACTGAACACAAAATAGAAAGCTAAACAGTGATGGTCAACAATTCCAACACTATCAACAAAACAAACAATCACCTCTCATCTTAACTCACTGAACACCAAATAGAAAGCTAAACAGTGATGGTCAACAATTCCACCACCATCAACAAAACAAACAATCACCTCTCATCTTAAATCACTGAACACAAAATAGAAAGCTAAACAGTGATGGTCAACAATTCCACCACAATCAACAGAACAAACAATCACCCCTCATCGTAACTGCACTCACTGAACCCAAAATAGAAAGCTAAACAGTAATGGTCAACAATTCCACCAATATCAACAAAACAAACAATCACCCCTCATCTTAACTCACTGAACACAAAATAGAAAGCTAAGCAGTAATGGTCATCAATTCCACCACTAACAACAAAACAAACAATCACCTCTCATCGTAACTGAACTCACTGAACACAAAATAGAAAGCTAAACAGTGATGGTCAACAATTCCACCACTATCAACAAAACAAACAATCACCTCTCATCTTAACTCACTGAACACAAAATAGAAAGCTAAACAGTGATGGTCAACAATTCCACCACTATCAACAAAACAAACAATCACCTCTCATCTTAACTCACTGAACACAAAATAGAAAGCTAAACAGTGATGGTCAACAATTTCACAACTATCAACAGAACAAACAATCACCTCTCATCGTAACTGAACTCACTGAACACAAAATAGAAAGCTAAACAGTGATGGTCAACAATTCCACCACTATCAACAAAACAAACAATCACCTCTCATCTTAACCCACTGAACACAAAATAGAAAGCTAAACAGTGATGGTCAACAATTCCACCACTATCAACAAAACAAACAATCACCTCTCATCTTAACTCACTGAACACAAAATAGAAAGCTAAACAGTGATGGTCAACAATTCCACCACTATCAACAAAACAAACAATCACCTCTCATCTTAACTCACTGAACACAAAATAGAAAGCTAAACAGTGATGGTCAACAATTCCACCACTATCAACAAAACAAACAATCACCTCTCATCTTAACTCACTGAACACAAAATAGAAAGCTAAACAGTGATGGTCAACAATTCCACCACTATCAACAAAACAAACAATCACCTCTCATCTTAACTCACTGAACACAAAATAGAAAGCTAAACAGTAATTGTCATCAATTCCACCACTATCAACAACACAAACAATCACCTCTCATCGTAACTGAACTTACTGAACACAAAATAGAAAGCTAAACAGTGATGGTCAACAATTCCAACACTATCAACAAAACAAACAATCACCTCTCATCTTAACTCACTGAACACCAAATAGAAATCTAAACAGTGATGGTCAACAATTCCACCACCATCAACAAAACAAACAATCACCTCTCATCTTAACTCACTGAACACAAAATAGAAAGCTAAACAGTGATGGTCAACAATTCCACCACAATCAACAGAACAAACAATCACCCCTCATCGTAACTGAACTCACTGAACACAAAATAGAAACTTAAACAGTGATGGTCAACAATTCCACCAATATCAACAGAACAACAATCACCCCTCATCGTAACTGAACTCACTGAACACAAAATAGAAAGCTAAACAGTAATGGTCATCAATTCCACCACTATCAACAGAACAAACAATCACCCCTCATCGTAACTGCACTCACTGAACCCAAAATAGAAAGCTAAACAGTAATGGTCAACAATGCCACCAATATCAACAAAACAAACAATCACCCCTCATCTTAACTCACTGAACACAAAATAGAAAGCTAAGCAGTAATGGTCATCAATTCCACCACTATCAACAAAACAAACAATCACCTCTCATCGTAACTGAACTCACTGAACACAAAATAGAAAGCTAAACAGTGATGGTCAACAATTCCACCACTATCAACAAAACAAACAATCACCTCTCATCTTAACTCACTGAACACAAAATAGAAAGGTAAACAGTGATGGTCAACAATTCCACCACTATCAACAAAACAAACAATCACCTCTCATCTTAACTCACTGAACACAAAATAGAAAGCTAAACAGTGATGGTCAACAATTCCACCACTATCAACAAAACAAACAATCACCTCTCATCTTAACTCACTGAACACAAAATAGAAAGCTAAACAGTGATGGTCAACAATTCCACCACTATCAACAAAACAAAAATCACCTCTCATCTTAACTCACTGAACACAAAATAGAAAGCTAAACAGTGATGGTCAACAATTCCACCACTATCAACAGAACAAACAATCACCTCTCATCGTAACTCAACTCACTGAATACAAAATAGAAAGCTAAACAGTAATGGTCATCAATTCCACCACTATCAACAAAACAAACAATCACCCCTCATCGTAACTGAACTCACTGAGCACAAAATAGAAAGCTAAACAGTAATGGTCATCAATTCCACCACTATCAACAGAACAAACAATCACCCCTCATCGTAACTGAACTCACTGAACACAAAATAGAAAGCTAAACAGTAATGGTCATCAATTCCACCACTATCAACAGAACAAACAATCACCCCTCATCGTAACTGAACTCACTGAACACAAAATAGAAAGCTAAACAGTAATGGTCTTCAATTCCACCACTATCAACAGAACAAACAATCACCCCTCATCGTAACTGCACTTACTGAACACAAAATAGAAAGCTAAACAGTAATGGTCATCAATTCCACTACTATCAACAGAACAAACAATCACCCCTTATCGTAACTGAACTCACTGAACACAAAATAGAAAGCTAAACAGTAATGGTCATCAATTCCATCACTATCAACAGAGCAAACAATCACCTCTCATCGTAACTGAACTCACTGAACACAAAATAGAAAGCTAAACAGTAATGGTCATCAATTCCATCACTATCAACCGAACAAACAATCACCCCTCATCGTAACTGAACTCACTGAACACAAAATAGAAACTTAAACAGTGATGGTCAACAATTCCACCAATATCAACAGAACAAACAATCACCCCTCATCGTAACTGAACTCACTGAACACAAAATAGAAAGCTAAACAGTAATGGTCATAAATTCCACCAATATCAACAAAACAAACAATCACCCCTCATCTTAACTCACTGAACACAAAATAGAAAGCTAAGCAGTAATGGTCATCAATTCCACCACTATCAACAAAACAAACAATCACCTCTCATCGTAACTGAACTCACTGAACACAAAATAGAAAGCTAAACAGTGATGGTCAACAATTCCACCACTATCAACAAAACAAACAATCACCTCTCATCTTAACTCACTGAACACAAAATAGAAAGCTAAACAGTGATGGTCAACAATTCCACCACTATCAACAAAACAAACAATCACCTCTCATCTTAACTCACTGAACACAAAATAGAAAGCTAAACAGTGATGGTCAACAATTTCACCACTATCAACAGAACAAACAATCACCTCTCATCGTAACTGAACTCACTGAACACAAAATAGAAAGCTAAACAGTGATGGTCAACAATTCCACCACTATCAACAAAACAAACAATCACCTCTCATCTTAACTCACTGAACACAAAATAGAAAGCTAAACAGTGATGGTCAACAATTCCACCACTATCAACAAAACAAACAATCACCTCTCATCTTAACTCACTGAACACAAAATAGAAAGCTAAACAGTGATGGTCAACAATTCCACCACTATCAACAAAACAAACAATCACCTCTCATCTTAACTCACTGAACACAAAATAGAAAGCTAAACAGTAATTGTCATCAATTCCACCACTATCAACAACACAAACAATCACCTCTCATCGTAACTGAACTCACTGAACACAAAATAGAAAGCAAAACAGTGATGGTCAACAATTCCAACACTATCAACAAAACAAACAATCACCTCTCATCTTAACTCACTGAACACCAAATAGAAAGCTAAACAGTGATGGTCAACAATTCCACCACCATCAACAAAACAAACAATCACCTCTCATCTTAAATCACTGAACACAAAATAGAAAGCTAAACAGTGATGGTCAACAATTCCACCACAATCAACAGAACAAACAATCACCCCTCATCGTAACTGAACTCACTGAACACAAAATAGAAAGCTAAACAGTGATGGTCAACAATTCCACCACTATCAACAAAACAAACAATCACCTCTCATCTTAACTCACTGAACACAAAATAGAAAGCTAAACAGTGATGGTCAACAATTCCACCACTATCAACAAAACAAACAATCACCTCTCATCTTAACTTACTGAACACAAAATAGAAAGCTAAACAGTGATGGTCAACAATTCCACCACTATCAACAGAACAAACAATCACCTCTCATCGTAACTGAACTCACTGAACACAAAATAGAAAGCTAAACAGTAATGGTCATCAATTCCACCACTATCAACAGAACAAACAATCACCCCTCATCGTAACTGCACTCACTGAACCCAAAATAGAAAGCTAAACAGTAATGGTCAACAATTCCACCAATATCAACAAAACAAACAATCACCCCTCATCTTAACTCACTGAACACAAAATAGAAAGCTAAGCAGTAATGGTCATCAATTCCACCACTAACAACAAAACAAACAATCACCTCTCATCGTAACTGAACTCACTGAACACAAAATAGAAAGCTAAACAGTGATGGTCAACAATTCCACCACTATCAACAAAACAAACAATCACCTCTCATCTTAACTCACTGAACACAAAATAGAAAGCTAAACAGTGATGGTCAACAATTCCACCACTATCAACAAAACAAACAATCACCTCTCATCTTAACTCACTGAACACAAAATAGAAAGCTAAACAGTGATGGTCAACAATTTCACAACTATCAACAGAACAAACAATCACCTCTCATCGTAACTGAACTCACTGAACACAAAATAGAAAGCTAAACAGTGATGGTCAACAATTCCACCACTATCAACAAAACAAACAATCACCTCTCATCTTAACTCACTGAACACAAAATAGAAAGCTAAACAGTGATGGTCAACAATTCCACCACTATCAACAAAACAAACAATCACCTATCATCTTAACTCACTGAACACAAAATAGAAAGCTAAACAGTGATGGTCAACAATTCCACCACTATCAACAAAACAAACAATCACCTCTCATCTTAACTCACTGAACACAAAATAGAAAGCTAAACAGTGATGGTCAACAATTCCACCACTATCAACAAAACAAACAATCACCTCTCATCTTAACTCACTGAACACAAAATAGAAAGCTAAACAGTGATGGCCAACAATTCCACCACTATCAACAAAACAAACAATCACCTCTCATCTTAACTCACTGAACACAAAATAGAAAGCTAAACAGTAATTGTCATCAATTCCACCACTATCAACAACACAAACAATCACCTCTCATCGTAACTGAACTTACTGAACACAAAATAGAAAGCTAAACAGTGATGGTCAACAATTCCAACACTATCAACAAAACAAACAATCACCTCTCATCTTAACTCACTGAACACAAAATAGAAAGCTAAACAGTGATGGTCAACAATTCCACCACTATCAACAAAACAAACAATCACCTCTCATCTTAACTCACTGAACACAAAATAGAAAGCTAAACAGTGATGGTCAACAATTTCACCACTATCAACAGAACAAACAATCACCTCTCATCGTAACTGAACTCACTGAACACAAAATAGAAAGCTAAACAGTGATGGTCAACAATTCCACCACTATCAACAAAACAAACAATCACCTCTCATCTTAAATCACTGAACACAAAATAGAAAGCTAAACAGTGATGGTCAACAATTCCACCACTATCAACAGAACAAACAATCACCTCTCATCGTAACTGAACTCACTGAACACAAAATAGAAAGCTAAACAGTAATGGTCATCAATTCCACCACTATCAACAGAACAAACAATCACCCCTCATCGTAACTGCACTCACTGAACCCAAAATAGAAAGCTAAACAGTAATGGTCAACAATTCCACCAATATCAACAAAACAAACAATCACCCCTCATCTTAACTCACTGAACACAAAATAGAAAGCTAAGCAGTAATGGTCATCAATTCCACCACTAACAACAAAACAAACAATCACCTCTCATCGTAACTGAACTCACTGAACACAAAATAGAAAGCTAAACAGTGATGGTCAACAATTCCACCACTATCAACAAAACAAACAATCACCTCTCATCTTAACTCACTGAACACAAAATAGAAAGCTAAACAGTGATGGTCAACAATTCCACCACTATCAACAAAACAAACAATCACCTCTCATCTTAACTCACTGAACACAAAATAGAAAGCTAAACAGTGATGGTCAACAATTTCACAACTATCAACAGAACAAACAATCACCTCTCATCGTAACTGAACTCACTGAACACAAAATAGAAAGCTAAACAGTGATGGTCAACAATTCCACCACTATCAACAAAACAAACAATCACCTCTCATCTTAACTCACTGAACACAAAATAGAAAGCTAAACAGTGATGGTCAACAATTCCACCACTATCAACAAAACAAACAATCACCTATCATCTTAACTCACTGAACACAAAATAGAAAGCTAAACAGTGATGGTCAACAATTCCACCACTATCAACAAAACAAACAATCACCTCTCATCTTAACTCACTGAACACAAAATAGAAAGCTAAACAGTGATGGTCAACAATTCCACCACTATCAACAAAACAAACAATCACCTCTCATCTTAACTCACTGAACACAAAATAGAAAGCTAAACAGTGATGGTCAACAATTCCACCACTATCAACAAAACAAACAATCACCTCTCATCTTAACTCACTGAACACAAAATAGAAAGCTAAACAGTAATTGTCATCAATTCCACCACTATCAACAACACAAACAATCACCTCTCATCGTAACTGAACTTACTGAACACAAAATAGAAAGCTAAACAGTGATGGTCAACAATTCCAACACTATCAACAAAACAAACAATCACCTCTCATCTTAACTCACTGAACACCAAATAGAAAGCTAAACAGTGATGGTCAACAATTCCACCACCATCAACAAAACAAACAATCACCTCTCATCTTAACTCACTGAACACAAAATAGAAAGCTAAACAGTGATGGTCAACAATTCCACCACAATCAACAGAACAAACAATCACCCCTCATCGTAACTGAACTCACTGAACACAAAATAGAAACTTAAACAGTGATGGTCAACAATTCCACCAATATCAACAGAACAACAATCACCCCTCATCGTAACTGAACTCACTGAACACAAAATAGAAAGCTAAACAGTAATGGTCATCAATTCCACCACTATCAACAGAACAAACAATCACCCCTCATCGTAACTGCACTCACTGAACCCAAAATAGAAAGCTAAACAGTAATGGTCAACAATGCCACCAATATCAACAAAACAAACAATCACCCCTCATCTTAACTCACTGAACACAAAATAGAAAGCTAAGCAGTAATGGTCATCAATTCCACCACTATCAACAAAACAAACAATCACCTCTCATCGTAACTGAACTCACTGAACACAAAATAGAAAGCTAAACAGTGATGGTCAACAATTCCACCACTATCAACAAAACAAACAATCACCTCTCATCTTAACTCACTGAACACAAAATAGAAAGCTAAACAGTGATGGTCAACAATTCCACCACTATCAACAGAACAAACAATCACCTCTCATCGTAACTGAACTCACTGAACACAAAATAGAAAGCTAAACAGTAATGGTCATCAATTCCACCACTATCAACAGAACAAACAATCACCCCTCATCGTAACTGCACTCACTGAACCCAAAATAGAAAGCTAAGCAGTAATGGTCAACAATTCCACCAATATCAACAAAACAAACAATCACCCCTCATCTTAACTCACTGAACACAAAATAGAAAGCTAAGCAGTAATGGTCATCAATTCCACCACTATCAACAAAACAAACAATCACCTCTCATCGTAACTGAACTCACTGAACACAAAATAGAAAGCTAAACAGTGATGGTCAACAATTCCACCACTATCAACAAAACAAACAATCACCTCTCATCTTAACTCACTGAACACAAAATAGAAAGCCAAACAGTGATGGTCAACAATTCCACCACTATCAACAAAACAAACAATCACCTCTCATCTTAACTCACTGAACACAAAATAGAAAGCTAAACAGTGATGGTCAACCATTTCACAACTATCAACAGAACAAACAATCACCTCTCATCGTAACTGAACTCACTGAACACAAAATAGAAAGCTAAACAGTGATGGTCAACAATTCCACCACTATCAACAAAACAAACAATCACCTCTCATCTTAACTCACTGAACACAAAATAGAAAGCTAAACAGTGATGGTCAACAATTCCACCACTATCAACAAAACAAACAATCACCTCTCATCTTAACTCACTGAACACAAAATAGAAAGCTAAACAGTGATGGTCAACAATTCCACCACTATCAACAAAACAAACAATCACCTCTCATCTTAACTCACTGAACACAAAATAGAAATCTAAACAGTAATGGTCATCAATTCCACCACTATCAACAAAACAAACAAACACCTCTCATCGTAACTGAACTCACTGAACACAAATTAGAAAGCTAAACAGTGATGGTCAACAATTCCACCACTATCAACAAAACAAACAATCACCTCTCATCTTAACTCACTGAACACCAAACAGAAAGCTAAACAGTGATGGTCAACAATTCCACCACTATCAACAAAACAAACAATCACCTCTCATCTTAACTCACTGAACACAAAATAGAAAGCTAAACAGTGATGGTCAACAATTCCACCACTATCAACAGAACAAACAATCACCTCTCATCGTAACTGAACTCACTGAACACAAAATAGACAGCTAAACAGTGATGGTCAACAATTCCACCACTATCAACAAAACAAACAATCACCTCTCATCTTAACTCACTGAACACAAAATAGAAAGCTAAACAGTGATGGTCAACAATTCCACCACTATCAACAAAACAAACAATCACCTCTCATCTTAACTCACTGAACACAAAATAGAAAGCTAAACAGTGATGGTCAACAATTCCACCACTATCAACAAAACAAAAATCACCTCTCATCTTAACTCACTGAACACAAAATAGAAAGCTAAACAGTGATGGTCAACAATTCCACCACTATCAACAGAACAAACAATCACCTCTCATCGTAACTCAACTCACTGAATACAAAATAGAAAGCTAAACAGTAATGGTCATCAATTCCACCACTATCAACAAAACAAACAATCACCCCTCATCGTAACTGAACTCACTGAGCACAAAATAGAAAGCTAAACAGTAATGGTCATCAATTCCACCACTATCAACAGAACAAACAATCACCCCTCATCGTAACTGAACTCACTGAACACAAAATAGAAAGCTAAACAGTAATGGTCATCAATTCCACCACTATCAACAGAACAAACAATCACCCCTCATCGTAACTGAACTCACTGAACACAAAATAGAAAGCTAAACAGTAATGGTCTTCAATTCCACCACTATCAACAGATCAAACAATCACCCCTCATCGTAACTGCACTTACTGAACACAAAATAGAAAGCTAAACAGTAATGGTCATCAATTCCACCACTATCAACAGAACAAACAATCACCCCTCATCGTAACTGCACTCACTGAACACAAAATAGAAAGCTAAACAGTAATGGTCATCAATTCCACCACTATCAACAAAACAAACAATCACCCCTTATCGTAACTGAACTCACTGAACACAAAATAGAAAGCTAAACAGTAATGGTCATCAATTCCATCACTATCAACAGAGCAAACAATCACCTCTCATCGTAACTGAACTCACTGAACACAAAATAGAAAGCTAAACAGTAATGGTCAACAATTCCACCAATATCAACCGAACAAACAATCACCCCTCATCGTAACTGCACTCACTGAACACAAAATAGAAAGCTAAACAGTAATGGTCAACAATTCCACCAATATCAACAAAACAAACAATCACCTCTCATCTTAACTCACTGAACACAAAATAGAAAGCTAAACAGTGATGGCCAACAATTGCACCACTATCAACAAAACAAACAATCACCTCTCATCTTAACTCACTGAACACAAAATAGAAAGCTAAACAGTAATTGTCATCAATTCCACCACTATCAACAACACAAACAATCACCTCTCATCGTAACTGAACTTACTGAACACAAAATAGAAAGCTAAACAGTGATGGTCAACAATTCCAACACTATCAACAAAACAAACAATCACCCCTCATCGTAACTGAACTCACTGAGCACAAAATAGAAAGCTAAACAGTAATGGTCATCAATTCCACCACTATCAACAGAACAAACAATCACCCCTCATCGTAACTGAACTCACTGAACACAAAATAGAAAGCTAAACAGTAATGGTCATCAATTCCACCACTATCAACAGAACAAACAATCACCCCTCATCGTAACTGAACTCACTGAACACAAAATAGAAAGCTAAACAGTAATGGTCTTCAATTCCACCACTATCAACAGAACAAACAATCACCCCTCATCGTAACTGCACTTACTGAACACAAAATAGAAAGCTAAACAGTAATGGTCATCAATTCCACCACTATCAACAAAACAAACAATCACCCCTTATCGTAACTGAACTCACTGAACACAAAATAGAAAGCTAAACAGTAATGGTCATCAATTCCATCACTATCAACAGAGCAAACAATCACCTCTCATCGTAACTGAACTCACTGAACACAAAATAGAAAGCTAAACAGTAATGGTCAACAATTCCACCAATATCAACCGAACAAACAATCACCCCTCATCGTAACTGAACTCACTGAACACAAAATAGAAACTTAAACAGTGATGGTCAACAATTCCACCAATATCAACAGAACAAACAATCACCCCTCATCGTAACTGAACTCACTGAACACAAAATAGAAAGCTAAACAGTAATGGTCATAAATTCCACCACTATCAACAGAATAAACAATCACCCCTCATCGTAACTGCACTCACTGAACACAAAATAGAAAGCTAAACAGTAATGGTCAACAATTCCACCAATATCAACAAAACAAACAATCACCTCTCATCTTAACTCACTGAACACAAAATAGAAAGCTAAACAGTGATGGCCAACAATTCCACCACTATCAACAAAACAAACAATCACCTCTCATCTTAACTCACTGAACACAAAATAGAAAGCTAAACAGTAATTGTCATCAATTCCACCACTATCAACAACACAAACAATCACCTCTCATCGTAACTGAACTTACTGAACACAAAATAGAAAGCTAAACAGTGATGGTCAACAATTCCAACACTATCAACAAAACAAACAATCACCTCTCATCTTAACTCACTGAACACAAAATAGAAAGCTAAACAGTGATGGTCAACAATTCCACCACTATCAACAAAACAAACAATCACCTCTCATCTTAACTCACTGAACACAAAATAGAAAGCTAAACAGTGATGGTCAACAATTTCACCACTATCAACAGAACAAACAATCACCTCTCATCGTAACTGAACTCACTGAACACAAAATAGAAAGTTAAACAGTGATGGTCAACAATTCCACCACTATCAACAAAACAAACAATCACCTCTCATCTTAAATCACTGAACACAAAATAGAAAGCTAAACAGTGATGGTCAACAATTCCACCACTATCAACAGAACAAACAATCACCTCTCATCGTAACTGAACTCACTGAACACAAAATAGAAAGCTAAACAGTAATGGTCAACAATTCCACCACTATCAACAGAACAAACAATCACCCCTCATCGTAACTGCACTCACTGAACCCAAAATAGAAAGCTAAACAGTAATGGTCAACAATTCCACCAATATCAACAAAACAAACAATCACCCCTCATCTTAACTCACTGAACACAAAATAGAAAGCTAAGCAGTAATGGTCATCAATTCCACCACTAACAACAAAACAAACAATCACCTCTCATCGTAACTGAACTCACTGAACACAAAATAGAAAGCTAAACAGTGATGGTCAACAATTCCACCACTATCAACAAAACAAACAATCACCTCTCATCTTAACTCACTGAACACAAAATAGAAAGCTAAACAGTGATGGTCAACAATTCCACCACTATCAACAAAACAAACAATCACCTCTCATCTTAACTCACTGAACACAAAATAGAAAGCTAAACAGTGATGGTCAACAATTTCACAACTATCAACAGAACAAACAATCACCTCTCATCGTAACTGAACTCACTGAACACAAAATAGAAAGCTAAACAGTGATGGTCAACAATTCCACCACTATCAACAAAACAAACAATCACCTCTCATCTTAACTCACTGAACACAAAATAGAAAGCTAAACAGTGATGGTCAACAATTCCACCACTATCAACAAAACAAACAATCACCTATCATCTTAACTCACTGAACACAAAATAGAAAGCTAAACAGTGATGGTCAACAATTCCACCACTATCAACAAAACAAACAATCACCTCTCATCTTAACTCACTGAACACAAAATAGAAAGCTAAACAGTGATGGTCAACAATTCCACCACTATCAACAAAACAAACAATCACCTCTCATCTTAACTCACTGAACACAAAATAGAAAGCTAAACAGTGATGGTCAACAATTCCACCACTATCAACAAAACAAACAATCACCTCTCATCTTAACTCACTGAACACAAAATAGAAAGCTAAACAGTAATTGTCATCAATTCCACCACTATCAACAACACAAACAATCACCTCTCATCGTAACTGAACTTACTGAACACAAAATAGAAAGCTAAACAGTGATGGTCAACAATTCCAACACTATCAACAAAACAAACAATCACCTCTCATCTTAACTCACTGAACACCAAATAGAAAGCTAAACAGTGATGGTCAACAATTCCACCACCATCAACAAAACAAACAATCACCTCTCATCTTAACTCACTGAACACAAAATAGAAAGCTAAACAGTGATGGTCAACAATTCCACCACAATCAACAGAACAAACAATCACCCCTCATCGTAACTGAACTCACTGAACACAAAATAGAAACTTAAACAGTTATGGTCAACAATTCCACCAATATCAACAGAACAACAATCACCCCTCATCGTAACTGAACTCACTGAACACAAAATAGAAAGCTAAACAGTAATGGTCATCAATTCCACCACTATCAACAGAACAAACAATCACCCCTCATCGTAACTGCACTCACTGAACCCAAAATAGAAAGCTAAACAGTAATGGTCAACAATGCCACCAATATCAACAAAACAAACAATCACCCCTCATCTTAACTCACTGAACACAAAATAGAAAGCTAAGCAGTAATGGTCATCAATTCCACCACTATCAACAAAACAAACAATCACCTCTCATCGTAACTGAACTCACTGAACACAAAATAGAAAGCTAAACAGTGATGGTCAACAATTCCACCACTATCAACAAAACAAACAATCACCTCTCATCTTAACTCACTGAACACAAAATAGAAAGGTAAACAGTGATGGTCAACAATTCCACCACTATCAACAAAACAAACAATCACCTCTCATCTTAACTCACTGAACACAAAATAGAAAGCTAAACAGTGATGGTCAACAATTCCACCACTATCAACAGAACAAACAATCACCTCTCATCGTAACTGAACTCACTGAACACAAAATAGAAAGCTAAACAGTAATGGTCATCAATTCCACCACTATCAACAGAACAAACAATCACCCCTCATCGTAACTGCACTCACTGAACCCAAAATAGAAAGCTAAACAGTAATGGTCAACAATTCCACCAATATCAACAAAACAAACAATCACCCCTCATCTTAACTCACTGAACACAAAATAGAAAGCTAAGCAGTAATGGTCATCAATTCCACCACTATCAACAAAACAAACAATCACCTCTCATCGTAACTGAACTCACTGAACACAAAATAGAAAGCTAAACAGTGATGGTCAACAATTCCACCACTATCAACAAAACAAACAATCACCTCTCATCTTAACTCACTGAACACAAAATAGAAAGCTAAACAGTGATGGTCAACAATTCCACCACTATCAACAAAACAAACAATCACCTCTCATCTTAACTCACTGAACACAAAATAGAAAGCTAAACAGTGATGGTCAACCATTTCACAACTATCAACAGAACAAACAATCACCTCTCATCGTAACTGAACTCACTGAACACAAAATAGAAAGCTAAACAGTGATGGTCAACAATTCCACCACTATCAACAAAACAAACAATCACCTCTCATCTTAACTCACTGAACACAAAATAGAAAGCTAAACAGTGATGGTCAACAATTCCACCACTATCAACAAAACAAACAATCACCTCTCATCTTAACTCACTGAACACAAAATAGAAAGCTAAACAGTGATGGTCAACAATTCCACCACTATCAACAAAACAAACAATCACCTCTCATCTTAACTCACTGAACACAAAATAGAAATCTAAACAGTAATGGTCATCAATTCCACCACTATCAACAAAACAAACAAACACCTCTCATCGTAACTGAACTCACTGAACACAAAATAGAAAGCTAAACAGTGATGGTCAACAATTCCACCACTATCAACAAAACAAACAATCACCTCTCATCTTAACTCACTGAACACCAAACAGAAAGCTAAACAGTGATGGTCAACAATTCCACCACTATCAACAAAACAAACAATCACCTCTCATCTTAACTCACTGAACACAAAATAGAAAGCTAAACAGTGATGGTCAACAATTCCACCACTATCAACAGAACAAACAATCACCTCTCATCGTAACTGAACTCACTGAACACAAAATAGAAAGCTAAACAGTGATGGTCAACAATTCCACCACTATCAACAAAACAAACAATCACCTCTCATCTTAACTCACTGAACACAAAATAGAAAGCTAAACAGTGATGGTCAACAATTCCACCACTATCAACAAAACAAACAATCACCTCTCATCTTAACTCACTGAACACAAAATAGAAAGCTAAACAGTGATGGTCAACAATTCCACCACTATCAACAAAACAAAAATCACCTCTCATCTTAACTCACTGAACACAAAATAGAAAGCTAAACAGTGATGGTCAACAATTCCACCACTATCAACAGAACAAACAATCACCTCTCATCGTAACTCAACTCACTGAATACAAAATAGAAAGCTAAACAGTAATGGTCATCAATTCCACCACTATCAACAAAACAAACAATCACCCCTCATCGTAACTGAACTCACTGAGCACAAAATAGAAAGCTAAACAGTAATGGTCATCAATTCCACCACTATCAACAGAACAAACAATCACCCCTCATCGTAACTGAACTCACTGAACACAAAATAGAAAGCTAAACAGTAATGGTCATCAATTCCACCACTATCAACAGAACAAACAATCACCCCTCATCGTAACTGAACTCACTGAACACAAAATAGAAAGCTAAACAGTAATGGTCTTCAATTCCACCACTATCAACAGAACAAACAATCACCCCTCATCGTAACTGCACTTACTGAACACAAAATAGAAAGCTAAACAGTAATGGTCATCAATTCCACCACTATCAACAGAACAAACAATCAACCCTCATCGTAACTGCACTCACTGAACACAAAATAGAAAGCTAAACAGTAATGGTCATCAATTCCACCACTATCAACAAAACAAACAATCACCCCTTATCGTAACTGAACTCACTGAACACAACATAGAAAGCTAAACAGTAATGGTCATCAATTCCATCACTATCAACAGAGCAAACAATCACCTCTCATCGTAACTGAACTCACTGAACACAAAATAGAAAGCTAAACAGTAATGGTCAACAATTCCACCAATATCAACCGAACAAACAATCACCCCTCATCGTAACTGAACTCACTGAACACAAAATAGAAACTTAAACAGTGATGGTCAACAATTCCACCAATATCAACAGAACAAACAATCACCCCTCATCGTAACTGAACTCACTGAACACAAAATAGAAAGCTAAACAGTAATGGTCATAAATTCCACCACTATCAACAGAATAAACAATCACCCCTCATCGTAACTGCACTCACTGAACACAAAATAGAAAGCTAAACAGTGATGGTCAACAATTCCACCAATATCAACAAAACAAACAATCACCCCTCATCTTAACTCACTGAATACAAAATAGAAAGCTAAGCAGTAATGGTCATCAATTCCACCACTATCAACAAAACAAACAATCACCTCTCATCGTAACTGAACTCACTGAACACAAAATAGAAAGCTAAACAGTGATGGTCAACAATTCCACCACTATCAACAAAACAAACAATCACCTCTCATCTTAACTCACTGAACACAAAATAGAAAGCTAAACAGTGATGGTCAACAATTCCACCACTATCAACAAAACAAACAATCACCTCTCATCTTAACTCACTGAACACAAAATAGAAAGCTAAACAGTGATGGTCAACAATTTCACCACTATCAACAGAACAAACAATCACCTCTCATCGTAACTGAACTCACTGAACACAAAATAGAAAGCTAAACAGTGATGGTCAACAATTCCACCACTATCAACAAAACAAACAATCACCTCTCATCTTAACTCACTGAACACAAAATAGAAAGCTAAACAGTGATGGTCAACAATTCCACCACTATCAACAAAACAAACAATCACCTCTCATCTTAACTCACTGAACACAAAATAGAAAGCTAAACAGTGATGGTCAACAATTCCACCACTATCAACAAAACAAACAATCACCTCTCATCTTAACTCACTGAACACAAAATAGAAAGCTAAACAGTAATTGTCATCAATTCCACCACTATCAACAACACAAACAATCACCTCTCATCGTAACTGAACTCACTGAACACAAAATAGAAAGCTAAACAGTGATGGTCAACAATTCCACCACTATCAACAAAACAAACAATCACCTCTCATCTTAACTCACTGAACACCAAATAGAAAGCTAAACAGTGATGGTCAACAATTCCACCACCATCAACAAAACAAACAATCACCTCTCATCTTAAATCACTGAACACAAAATAGAAAGCTAAACAGTGATGGTCAACAATTCCACCACAATCAACAGAACAAACAATCACCCCTCATCGTAACTGAACTCACTGAACACAAAATAGAAAGCTAAACAGTGATGGTCAACAATTCCACCACTATCAACAAAACAAACAATCACCTCTCATCTTAACTCACTGAACACAAAATAGAAAGCTAAACAGTGATGGTCAACAATTCCACCACTATCAACAAAACAAACAATCACCTCTCATCTTAACTCACTGAACACAAAATAGAAAGCTAAACAGTAATGGTCATCAATTCCACCACTATCAACAGAACAAACAATCACCCCTCATCGTAACTGCACTCACTGAACCCAAAATAGAAAGCTAAACAGTAATGGTCAACAATTCCACCAATATCAACAAAACAAACAATCACCCCTCATCTTAACTCAATGAACACAAAATAGAAAGCTAAGCAGTAATGGTCATCAATTCCACCACTAACAACAAAACAAACAATCACCTCTCATCGTAACTGAACTCACTGAACACAAAATAGAAAGCTAAACAGTGATGGTCAACAATTCCACCACTATCAACAAAACAAACAATCACCTCTCATCTTAACTCACTGAACACAAAATATAAAGCTAAACAGTGATGGTCAACAATTCCACCACTATCAACAAAACAAACAATCACCTCTCATCTTAACTCACTGAACACAAAATAGAAAGCTAAACAGTGATGGTCAACAATTTCACAACTATCAACAGAACAAACAATCACCTCTCATCGTAACTGAACTCACTGAACACAAAATAGAAAGCTAAACAGTGATGGTCAACAATTCCACCACTATCAACAAAACAAACAATCATCTCTCATCTTAACTCACTGAACACAAAATAGAAAGCTAAACAGTGATGGTCAACAATTCCACCACTATCAACAAAACAAACAATCACCTCTCATCTTAACTCACTGAACACAAAATAGAAAGCTAAACAGTGATGGTCAACAATTCCACCACCATCAACAAAACAAACAATCACCTCTCATCTTAACTCACTGAACACAAAATAGAAAGCTAAACAGTGATGGTCAACAATTCCACCACAATCAACAGAACAAACAATCACCCCTCATCGTAACTGAACTCACTGAGCACAAAATAGAAACTTAAACAGTTATGGTCAACAATTCCACCAATATCAACAGAACAACAATCACCCCTCATCGTAACTGAACTCACTGAACACAAAATAGAAAGCTAAACAGTAATGGTCATCAATTCCACCACTATCAACAGAACAAACAATCACCCCTCATCGTAACTGCACTCACTGAACCCAAAATAGAAAGCTAAACAGTAATGGTCAACAATGCCACCAATATCAACAAAACAAACAATCACCCCTCATCTTAACTCACTGAACACAAAATAGAAAGCTAAGCAGTAATGGTCATCAATTCCACCACTATCAACAAAACAAACAATCACCTCTCATCGTAACTGAACTCACTGAACACAAAATAGAAAGCTAAACAGTGATGGTCAACAATTCCACCACTATCAACAAAACAAACAATCACCTCTCATCTTAACTCACTGAACACAAAATAGAAAGGTAAACAGTGATGGTCAACAATTCCACCACTATCAACAAAACAAACAATCACCTCTCATCTTAACTCACTGAACACAAAATAGAAAGCTAAACAGTGATGGTCAACAATTCCACCACTATCAACAGAACAAACAATCACCTCTCATCGTAACTGAACTCACTGAACACAAAATAGAAAGCTAAACAGTAATGGTCATCAATTCCACCACTATCAACAGAACAAACAATCACCCCTCATCGTAACTGCACTCACTGAACCCAAAATAGAAAGCTAAACAGTAATGGTCAACAATTCCACCAATATCAACAAAACAAACAATCACCCCTCATCTTAACTCACTGAACACAAAATAGAAAGCTAAGCAGTAATGGTCATCAATTCCACCACTATCAACAAAACAAACAATCACCTCTCATCGTAACTGAACTCACTGAACACAAAATAGAAAGCTAAACAGTGATGGTCAACAATTCCACCACTATCAACAAAACAAACAATCACCTCTCATCTTAACTCACTGAACACAAAATAGAAAGCTAAACAGTGATGGTCAACAATTCCACCACTATCAACAAAACAAACAATCACCTCTCATCTTAACTCACTGAACACAAAATAGAAAGCTAAACAGTGATGGTCAACCATTTCACAACTATCAACAGAACAAACAATCACCTCTCATCGTAACTGAACTCACTGAACACAAAATAGAAAGCTAAACAGTGATGGTCAACAATTCCACCACTATCAACAAAACAAACAATCACCTCTCATCTTAACTCACTGAACACAAAATAGAAAGCTAAACAGTGATGGTCAACAATTCCACCACTATCAACAAAACAAACAATCACCTCTCATCTTAACTCACTGAACACAAAATAGAAAGCTAAACAGTGATGGTCAACAATTCCACCACTATCAACAAAACAAACAATCACCTCTCATCTTAACTCACTGAACACAAAATAGAAATCTAAACAGTAATGGTCATCAATTCCACCACTATCAACAAAACAAACAAACACCTCTCATCGTAACTGAACTCACTGAACACAAAATAGAAAGCTAAACAGTGATGGTCAACAATTCCACCACTATCAACAAAACAAACAATCACCTCTCATCTTAACTCACTGAACACCAAACAGAAAGCTAAACAGTGATGGTCAACAATTCCACCACTATCAACAAAACAAACAATCACCTCTCATCTTAACTCACTGAACACAAAATAGAAAGCTAAACAGTGATGGTCAACAATTCCACCACTATCAACAGAACAAACAATCACCTCTCATCGTAACTGAACTCACTGAACACAAAATAGAAAGCTAAACAGTGATGGTCAACAATTCCACCACTATCAACAAAACAAACAATCACCTCTCATCTTAACTCACTGAACACAAAATAGAAAGCTAAACAGTGATGGTCAACAATTCCACCACTATCAACAAAACAAACAATCACCTCTCATCTTAACTCACTGAACACAAAATAGAAAGCTAAACAGTGATGGTCAACAATTCCACCACTATCAACAAAACAAAAATCACCTCTCATCTTAACTCACTGAACACAAAATAGAAAGCTAAACAGTGATGGTCAACAATTCCACCACTATCAACAGAACAAACAATCACCTCTCATCGTAACTCAACTCACTGAATACAAAATAGAAAGCTAAACAGTAATGGTCATCAATTCCACCACTATCAACAAAACAAACAATCACCCCTCATCGTAACTGAACTCACTGAGCACAAAATAGAAAGCTAAACAGTAATGGTCATCAATTCCACCACTATCAACAGAACAAACAATCACCCCTCATCGTAACTGAACTCACTGAACACAAAATAGAAAGCTAAACAGTAATGGTCATCAATTCCACCACTATCAACAGAACAAACAATCACCCCTCATCGTAACTGAACTCACTGAACACAAAATAGAAAGCTAAACAGTAATGGTCTTCAATTCCACCACTATCAACAGAACAAACAATCACCCCTCATCGTAACTGCACTTACTGAACACAAAATAGAAAGCTAAACAGTAATGGTCATCAATTCCACCACTATCAACAGAACAAACAATCAACCCTCATCGTAAATGCACTCACTGAACACAAAATAGAAAGCTAAACAGTAATGGTCATCAATTCCACCACTATCAACAAAACAAACAATCACCCCTTATCGTAACTGAACTCACTGAACACAAAATAGAAAGCTAAACAGTAATGGTCATCAATTCCATCACTATCAACAGAGCAAACAATCACCTCTCATCGTAACTGAACTCACTGAACACAAAATAGAAAGCTAAACAGTAATGGTCAACAATTCCACCAATATCAACCGAACAAACAATCACCCCTCATCGTAACTGAACTCACTGAACACAAAATAGAAACTTAAACAGTGATGGTCAACAATTCCACCAATATCAACAGAACAAACAATCACCCCTCATCGTAACTGAACTCACTGAACACAAAATAGAAAGCTAAACAGTAATGGTCATAAATTCCACCACTATCAACAGAATAAACAATCACCCCTCATCGTAACTGCACTCACTGAACACAAAATAGAAAGCTAAACAGTAATGGTCAACAATTCCACCAATATCAACAAAACAAACAATCACCCCTCATCTTAACTCACTGAATACAAAATAGAAAGCTAAGCAGTAATGGTCATCAATTCCACCACTATCAACAAAACAAACAATCACCTCTCATCGTAACTGAACTCACTGAACACAAAATAGAAAGCTAAACAGTGATGGTCAACAATTCCACCACTATCAACAAAACAAACAATCACCTCTCATCTTAACTCACTGAACACAAAATAGAAAGCTAAACAGTGATGGTCAACAATTCCACCACTATCAACAAAACAAACAATCACCTCTCATCTTAACTCACTGAACACAAAATAGAAAGCTAAACAGTGATGGTCAACAATTTCACCACTATCAACAGAACAAACAATCACCTCTCATCGTAACTGAACTCACTGAACACAAAATAGAAAGCTAAACAGTGATGGTCAACAATTCCACCACTATCAACAAAACAAACAATCACCTCTCATCTTAACTCACTGAACACAAAATAGAAAGCTAAACAGTGATGGTCAACAATTCCACCACTATCAACAAAACAAACAATCACCTCTCATCTTAACTCACTGAACACAAAATAGAAAGCTAAACAGTGATGGTCAACAATTCCACCACTATCAACAAAACAAACAATCACCTCTCATCTTAACTCACTGAACACAAAATAGAAAGCTAAACAGTAATTGTCATCAATTCCACCACTATCAACAACACAAACAATCACCTCTCATCGTAACTGAACTCACTGAACACAAAATAGAAAGCTAAACAGTGATGGTCAACAATTCCAACACTATCAACAAAACAAACAATCACCTCTCATCTTAACTCACTGAACACCAAATAGAAAGCTAAACAGTTATGGTCAACAATTCCACCACCATCAACAAAACAAACAATCACCTCTCATCTTAAATCACTGAACACAAAATAGAAAGCTAAACAGTGATGGTCAACAATTCCACCACAATCAACAGAACAAACAATCACCCCTCATCGTAACTGAACTCACTGAACACAAAATAGAAAGCTAAACAGTGATGGTCAACAATTCCACCACTATCAACAAAACAAACAATCACCTCTCATCTTAACTCACTGAACACAAAATAGAAAGCTAAACAGTGATGGTCAACAATTCCACCACTATCAACAAAACAAACAATCACCTCTCATCTTAACTCACTGAACACAAAATAGAAAGCTAAACAGTAATGGTCATCAATTCCACCACTATCAACAGAACAAACAATCACCCCTCATCGTAACTGCACTCACTGAACCCAAAATAGAA
Source organism: Bathymodiolus brooksi (assembly GCA_963680875.1). NCBI lineage: Eukaryota > Metazoa > Mollusca > Bivalvia > Mytilida > Modiolidae > Bathymodiolus > Bathymodiolus brooksi. Next base: position 46,241,883 of record OY804586.1, read on the forward strand.
AGCTAAACAGTAATGGTCAACAATTCCACCAATATCAACAAAACAAACAATCACCCCTCATCTTAACTCAATGAACACAAAATAGAAAGCTAAGCAGTAATGGTCATCAATTCCACCACTAACAACAAAACAAACAATCACCTCTCATCGTAACTGAACTCACTGAACACAAAATAGAAAGCTAAACAGTGATGGTCAACAATTCCACCACTATCAACAAAACAAACAATCACCTCTCATCTTAACTCACTGAACACAAAATATAAAGCTAAACAGTGATGGTCAACAATTCCACCACTATCAACAAAACAAACAATCACCTCTCATCTTAACTCACTGAACACAAAATAGAAAGCTAAACAGTGATGGTCAACAATTTCACAACTATCAACAGAACAAACAATCACCTCTCATCGTAACTGAACTCACTGAACACAAAATAGAAAGCTAAACAGTGATGGTCAACAATTCCACCACTATCAACAAAACAAACAATCACCTCTCATCTTAACTCACTGAACACAAAATAGAAAGCTAAACAGTGATGGTCAACAATTCCACCACTATCAACAAAACAAACAATCACCTCTCATCTTAACTCACTGAACACAAAATAGAAAGCTAAACAGTGATGGTCAACAATTCCACCACTATCAACAAAACAAACAATCACCTCTCATCTTAACTCACTGAACACAAAATAGAAAGCTAAACAGTGATGGTCAACAATTCCACCACTATCAACAAAACAAACAATCACCTCTCATCTTAACTCACTGAACACAAAATAGAAAGCTAAACAGTGATGGTCAACAATTCCACCACTATCAACAAAACAAACAATCACCTCTCATCTTAACTCACTGAACACAAAATAGAAAGCTAAACAGTAATTGTCATCAATTCCACCACTATCAACAACACAAACAATCACCTCTCATCGTAACTGAACTTACTGAACACAAAATAGAAAGCTAAACAGTGATGGTCAACAATTCCAACACTATCAACAAAACAAACAATCACCTCTCATCTTAACTCACTGAACACCAAATAGAAAGCTAAACAGTGATGGTCAACAATTCCAACACCATCAACAAAACAAACAATCACCTCTCATCTTAACTCACTGAACACAAAATAGAAAGCTAAACAGTGATGGTCAACAATTCCACCACAATCAACAGAACAAACAATCACCCCTCATCGTAACTGAACTCACTGAACACAAAATAGAAACTTAAACAGTGATGGTCAACAATTCCACCAATATCAACAGAACAACAATCACCCCTCATCGTAACTGAACTCACTGAACACAAAATAGAAAGCTAAACAGTAATGGTCATCAATTCCACCACTATCAACAGAACAAACAATCACCCCTCATCGTAACTGCACTCACTGAACCCAAAATAGAAAGCTAAACAGTAATGGTCAACAATGCCACCAATATCAACAAAACAAACAATCACCCCTCATCTTAACTCACTGAACACAAAATAGAAAGCTAAGCAGTAATGGTCATCAATTCCACCAATATCAACAAAACAAACAATCACCTCTCATCGTAACTGAACTCACTGAACACAAAATAGAAAGCTAAACAGTGATGGTCAACAATTCCACCACTATCAACAAAACAAACAATCACCTCTCATCTTAACTCACTGAACACAAAATAGAAAGGTAAACAGTGATGGTCAACAATTCCACCACTATCAACAAAACAAACAATCACCTCTCATCTTAACTCACTGAACACAAAATAGAAAGCTAAACAGTGATGGTCAACAATTCCACCACTATCAACAAAACAAACAATCACCTCTCATCTTAACTCACTGAACACAAAATAGAAAGCTAAACAGTGATGGTCAACAATTCCACCACTATCAACAAAACAAAAATCACCTCTCATCTTAACTCACTGAACACAAAATAGAAAGCTAAACAGTGATGGTCAACAATTCCACCACTATCAACAGAACAAACAATCACCTCTCATCGTAACTCAACTCACTGAATACAAAATAGAAAGCTAAACAGTAATGGTCATCAATTCCACCACTATCAACAAAACAAACAATCATCCCTCATCGTAACTGAACTCACTGAGCACAAAATAGAAAGCTAAACAGTAATGGTCATCAATTCCACCACTATCAACAGAACAAACAATCACCCCTCATCGTAACTGAACTCACTGAACACAAAATAGAAAGCTAAACAGTAATGGTCATCAATTCCACCACTATCAACAGAACAAACAATCACCCCTCATCGTAACTGAACTCACTGAACACAAAATAGAAAGCTAAACAGTAATGGTCTTCAATTCCACCACTATCAACAGAACAAACAATCACCCCTCATCGTAACTGCACTTACTGAACACAAAATAGAAAGCTAAACAGTAATGGTCATCAATTCCACCACTATCAACAGAACAAACAATCACCCCTCATCGTAACTGCACTCACTGAACACAAAATAGAAAGCTAAACAGTAATGGTTATCAATTCCACCACTATCAACAAAACAAACAATCACCCCTTATCGTAACTGAACTCACTGAACACAAAATAGAAAGCTAAACAGTAATGGTCATCAATTCCATCACTATCAACAGAGCAAACAATCACCTCTCATCGTAACTGAACTCACTGAACACAAAATAGAAAGCTAAACAGTAATGGTCAACAATTCCACCAATATCAACCGAACAAACAATCACCCCTCATCGTAACTGAACTCACTGAACACAAAATAGAAACTTAAACAGTGATGGTCAACAATTCCACCAATATCAACAAAACAAACAATCACCCCTCATCTTAACTCACTGAACACAAAATAGAAAGCTAAGCAGTAATGGTCATCAATTCCACCACTATCAACAGAACAAACAATCACCCCTCATCGTAACTGCACCAACTGAACACAAAATAGAAAGCTAAACAGTAATGGTCAACAATTCCACCAATATCAACAAAACAAACAATCACCCCTCATCTTAACTCACTGAACACAAAATAGAAAGCTAAGCAGTAATGGTCATCAATTCCACCACTATCAACAAAACAAACAATCACCTCTCATCGTAACTGAACTCACTGAACACAAAATAGAAAGCTAAACAGTGATGGTCAACAATTCCACCACTATCAACAAAACAAACAATCACCTCTCATCTTAACTCACTGAACACAAAATAGAAAGCTAAACAGTGATGGTCAACAATTCCACCACTATCAACAAAACAAACAATCACCTCTCATCTTAACTCACTGAACACAAAATAGAAAGCTAAACAGTGATGGTCAACAATTTCACCACTATCAACAGAACAAACAATCACCTCTCATCGTAACTGAACTCACTGAACACAAAATAGAAAGCTAAACAGTGATGGTCAACAATTCCACCACTATCAACAAAACAAACAATCACCTCTCATCTTAACTCACTGAACACAAAATAGAAAGCTAAACAGTGATGGTCAACAATTCCACCACTATCAACAAAACAAACAATCACCTCTCATCTTAACTCACTGAACACAAAATAGAAAGCTAAACAGTGATGGTCAACAATTCCACCACTATCAACAAAACAAACAATCACCTCTCATCTTAACTCACTGAACACAAAATAGAAAGCTAAACAGTAATTGTCATCAATTCCACCACTATCAACAACACAAACAATCACCTCTCATCGTAACTGAACTCACTGAACACAAAATAGAAAGCTAAACAGTGATGGTCAACAATTCCAACACTATCAACAAAACAAACAATCACCTCTCATCTTAACTCACTGAACACCAAATAGAAAGCTAAACAGTGATGGTCAACAATTCCACCACCATCAACAAAACAAACAATCACCTCTCATCTTAAATCACTGAACACAAAATAGAAAGCTAAACAGTGATGGTCAACAATTCCACCACAATCAACAGAACAAACAATCACCCCTCATCGTAACTGAACTCACTGAACACAAAATAGAAAGCTAAACAGTGATGGTCAACAATTCCACCACTATCAACAAAACAAACAATCACCTCTCATCTTAACTCACTGAACACAAAATAGAAAGCTAAACAGTGATGGTCAACAATTCCACCACTATCAACAAAACAAACAATCACCTCTCATCTTAACTCACTGAACACAAAATAGAAAGCTAAACAGTGATGGTCAACAATTCCACCACTATCAACAGAACAAACAATCACCTCTCATCGTAACTGAACTCACTGAACACAAAATAGAAAGCTAAACAGTAATGGTCATCAATTCCACCACTATCAACAGAACAAACAATCACCCCTCATCGTAACTGCACTCACTGAACCCAAAATAGAAAGCTAAACAGTAATGGTCAACAATTCCACCAATATCAACAAAACAAACAATCACCCCTCATCTTAACTCACTGAACACAAAATAGAAAGCTAAGCAGTAATGGTCATCAATTCCACCACTAACAACAAAACAAACAATCACCTCTCATCGTAACTGAACTCACTGAACACAAAATAGAAAGCTAAACAGTGATGGTCAACAATTCCACCACTATCAACAAAACAAACAATCACCTCTCATCTTAACTCACTGAACACAAAATAGAAAGCTAAACAGTGATGGTCAACAATTCCACCACTATCAACAAAACAAACAATCACCTCTCATCTTAACTCACTGAACACAAAATAGAAAGCTAAACAGTGATGGTCAACAATTTCACAACTATCAACAGAACAAACAATCACCTCTCATCGTAACTGAACTCACTGAACACAAAATAGAAATCTAAACAGTGATGGTCAACAATTCCACCACTATCAACAAAACAAACAATCACCTCTCATCTTAACTCACTGAACACAAATAGAAAGCTAAACAGTGATGGTCAACAATTCCACCACTATCAACAAAACAAACAATCACCTATCAGCTTAACTCACTGAACACAAAATAGAAAGCTAAACAGTGATGGTCAACAATTCCACCACTATCAACAAAACAAACAATCACCTCTCATCTTAACTCACTGAACACAAAATAGAAAGCTAAACAGTGATGGTCAACAATTCCACCACTATCAACAAAACAAACAATCACCTCTCATCTTAACTCACTGAACACAAAATAGAAAGCTAAACAGTGATGGTCAACAATTCCACCACTATCAACAAAACAAACAATCACCTCTCATCTTAACTCACTGAACACAAAATAGAAAGCTAAACAGTAATTGTCATCAATTCCACCACTATCAACAACACAAACAATCACCTCTCATCGTAACTGAACTTACTGAACACAAAATAGAAAGCTAAACAGTGATGGTCAACAATTCCAACACTATCAACAAAACAAACAATCACCTCTCATCTTAACTCACTGAACACAAAATAGAAAGCTAAACAGTGATGGTCAACAATTCCACCACTATCAACAAAACAAACAATCACCTCTCATCCTAACTCACTGAACACAAAATAGAAAGCTAAACAGTGATGGTCAACAATTTCACCACTATCAACAGAACAAACAATCACCTCTCATCGTAACTGAACTCACTGAACACAAAATAGAAAGCTAAACAGTGATGGTCAACAATTCCACCACTATCAACAAAACAAACAATCACCTCTCATCTTAACTCACTGAACACAAAATAGAAAGCTAAACAGTGATGGTCAACAATTCCACCACTATCAACAGAACAAACAATCACCTCTCATCGTAACTGAACTCACTGAACACAAAATAGAAAGCTAAACAGTAATGGTCATCAATTCCACCACTATCAACAGAACAAACAATCACCCCTCATCGTAACTGCACTCACTGAACCCAAAATAGAAAGCTAAACAGTAATGGTCAACAATTCCACCAATATCAACAAAACAAACAATCACCCCTCATCTTAACTCACTGAACACAAAATAGAAAGCTAAGCAGTAATGGTCATCAATTCCACCACTAACAACAAAACAAACAATCACCTCTCATCGTAACTGAACTCACTGAACACAAAATAGAAAGCTAAACAGTGATGGTCAACAATTCCACCACTATCAACAAAACAAACAATCACCTCTCATCTTAACTCACTGAACACAAAATAGAAAGCTAAACAGTGATGGTCAACAATTCCACCACTATCAACAAAACAAACAATCACCTCTCATCTTAACTCACTGAACACAAAATAGAAAGCTAAACAGTGATGGTCAACAATTTCACAACTATCAACAGAACAAACAATCACCTCTCATCGTAACTGAACTCACTGAACACAAAATAGAAAGCTAAACAGTGATGGTCAACAATTCCACCACTATCAACAAAACAAACAATCACCTCTCATCTTAACTCACTGAACACAAAATAGAAAGCTAAACAGTGATGGTCAACAATTCCACCACTATCAACAAAACAAACAATCACCTATCATCTTAACTCACTGAACACAAAATAGAAAGCGAAACAGTGATGGTCAACAATTCCACCACTATCAACAAAACAAACAATCACCTCTCATCTTAACTCACTGAACACAAAATAGAAAGCTAAACAGTGATGGTCAACAATTCCACCACTATCAACAAAACAAACAATCACCTCTCATCTTAACTCACTGAACACAAAATAGAAAGCTAAACAGTGATGGTCAACAATTCCACCACTATCAACAAAACAAACAATCACCTCTCATCTTAACTCACTGAACACAAAATAGAAAGCTAAACAGTAATTGTCATCAATTCCACCACTATCAACAACACAAACAATCACCTCTCATCGTAACTGAACTTACTGAACACAAAATAGAAAGCTAAACAGTGATGGTCAACAATTCCAACACTATCAACAAAACAAACAATCACCTCTCATCTTAACTCACTGAACACCAAATAGAAAGCTAAACAGTGATGGTCAACAATTCCACCACCATCAACAAAACAAACAATCACCTCTCATCTTAACTCACTGAACACAAAATAGAAAGCTAAACAGTGATGGTCAACAATTCCACCACAATCAACAGAACAAACAATCACCCCTCATCGTAACTGAACTCACTGAACACAAAATAGAAACTTAAACAGTGATGGTCAACAATTCCACCAATATCAACAGAACAACAATCACCCCTCATCGTAACTGCACTCACTGAACCCAAAATAGAAAGCTAAACAGTAATGGTCAACAATGCCACCAATATCAACAAAACAAACAATCACCCCTCATCTTAACTCACTGAACACAAAATAGAAAGCTAAGCAGTAATGGTCATCAATTCCACCACTATCAACAAAACAAACAATCACCTCTCATCGTAACTGAACTCACTGAACACAAAATAGAAAGCTAAACAGTGATGATCAACAATTCCACCACTATCAACAAAACAAACAATCACCTCTCATCTTAACTCACTGAACACAAAATAGAAAGGTAAACAGTGATGGTCAACAATTCCTCCACTATCAACAAAACAAACAATCACCTCTCATCTTAACTCACTGAACACAAAATAGAAAGCTAAACAGTGATGGTCAACAATTCCACCACTATCAACAGAACAAACAATCACCTCTCATCGTAACTGAACTCACTGAACACAAAATAGAAAGCTAAACAGTAATTGTCATCAATTCCACCACTATCAACAGAACAAACAATCACCCCTCATCGTAACTGCACTCACTGAACCCAAAATAGAAAGCTAAACAGTAATGGTCAACAATTCCACCAATATCAACAAAACAAACAATCACCCCTCATCTTATCTCACTGAACACAAAATAGAAAGCTAAGCAGTAATGGTCATCAATTCCACCACTATCAACAAAACAAACAATCACCTCTCATCGTAACTGAACTCACTGAACACAAAATAGAAAGCTAAACAGTGATGGTCAACAATTCCACCACTATCAACAAAACAAACAATCACCTCTCATCTTAACTCACTGAACACAAAATAGAAAGCTAAACAGTGATGGTCAACAATTCCACCACTATCAACAAAACAAACAATCACCTCTCATCTTAACTCACTGAACACAAAATAGAAAGCTAAACAGTGATGGTCAACAATTTCACAACTATCAACAGAACAAACAATCACCTCTCATCGTAACTGAACTCACTGAACACAAAATAGAAAGCTAAACAGTGATGGTCAACAATTCCACCACTATCAACAAAACAAACAATCACCTCTCATCTTAACTCACTGAACACAAAATAGAAAGCTAAACAGTGATGGTCAACAATTCCACCACTATCAACAAAACAAACAATCACCTCTCATCTTAACTCACTGAACACAAAATAGAAAGCTAAACAGTGATGGTCAACAATTCCACCACTATCAACAAAACAAACAATCACCTCTCATCTTAACTCACTGAACACAAAATAGAAATCTAAACAGTAATGGTCATCAATTCCACCACTATCAACAAAACAAACAAACACCTCTCATCGTAACTGAACTCACTGAACACAAAATAGAAAGCTAAACAGTGATGGTCAACAATTCCATCACTATCAACAAAACAAACAATCACCTCTCATCTTAACTCACTGAACACCAAACAGAAAGCTAAACAGTGATGGTCAACAATTCCACCACTATCAACAAAACAAACAATCACCTCTCATCTTAACTCACTGAACACAAAATAGAAAGCTAAACAGTGATGGTCAACAATTCCACCACTATCAACAGAACAAACAATCACCTCTCATCGTAACTGAACTCACTGAACACAAAATAGAAAGCTAAACAGTGATGGTCAACAATTCCACCACTATCAACAAAACAAAAATCACCCCTCATCTTAACTCACTGAACACAAAATAGAAAGCTAAACAGTGATGGTCAACAATTCCACCACTATCAACAGAACAAACAATCACCTCTCATCGTAACTCAACTCACTGAATACAAAATAGAAAGCTAAACAGTAATGGTCATCAATTCCACCACTATCAACAAAACAAACAATCACCCCTCATCGTAACTGAACTCACTGAACACAAAATAGAAAGCTAAACAGTAATGGTCATCAATTCCACCACTATCAACAGAACAAACAATCACCCCTCATCGTAACTGAACTCACTGAACACAAAATAGAAAGCTAAACAGTAATGGTCATCAATTCCACCACTATCAACAGAACAAACAATCACCCCTCATCGTAACTGAACTCACTGAACACAAAATAGAAAGCTAAACAGTAATGGTCTTCAATTCCACCACTATCAACAGAACAAACAATCACCCCTCATCGTAACTGCACTTACTGAACACAAAATAGAAAGCTAAACAGTAATGGTCATCAATTCCACCACTATCAACAGAACAAACAATTACCCCTCATCGTAACTGCACTCACTGAACACAAAATAGAAAGCTAAACAGTAATGGTCATCAATTCCACCACTATCAACAAAACAAACAATCACCCCTTATCGTAACTGAACTCACTGAACACAAAATAGAAAGCTAAACAGTAATGGTCATCAATTCCATCACTATCAACAGGGCAAACAATCACCTCTCATCGTAACTGAACTCACTGAACACAAAATAGAAAGCTAAACAGTAATGGTCAACAATTCCACCAATATCAACCGAACAAACAATCACCCCTCATCGTAACTGAACTCACTGAACACAAAATAGAAACTTAAACAGTGATGGTCAACAATTCCACCAATATCAACAGAACAAACAATCACCCCTCATCGTAACTGAACTCACTGAACACAAAATAGAAAGCTAAACAGTAATGGTCATAAATTCCACCACTATCAACAGAACAAACAATCACCCCTCATCGTAACTGCACTCACTGAACACAAAATAGAAAGCTAAACAGTAATGGTCAACAATTCCACCAATATCAACAAAACAAACAATCACCCCTCATCTTAACTCACTGAACACAAAATAGAAAGCTAAGCAGTAATGGTCATCAATTCCACCACTATCAACAAAACAAACAATCACCTCTCATCGTAACTGAACTCACTGAACACAAAATAGAAAGCTAAACAGTGATGGTCAACAATTCCACCACTATCAACAAAACAAACAATCACCTCTCATCTTAACTCACTGAACACAAAATAGAAAGCTAAACAGTGATGGTCAACAATTCCACCACTATCAACAAAACAAACAATCACCTCTCATCTTAACTCACTGAACACAAAATAGAAAGCTAAACAGTGATGGTCAACAATTTCACCACTATCAACAGAACAAACAATCACCTCTCATCGTAACTGAACTCACTGAACACAAAATAGAAAGCTAAACAGTGATGGTCAACAATTCCACCACTATCAACAAAACAAACAATCACCTCTCATCTTAACTCACTGAACACAAAATAGAAAGCTAAACAGTGATGGTCAACAATTCCACCACTATCAACAAAACAAAAAATCACCTCTCATCTTAACTCACTGAACACAAAATAGAAAGCTAAACAGTGATGGTCAACAATTCCACCACTATCAACAAAACAAACAATCACCTCTCATCTTAAATCACTGAACACAAAATAGAAAGCTAAACAGTGATGGTCAACAATTCCACCACAATCAACAGAACAAACAATCACCCCTCATCGTAACTGAACTCACTGAACACAAAATAGAAAGCTAAACAGTGATGGTCAACAATTCCACCACTATCAACAAAACAAACAATCACCTCTCATCTTAACTCACTGAACACAAAATAGAAAGCTAAACAGTGATGGTCAACAATTCCACCACTATCAACAAAACAAACAATCACCTCTCATCTTAACTCACTGAACACAAAATAGAAAGCTAAACAGTAATGGTCATCAATTCCACCACTATCAACAGAACAAACAATCACCCCTCATCGTAACTGCACTCACTGAACCCAAAATAGAAAGCTAAACAGTAATGGTCAACAATTCCACCAATATCAACAAAACAAACAATCACCCCTCATCTTAACTCACTGAACACAAAATAGAAAGCTAAGCAGTAATGGTCATCAATTCCACCACTAACAACAAAACAAACAATCACCTCTCATCGTAACTGAACTCACTGAACACAAAATAGAAAGCTAAACAGTGATGGTCAACAATTCCACCACTATCAACAAAACAAACAATCACCTCTCATCTTAACTCACTGAACACAAAATAGAAAGCTAAACAGTGATGGTCAACAATTCCACCACTATCAACAAAACAAACAATCACCTCTCATCTTAACTCACTGAACACAAAATAGAAAGCTAAACAGTGATGGTCAACAATTTCACAACTATCAACAGAACAAACAATCACCTCTCATCGTAACTGAACTCACTGAACACAAAATAGAAAGCTAAACAGTGATGGTCAACAATTCCACCACTATCAACAAAACAAACAATCACCTCTCATCTTAACTCACTGAACACAAAATAGAAAGCTAAACAGTGATGGTCAACAATTCCACCACTATCAACAAAACAAACAATCACCTCTCATCTTAACTCACTGAACACAAAATAGAAAGCTAAACAGTGATGGTCAACAATTCCACCACTATCAACAAAACAAACAATCACCTCTCATCTTAACTCACTGAACACAAAATAGAAAGCTAAACAGTGATGGTCAACAATTCCACCACTATCAACAAAACAAACAATCACCTCTCATCTTAACTCACTGAACACAAAATAGAAAGCTAAACAGTGATGGTCAACAATTCCACCACTATCAACAAAACAAACAATCACCTCTCATCTTAACTCACTGAACACAAAATAGAAAGCTAAACAGTAATTGTCATCAATTCCACCACTATCAACAACACAAACAATCACCTCTCATCGTAACTGAACTTACTGAACACAAAATAGAAAGCTAAACAGTGATGGTCAACAATTCCAACACTATCAACAAAACAAACAATCACCTCTCATCTTAACTCACTGAACACCAAATAGAAAGCTAAACAGTGATGGTCAACAATTCCACCACCATCAACAAAACAAACAATCACCTCTCATCTTAACTCACTGAACACAAAATAGAAAGCTAAACAGTGATGGTCAACAATTCCACCACAATCAACAGAACAAACAATCACCCCTCATCGTAACTGAACTCACTGAACACAAAATAGAAACTTAAACAGTGATGGTCAACAATTCCACCAATATCAACAAAACAACAATCACCCCTCATCGTAACTGAACTCACTGAACACAAAATAGAAAGCTAAACAGTAATGGTCATCAATTCCACCACTATCAACAGAACAAACAATCACCCCTCATCGTAACTGCACTCACTGAACCCAAAATAGAAAGCTAAACAGTGATGGTCAACAATTCCACCACTATCAACAAAACAAACAATCACCTCTCATCTTAACTCACTGAACACCAAATAGAAAGCTAAACAGTGATGGTCAACAATTCCACCACCATCAACAAAACAAACAATCACCTCTCATCTTAAATCACTGAACACAAAATAGAAAGCTAAACAGTGATGGTCAACAATTCCACCACAATCAACAGAACAAACAATCACCCCTCATCGTAACTGAACTCACTGAACACAAAATAGAAAGCTAAACAGTGATGGTCAACAATTCCACCACTATCAACAAAACAAACAATCACCTCTCATCTTAACTCGCTGAACACAAAATAGAAAGCTAAACAGTGATGGTCAACAATTCCACCACTATCAACAAAACAAACAATCACCTCTCATCTTAACTCACTGAACACAAAATAGAAAGCTAAACAGTAATGGTCATCAATTCCACCACTATCAACAGAACAAACAATCACCCCTCATCGTAACTGCACTCACTGAACCCAAAATAGAAAGCTAAACAGTAATGGTCAACAATTCCACCAATATCAACAAAACAAACAATCACCCCTCATCTTAACTCACTGAACACAAAATAGAAAGCTAAGCAGTAATGGTCATCAATTCCACCACTAACAACAAAACAAACAATCACCTCTCATCGTAACTGAACTCACTGAACACAAAATAGAAAGCTAAACAGTGATGGTCAACAATTCCACCACTATCAACAAAACAAACAATCACCTCTCATCTTAACTCACTGAACACAAAATAGAAAGCTAAACAGTGATGGTCAACAATTCCACCACTATCAACAAAACAAACAATCACCTCTCATCTTAACTCACTGAACACAAAATAGAAAGCTAAACAGTGATGGTCAACAATTTCACAACTATCAACAGAACAAACAATCACCTCTCATCGTAACTGAACTCACTGAACACAAAATAGAAAGCTAAACAGTGATGGTCAACAATTCCACCACTATCAACAAAACAAACAATCACCTCTCATCTTAACTCACTGAACACAAAATAGAAAGCTAAACAGTGATGGTCAACAATTCCACCACTATCAACAAAACAAACAATCACCTCTCATCTTAACTCACTGAACACAAAATAGAAAGCTAAACAGTGATGGTCAACAATTCCACCACTATCAACAAAACAAACAATCACCTCTCATCTTAACTCACTGAACACAAAATAGAAAGCTAAACAGTGATGGTCAACAATTCCACCACTATCAACAAAACAAACAATCACCTCTCATCTTAACTCACTGAACACAAAATAGAAAGCTAAACAGTGATGGTCAACAATTCCACCACTATCAACAAAACAAACAATCACCTCTCATCTTAACTCACTGAACACAAAATAGAAAGCTAAACAGTAATTGTCATCAATTCCACCACTATCAACAACACAAACAATCACCTCTCATCGTAACTGAACTTACTGAACACAAAATAGAAAGCTAAACAGTGATGGTCAACAATTCCAACACTATCAACAAAACAAACAATCACCTCTCATCTTAACTCACTGAACACCAAATAGAAAGCTAAACAGTGATGGTCAACAATTCCACCACCATCAACAAAACAAACAATCACCTCTCATCTTAACTCACTGAACACAAAATAGAAAGCTAAACAGTGATGGTCAACAATTCCACCACAATCAACAGAACAAACAATCACCCCTCATCGTAACTGAACTCACTGAACACAAAATAGAAACTTAAACAGTGATGGTCAACAATTCCACCAATATCAACAAAACAACAATCACCCCTCATCGTAACTGAACTCACTGAACACAAAATAGAAAGCTAAACAGTAATGGTCATCAATTCCACCACTATCAACAGAACAAACAATCACCCCTCATCGTAACTGCACTCACTGAACCCAAAATAGAAAGCTAAACAGTAATGGTCAACAATGCCACCAATATCAACAAAACAAACAATCACCCCTCATCTTAACTCACTGAACACAAAATAGAAAGCTAAGCAGTAATGGTCATCAATTCCACCACTATCAACAAAACAAACAATCACCTCTCATCGTAACTGAACTCACTGAACACAAAATAGAAAGCTAAACAGTGATGGTCAACAATTCCACCACTATCAACAAAACAAACAATCACCTCTCATCTTAACTCACTGAACACAAAATAGAAAGGTAAACAGTGATGGTCAACAATTCCACCACTATCAACAAAACAAACAATCACCTCTCATCTTAACTCACTGAACACAAAATAGAAAGCTAAACAGTGATGGTCAACAATTCCACCACTATCAACAAAACAAACAATCACCTCTCATCTTAACTCACTGAACACAAAATAGAAAGCTAAACAGTGATGGTCAACAATTCCACCACTATCAACAAAACAAAAATCACCTCTCATCTTAACTCACTGAACACAAAATAGAAAGCTAAACAGTGATGGTCAACAATTCCACCACTATCAACAGAACAAACAATCACCTCTCATCGTAACTCAACTCACTGAATACAAAATAGAAAGCTAAACAGTAATGGTCATCAATTCCACCACTATCAACAAAACAAACAATCACCCCTCATCGTAACTGAACTCACTGAGCACAAAATAGAAAGCTAAACAGTAATGGTCATCAATTCCACCACTATCAACAGAACAAACAATCACCCCTCATCGTAACTGAACTCACTGAACACAAAATAGAAAGCTAAACAGTAATGGTCATCAATTCCACCACTATCAACAGAACAAACAATCACCCCTCATCGTAACTGAACTCACTGAACACAAAATAGAAAGCTAAACAGTAATGGTCTTCAATTCCACCACTATCAACAGAACAAACAATCACCCCTCATCGTAACTGCACTTACTGAGCACAAAATAGAAAGCTAAACAGTAATGGTCATCAATTCCACCACTATCAACAGAACAAACAATCACCCCTCATCGTAACTGCACTAACTGAACACAAAATAGAAAGCTAAACAGTAATGGTCATCAATTCCACCACTATCAACAAAACAAACAATCACCCCTTATCGTAACTGAACTCACTGAACACAAAATAGAAAGCTAAACAGTAATGGTCATCAATTCCATCACTATCAACAGAGCAAACAATCACCTCTCATCGTAACTGAACTCACTGAACACAAAATAGAAAGCTAAACAGTAATGGTCAACAATTCCACCAATATCAACCGAACAAACAATCACCCCTCATCGTAACTGAACTCACTGAACACAAAATAAAAACTTAAACAGTGATGGTCAACAATTCCACCAATATCAACAAAACAAACAATCACCCCTCATCTTAACTCACTGAACACAAAATAGAAAGCTAAGCAGTAATGGTCATCAATTCCACCACTATCAACAGAACAAACAATCACCCCTCATCGTAACTGCACTCACTGAACACAAAATAGAAAGCTAAACAGTAATGGTCAACAATTCCACCAATATCAACAAAACAAACAATCACCCCTCATCTTAACTCACTGAACACAAAATAGAAAGCTAAGCAGTAATGGTCATCAATTCCACCACTATCAACAAAACAAACAATCACCTCTCATCGTAACTGAACTCACTGAACACAAAATAGAAAGCTAAACAGTGATGGTCAACAATTCCACCACTATCAACAAAACAAACAATCACCTCTCATCTTAACTCACTGAACACAAAATAGAAAGCTAAACAGTGATGGTCAACAATTCCACCACTATCAACAAAACAAACAATCACCTCTCATCTTAACTCACTGAACACAAAATAGAAAGCTAAACAGTGATGGTCAACAATTTCACCACTATCAACAGAACAAACAATCACCTCTCATCGTAACTGAACTCACTGAACACAAAATAGAAAGCTAAACAGTGATGGTCAACAATTCCACCACTATCAACAAAACAAACAATCACCTCTCATCTTAACTCACTGAACACAAAATAGAAAGCTAAACAGTGATGGTCAACAATTCCACCACTATCAACAAAACAAACAATCACCTCTCATCTTAACTCACTGAACACAAAATAGAAAGCTAAACAGTGATGGTCAACAATTCCACCACTATCAACAAAACAAACAATCACCTCTCATCTTAACTCACTGAACACAAAATAGAAAGCTAAACAGTAATTGTCATCAATTCCACCACTATCAACAACACAAACAATCACCTCTCATCGTAACTGAACTCACTGAACACAAAATAGAAAGCTAAACAGTGATGGTCAACAATTCCAACACTATCAACAAAACAAACAATCACCTCTCATCTTAACTCACTGAACACCAAATAGAAAGCTAAACAGTGATGGTCAACAATTCCACCACCATCAACAAAACAAACAATCACCTCTCATCTTAAATCACTGAACACAAAATAGAAAGCTAAACAGCGATGGTCAACAATTCCACCACAATCAACAGAACAAACAATCACCCCTCATCGTAACTGAACTCACTGAACACAAAATAGAAAGCTAAACAGTGATGGTCAACAATTCCACCACTATCAACAAATCAAACAATCACCTCTCATCTTAACTCACTGAACACAAAATAGAAAGCTAAACAGTGATGGTCAACAATTCCACCACTATCAACAAAACAAACAATCACCTCTCATCTTAACTCACTGAACACAAAATAGAAAGCTAAACAGCGATGGTCAACAATTCCACCACTATCAACAGAACAAACAATCACCTCTCATCGTAACTGAACTCACTGAACACAAAATAGAAAGCTAAACAGTAATGGTCATCAATTCCACCACTGTCAACAGAATAAACAATCACCCCTCATCGTAACTGCACTCACTGAACCCAAAATAGAAAGCTAAACAGTAATGGTCAACAATTCCACCAATATCAACAAAACAAACAATCACCCCTGATCTTAACTCACTGAACACAAAATAGAAAGCTAAGCAGTAATGGTCATCAATTCCACCACTAACAACAAAACAAACAATCACCTCTCATCGTAACTGAACTCACTGAACACAAAATAGAAAGCTAAACAGTGATGGTCAACAATTCCACCACTATCAACAAAACAAACAATCACCTCTCATCTTAACTCACTGAACACAAAATAGAAAGCTAAACAGTGATGGTCAACAATTCCACCACTATCAACAAAACAAACAATCACCTCTCATCTTAACTCACTGAACACAAAATAGAAAGCTAAACAGTGATGGTCAACAATTTCACAACTATCAACAGAACAAACAATCACCTCTCATCGTAACTGAACTCACTGAACACAAAATAGAAAGCTAAACAGTGATGGTCAACAATTCCACCACTATCAACAAAACAAACAATCACCTCTCATCTTAACTCACTGAACACAAAATAGAAAGCTAAACAGTGATGGTCAACAATTCCACCACTATCAACAAAACAAACAATCACCTATCATCTTAACTCACTGAACACAAAATAGAAAGCTAAACAGTGATGGTCAACAATTCCACCACTATCAACAAAACAAACAATCACCTCTCATCTTAACTCACTGAACACAAAATAGAAAGCTAAACAGTGATGGTCAACAATTCCACCACTATCAACAAAACAAACAATCACCTCTCATCTTAACTCACTGAACACAAAATAGAAAGCTAAACAGTGATGGTCAACAATTCCACCACTATCAACAAAACAAACAATCACCTCTCATCTTAACTCACTGAACACAAAATAGAAAGCTAAACAGTAATTGTCATCAAATCCACCACTATCAACAACACAAACAATCACCTCTCATCGTAACTGAACTTACTGAACACAAAATAGAAAGCTAAACAGTGATGGTCAACAATTCCAACACTATCAACAAAACAAACAATCACCTCTCATCTTAACTCACTGAACACCAAATAGAAAGCTAAACAGTGATGGTCAACAATTCCACCACCATCAACAAAACAAACAATCACCTCTCATCTTAACTCACTGAACACAAAATAGAAAGCTAAACAGTGATGGTCAACAATTCCACCACAATCAACAGAACAAACAATCACCCCTCATCGTAACTGAACTCACTGAACACAAAATAGAAACTTAAACAGTGATGGTCAACAATTCCACCAATATCAACAGAACAACAATCACCCCTCATCGTAACTGAACTCACTGAACACAAAATAGAAAGCTAAACAGTAATGGTCATCAATTCCACCACTATCAACAGAACAAACAATCACCCCTCATCGTAACTGCACTCACTGAACCCAAAATAGAAAGCTAAAAAGTAATGGTCAACAATGCCACCAATATCAACAAAACAAACAATCACCCCTCATCTTAACTCACTGAACACAAAATAGAAAGCTAAGCAGTAATGGTCATCAATTCCACCACTATCAACAAAACAAACAATCACCTCTCATCGTAACTGAACTCACTGAACACAAAATAGAAAGCTAAACAGTGATGGTCAACAATTCCACCACTATCAACAAAACAAACAATCACCTCTCATCTTAACTCACTGAACACAAAATAGAAAGGTAAACAGTGATGGTCAACAATTCCACCACTATCAACAAAACAAACAATCACCTCTCATCTTAACTCACTGAACACAAAATAGAAAGCTAAACAGTGATGGTCAACAATTCCACCACTATCAACAGAACAAACAATCACCTCTCATCGTAACTGAACTCACTGAACACAAAATAGAAAGCTAAACAGTAATGGTCATCAATTCCTCCACTATCAACAGAACAAACAATCACCCCTCATCGTAACTGCACTCACTGAACCCAAAATAGAAAGCTAAACAGTAATGGTCAACAATTCCACCAATATCAACAAAACAAACAATCACCCCTCATCTTAACTCACTGAACACAAAATAGAAAGCTAAGCAGTAATGGTCATCAATTCCACCACTATCAACAAAACAAACAATCACCTCTCATCGTAACTGAACTCACTGAACACAAAATAGAAAGCTAAACAGTGATGGTCAACAATTCCACCACTATCAACAAAACAAACAATCACCTCTCATCTTAACTCACTGAACACAAAATAGAAAGCTAAACAGTGATGGTCAACAATTCCACCACTATCAACAAAACAAACAATCACCTCTCATCTTAACTCACTGAACACAAAATAGAAAGCTAAACAGTGATGGTCAACAATTTCACAACTATCAACAGAACAAACAATCACCTCTCATCGTAACTGAACTCACTGAACACAAAATAGAAAGCTAAACAGTGATGGTCAACAATTCCACCACTATCAACAAAACAAACAATCACCTCTCATCTTAACTCACTGAACACAAAATAGAAAGCTAAACAGTGATGGTCAACAATTCCACCACTATCAACAAAACAAACAATCACCTCTCATCTTAACTCACTGAACACAAAATAGAAAGCTAAACAGTGATGGTCAACAATTCCACCACTATCAACAAAACAAACAATCACCTCTCATCTTAACTCACTGAACACAAAATAGAAATCTAAACAGTAATGGTCATCAATTCCACCACTATCAACAAAACAAACAAACACCTCTCATCGTAACTGAACTCACTGAACACAAAATAGAAAGCTAAACAGTGATGGTCAACAATTCCACCACTATCAACAAAACAAACAATCACCTCTCATCTTAACTCACTGAACACAAAATAGAAAGCTAAACAGTGATGGTCAACAATTCCACCACTATCAACAAAACAAACAATCACCTCTCATCTTAACTCACTGAACACAAAATAGAAAGCTAAACAGTGATGGTCAACAATTCCACCACTATCAACAGAACAAACAATCACCTCTCATCGTAACTGAACTCACTGAACACAAAATAGAAAGCTAAACAGTAATGGTCATCAATTCCACCACTATCAACAGAACAAACAATCACCCCTCATCGTAACTGCACTCACTGAACCCAAAATAGAAAGCTAAACAGTAATGGTCAACAATTCCACCAATATCAACAAAACAAACAATCACCCCTCATCTTAACTCACTGAACACAAAATAGAAAGCTAAGCAGTAATGGTCATCAATTCCACCACTAACAACAAAACAAACAATCACCTCTCATCGTAACTGAACTCACTGAACACAAAATAGAAAGCTAAACAGTGATGGTCAACAATTCCACCACTATCAACAAAACAAACAATCACCTCTCATCTTAACTCACTGAACACAAAATAGAAAGCTAAACAGTGATGGTCAACAATTCCACCACTATCAACAAAACAAACAATCACCTCTCATCTTAACTCACTGAACACAAAATAGAAAGCTAAACAGTGATGGTCAACAATTTCACAACTATCAACAGAACAAACAATCACCTCTCATCGTAACTGAACTCACTGAACACAAAATAGAAAGCTAAACAGTGATGGTCAACAATTCCACCACTATCAACAAAACAAACAATCACCTCTCATCTTAACTCACTGAACACAAAATAGAAAGATAAACAGTGATGGTCAACAATTCCACCACTATCAACAAAACAAACAATCACCTATCATCTTAACTCACTGAACACAAAATAGAAAGCTAAACAGTGATGGTCAACAATTCCACCACTATCAACAAAACAAACAATCACCTCTCATCTTAACTCACTGAACACAAAATAGAAAGCTAAACAGTGATGGTCAACAATTCCACCACTATCAACAAAACAAACAATCACCTCTCATCTTAACTCACTGAACACAAAATAGAAAGCTAAACAGTGATGGTCAACAATTCCACCACTATCAACAAAACAAACAATCACCTCTCATCTTAACTCACTGAACACAAAATAGAAAGCTAAACAGTAATTGTCATCAAATCCACCACTATCAACAACACAAACAATCACCTCTCATCGTAACTGAACTTACTGAACACAAAATAGAAAGCTAAACAGTGATGGTCAACAATTCCAACACTATCAACAAAACAAACAATCACCTCTCATCTTAACTCACTGAACACCAAATAGAAAGCTAAACAGTGATGGTCAACAATTCCACCACCATCAACAAAACAAACAATCACCTCTCATCTTAACTCACTGAACACAAAATAGAAAGCTAAACAGTGATGGTCAACAATTCCACCACAATCAACAGAACAAACAATCACCCCTCATCGTAACTGAACTCACTGAACACAAAATAGAAACTTAAACAGTGATGGTCAACAATTCCACCAATATCAACAGAACAACAATCACCTCTCATCGTAACTGAACTCACTGAACACAAAATAGAAAGCTAAACAGTAATGGTCATCAATTCCACCACTATCAACAGAACAAACAATCACCCCTCATCGTAACTGCACTCACTGAACCCAAAATAGAAAGCTAAACAGTAATGGTCAACAATGCCACCAATATCAACAAAACAAACAATCACCCCTCATCTTAACTCACTGAACACAAAATAGAAAGCTAAGCAGTAATGGTCATCAATTCCACCACTATCAACAAAACAAACAATCACCTCTCATCGTAACTGAACTCACTGAACACAAAATAGAAAGCTAAACAGTGATGGTCAACAATTCCACCACTATCAACAAAACAAACAATCACCTCTCATCTTAACTCACTGAACACAAAATAGAAAGGTAAACAGTGATGGTCAACAATTCCACCACTATCAACAAAACAAACAATCACCTCTCATCTTAACTCACTGAACACAAAATAGAAAGCTAAACAGTGATGGTCAACAATTCCACCACTATCAACAGAACAAACAATCACCCCTCATCGTAACTGAACTCACTGAACACAAAATAGAAAGCTAAACAGTAATGGTCATCAATTCCACCACTATCAACAGAACAAACAATCACCCCTCATCGTAACTGCACTCACTGAACCCAAAATAGGAAGCTAAACAGTAATGGTCAACAATTCCACCAATATCAACAAAACAAACAATCACCCCTCATCTTAACTCACTGAACACAAAATAGAAAGCTAAGCAGTAATGGTCATCAATTCCACCACTATCAACAAAACAAACAATCACCTCTCATCGTAACTGAACTCACTGAACACAAAATAGAAAGCTAAACAGTGATGGTCAACAATTCCACCACTATCAACAAAACAAACAATCACCTCTCATCTTAACTCACTGAACACAAAATAGAAAGCTAAGCAGTAATGGTCATCAATTCCACCACTATCAACAAAACAAACAATCACCTCTCATCGTAACTGAACTCACTGAACACAAAATAGAAAGCTAAACAGTGATGGTCAACAATTCCACCACTATCAACAAAACAAACAATCACCTCTCATCTTAACTCACTGAACACAAAATAGAAAGGTAAACAGTGATGGTCAACAATTCCACCACTATCAACAAAACAAACAATCACCTCTCATCTTAACTCACTGAACACAAAATAGAAAGCTAAACAGTGATGGTCAACAATTCCACCACTATCAACAGAACAAACAATCACCTCTCATCGTAACTGAACTCACTGAACACAAAATAGAAAGCTAAACAGTAATGGTCATCAATTCCACCACTATCAACAGAACAAACAATCACCCCTCATCGTAACTGCACTCACTGAACCCAAAATAGAAAGCTAAACAGTAATGGTCAACAATTCCACCAATATCAACAAAACAAACAATCACCCCTCATCTTAACTCACTGAACACAAAATAGAAAGCTAAGCAGTAATGGTCATCAATTCCACCACTATCAACAAAACAAACAATCACCTCTCATCGTAACTGAACTCACTGAACACAAAATAGAAAGCTAAACAGTGATGGTCAACAATTCCACCACTATCAACAAAACAAACAATCACCTCTCATCTTAACTCACTGAACACAAAATAGAAAGCTAAACAGTGATGGTCAACAATTCCACCACTATCAACAAAACAAACAATCACCTCTCATCTTAACTCACTGAACACAAAATAGAAAGCTAAACAGTGATGGTCAACAATTTCACAACTATCAACAGAACAAACAATCACCTCTCATCGTAACTGAACTCACTGAACACAAAATAGAAAGCTAAACAGTGATGGTCAACAATTCCACCACTATCAACAAAACAAACAATCACCTCTCATCTTAACTCACTGAACACAAAATAGAAAGCTAAACAGTGATGGTCAACAATTCCACCACTATCAACAAAACAAACAATCACCTCTCATCTTAACTCACTGAACACAAAATAGAAAGCTAAACAGTGATGGTCAACAATTCCACCACTATCAACAAAACAAACAATCACCTCTCATCTTAACTCACTGAACCAAAATAGAAATCTAAACAGTAATGGTCATCAATTCCACCACTATCAACAAAACAAACAAACACCTCTCATCGTAACTGAACTCACTGAACACAAAATAGAAAGCTAAACAGTGATGGTCAACAATTCCACCACTATCAACAAAACAAACAATCACCTCTCATCTTAACTCACTGAACACCAAACAGAAAGCTAAACAGTGATGGTCAACAATTCCACCACTATCAACAAAACAAACAATCACCTCTCATCTTAACTCACTGAACACAAAATAGAAAGCTAAACAGTGATGGTCAACAATTCCACCACTATCAACAAAACAAACAATCACCTCTCATCTTAACTCACTGAACACAAAATAGAAAGCTAAACAGTGATGGTCAACAATTCCACCACTATCAACAAAACAAACAATCACCTCTCATCTTAACTCACTGAACACAAAATAGAAAGCTAAACAGTGATGGTCAACAATTCCACCACTATCAACAAAACAAACAATCACCTCTCATCTTAACTCACTGAACACAAAATAGAAAGCTAAACAGTGATGGTCAACAATTCCACCACTATCAACAAAACAAACAATCACCTCTCATCTTAACTCACTGAACACAAAATAGAAAGCTAAACAGTAATGGTCATCAATTCCACCACTATCAACAAAACAAACAATCACCTCTCATCGTAACTGAACTCACTGAACACAAAATAGAAAGCTAAACAGTGATGGTCAACAATTCCACCACTATCAACAAAACAAACAATCACCTCTCATCTTAACTCACTGAACACCAAATAGAAAGCTAAACAGTGATGGTCAACAATTCCACCACTATCAATAAAACAAACAATCACCTCTCATCTTAACTCACTGAACACAAAATAGAAAGCTAAACAGTGATGGTCAACAATTCCACCACTATCAACAGAACAAACAATCACCTCTCATCGTAACTGAACTCACTGAACACAAAATAGAAAACTAAACAGTGATGGTCAACAATTCCACCACTATCAACAAAACAAACAATCACCTCTCATCTTAACTCACTGAACACAAAATAGAAAGCTAAACAGTGATGGTCAACAATTCCACCACTATCAACAAAACAAACAATCACCTCTCATCTTAACTCACTGAACACAAAATAGAAAGCTAAACAGTGATGGTCAACAATTCCACCACTATCAACAAAACAAACAATCACCTCTCATCTTAACTCACTGAACACAAAATAGAAAGCTAAACAGTGATGGTCAACAATTCCACCACTATCAACAAAACAAACAATCACCTCTCATCTTAACTCACTGAACACAAAATAGAAAGCTAAACAGTAATGGTCATCAATTCCACCACTATCAACAAAACAAACAATCACCTCTCATCGTAACTGAACTCACTGAACACAAAATAGAAAGCTAAACAGTGATGGTCAACAATTCCACCACTATCAACAAAACAAACAATCACCTCTCATCTTAACTCACTGAACACCAAATAGAAAGCTAAACAGTGATGGTCAACAATTCCACCACTATCAACAAAACAAACAATCACCTCTCATCTTAACTCACTGAACACAAAATAGAAAGCTAAACAGTGATGGTCAACAATTCCACCACTATCAACAGAACAAACAATCACCTCTCATCGTAACTGAACTCACTGAACACAAAATAGAAAACTAAACAGTGATGGTCAACAATTCCACCACTATCAACAAAACAAACAATCACCTCTCATCTTAACTCACTGAACACAAAATAGAAAGCTAAACAGTGATGGTCAACAATTCCACCACTATCAACAAAACAAACAATCACCTCTCATCTTAACTCACTGAACACAAAATAGAAAGCTAAACAGTGATGGTCAACAATTCCACCACTATCAACAAAACAAACAATCACCTCTCATCTTAACTCACTGAACACAAAATAGAAAGCTAAACAGTGATGGTCAACAATTCCACCACTATCAACAGAACAAACAATCACCTCTCATCGTAACTGAACTCACTGAACACAAAATAGAAAGCTAAACAGTGATGGTCAACAATTCCACCACTATCAACAAAACAAACAATCACCTCTCATCTTAACTCACTGAACACAAAATAGAAAGCTAAACAGTGATGGTCAACAATTCCACCACTATCAACAAAACAAACAATCACCTCTCATCTTAACTCACTGAACACAAAATAGAAAGCTAAACAGTGATGGTCAACAATTCCACCACTATCAACAAAACAAACAATCACCTCTCATCTTAACTCACTGAACACAAAATAGAAAGCTAAACAGTAATGGTCATCAATTCCACCACTATCAACAAAACAAACAATCACCTCTCATCGTAACTGAACTCACTGAACACAAAATAGAAAGCTAAACAGTGATGGTCAACAATTCCACCACTATCAACAAAACAAACAATCACCTCTCATCTTAACTCACTGAACACCAAATAGAAAGTTAAACAGTGATGGTCAACAATTCCACCACTATCAACAAAACAAACAATCACCTCTCATCTTAACTCACTGAACACAAAATAGAAAGCTAAACAGTGATGGTCAACAATTCCACCACTATCAACAGAACAAACAATCACCTCTCATCGTAACTGATCTCACTGAACACAAAATAGAAAACTAAACAGTGATGGTCAACAATTCCACCACTATCAACAAAACAAACAATCACCTCTCATCTTAACTCACTGAACACAAAATAGAAAGCTAAACAGTGATGGTCAACAATTCCACCACTATCAACAAAACAAACAATCACCTCTCATCTTAACTCACTGAACACAAAATAGAAAGATAAACAGTGATGGTCAACAATTCCACCAATATCAACAGAACAAACAATCACCCCTCATTTTAACTAAACTCACTGAACACAAAATAGAAAGCTAAACAGTGATGGTCAACAATTCCACCACTATCAACAAAACAAACAATCACCTCTCATCTTAGCTCACTGAACACAAAATAGAAAGCTAAACAGTGATGGTCAACAATTCCACCACTATCAACAGAACAAACAATCACCTCTCATCGTAACTGAACTCACTGAACACAAAATAGAAAGCTAAACAGTGATGGTCAACAATTCCACCACTATCAACAAAACAAACAATCACCTCTCATCTTAACTCACTGAACACAAAATAGAAAGCTAAACAGTGATGGTCAACAATTCCACCACTATCAACAAAACAAACAATCACCCCTCATCGTAACTGAACTCACTGAACACAAAATAGAAACTTAAACAGTGATGGTCAACAATTCCACCAATATCAACAGAACAAACAATCACCCCTCATCGTAACTGAACTCACTGAACACAAAATAGAAAGCTAAACAGTAATGGTCATCAATTCCACCACTATCAACAGAACAAACAATCACCCCTCATCGTAACTGCACTCACTGAACCCAAAATAGAAAGCTAAACAGTAATGGTCAACAATTCCACCAATATCAACAAAACAAACAATCACCCCTCATCTTAACTCACTGAACACAAAATAGAAAGCTAAGCAGTAATGGTCATCAATTCCACCACTATCAACAAAACAAACAATCACCTCTCATCGTAACTGAACTCACTGAACACAAAATGGAAAGCTAAACAGTGATGGTCAACAATTCCACCACTATCAACAAAACAAACAATCACCTCTCATCTTAACTCACTGAAAACAAAATAGAAAGCTAAACAGTGATGGTCAACAATTCCACCACTATCAACAAAACAAACAATCACCTCTCATCTTAACTCACTGAACACAAAATAGAAAGCTAAATAGTGATGGTCAACAATTCCACCACTATCAACAGAACAATCAATCACCTCTCATCGTAACTGAACTCACTGAACACAAAATAGAAAGCTAAACAGTAATGGTCATCAATTCCACCACTATCAACAGAACAAACAATCACCCCTCATCGTAACTGCACTCACTTAACCCAAAATAGAAAGCTAAACAGTAATGGTCAACAATTCCACCAATATCAACAAAACAAACAATCACCCCTCATCTTAACTCACTGAACACAAAATAGAAAGCTAAGCAGTAATGGTCATCAATTCCACCACTATCAACAAAACAAACAATCACCTCTCATCGTAACTGAACTCACTGAACACAAAATAGAAAGCTAAACAGTGATGGTCAACAATTCCACCACTATCAACAAAACAAACAATCACCTCTCATCTTAACTCACTGAACACAAAATAGAAAGCTAAACAGTGATGGTCAACAATTCCACCACTTTCAACAAAACAAACAATCACCTCTCATCTTAACTCACTGAACACAAAATAGAAAGCTAAACAGTGATGGTCAACAATTTCACCACTATCAACAGAACAAACAATCACCTCTCATCGTAACTGAACTCACTGAACACAAAATAGAAAGCTAAACAGTGATGGTCAACAATTCCACCACTATCAACAAAACAAACAATCACCTCTCATCTTAACTCACTGAACACAAAATAGAAAGCTAAACAGTGATGGTCAACAATTCCACCACTATCAACAAAACAAACAATCACCTCTCATCTTAGCTCACTGAACACAAAATAGAAAGCTAAACAGTGATGGTCAACAATTTCACCACTATCAACAGAACAAACAATCACCCCTCATCGTAACTGAACTCACTTAACACAAAATAGAAAGCTAAGCAGTGATGGTCAACAATTCCACCACTATCAACAAAACAAACACTCACCTCTCATCTTAACTCACTGAACACAACATAGAAAGCTAAACAGTGATGGTCAACAATTCCACCACTATCAACAAAACAAACAATCACCTCTCATCTTAACTCACTGAACACAAAATAGAAAGCTAAACAGTGATGGTCAACAATTCCACCACTATCAACAAAACAAACAATCACCTCTCATCTTAACTCACTGAACACAAAATAGAAAGCTAAACAGTGATGGTCAACAATTTCACCACTATCAACAGAACAAACAATCACCCCTCATCGTAACTGAACTCACTTAACACAAAATAGAAAGCTAAGCAGTGATGGTCAACAATTGCACCACTATCAACAAAACAAACAATCACCTCTCATCTTAACTCACTGAACACAAAATAGAAAGCTAAACAGTAATGGTCATCAATTCCACCACTATCAACAAAACAAACAATCACCTCTCATCGTAACTGAACTCACTGAACACAAAATAGAAAGCTAAACAGTGATGGTCAACAATTCCAACACTATCAACAAAACAAACAATCACCTCTCATCTTAACTCACTGAACACCAAATAGAAAGCTAAACAGTGATGTCAACAATTCCACCACTATCAACAAAACAAACAATCACCTCTCATCTTAACTCACTGAACACAAAATAGAAAGCTAAACAGTGATGGTCAACAATTCCACCACTATCAACAAAACAAACAATCACCTCTCATCTTAACTCACTGAACACAAAATAGAAAGCTAAACAGTAATGGTCATCAATTCCACCACTATCAACAAAACAAACAATCACCTCTCATCGTAACTGAACTCACTGAACACAAAATAGAAAGCTAAACAGTGATGGTCAACAATTCCACCACTATCAACAAAACAAACAATCACCTCTCATCTTAACTCACTGAACACCAAATAGAAAGCTAAACAGTGGTGGTCAACAATTCCACCACTATCAACAAAACAAACAATCACCTCTCATCGTAACTCACTGAACACACAATAGAAAGCTAAACAGTGATGGTCAACAATTCCACCACTATCAACAGAACAAACAATCACCTCTCATCGTAACTGAACTCACTGAACACAAAATAGAAAACTAAACAGTGATGGTCAACAATTCCACCACTATCAACAAAACAAACAATCACCTCTCATCTTAACTCACTGAACACAACATAGAAAGCTAAACAGTGATGGTCAACAATTCCACCACTATCAACAAAACAAACAATCACCTCTCATCTTAACTCACTGAACACAAAATAGAAAGCTAAACAGTGATGGTCAACAATTCCACCAATATCAACAGAACAAACAATCACCCCTCATCGTAACTGCACTCACTGAACACAAAATAAAAAGCTAAACAGTGATGGTCAACAATTCCATCACTATCATCAAAACAAACAATCACCTCTCATCTTAACTCACTGAACACAAAATAGAAAGCTAAACAGTGATGGTCAACAATTCCACCACTATCAACAAAACAAACAATCACCTCTCATCTTAACTCACTGAACACAAAATAGAAAGCTAAACAGTAATGGTCAACAATTCCAACAATATCAACAAAACAAACAATCACCCCTCATTTTAACTGAACACAAAATAGAAAGCTAAACAGTAATGGTCAACAATTCCACCACTATCAACAAAACAAACAATCACCTCTCATCTTAACTCACTGAACACAAAATAGAAAGCTAAACAGTAATGGTCATCAATTCCACCACTATCAACAAAACAAACAAACACCTCTCATCGTAACTGAACTCACTGAACACAAAATAGAAAGCTAAACAGTAATGGTCATCAATTCCACCACTATCAACAGAACAAACAATCACCCCTCATCGCAACTGCACTCACTGAACCCAAAATAGAAAGTTAAACAGTAATGGTCAACAATTCCACCAATATCAACAAAACAAACAATCACCCCTCATCTTAACTCACTGAACACAAAATAGAAAGCTAAGCAGTAATGGTCATCAATTCCACCACTATCAACAAAACAAACAATCACCTCTCATCGTAACTGAACTCACTGAACACAAAATAGAAAGCTAAACAGTGATGGTCAACAATTCCACCATTATCAACAAAACAAACAATCACCTCTCATCGTAACTCACTGAACACAAAATAGAAAGCTAAACAGTGATGGTCAACAATTCCACCACTATCAACAAAACAAACAATCACCTCTCATCTTAACTCACTGAACACAAAATAGAAAGCTAAACAGTGATGGTCAACAATTCCACCACTATCAACAGAACAAACAATCACCTCTCATCGTAACTGAACTCACTGAACACAAAATAGAAAGCTAAACAGTGATGGTCAACAATTCCACCACTATCAACAAAACAAACAATCACCTCTCATCTTAACTCACTGAACACAAAATAGAAAGCTAAACAGTGATGGTCAACAATTCCACCACTATCAACAAAACAAACAATCACCTCTCATCTTAACTCACTGAACACAAAATAGAAAGCTAAACAGTGATGGTCAACAATTCCACCACTCTCAACAAAACAAACAATCACCTCTCATCTTAACTCACTGAACACAAAATAGAAAGCTAAACAGTAATGGTCATCAATTCCACCACTATCAACAAAACAAACAATCACCTCTCATCGTAACTGAACTCACTGAACACACAATAGAAAGCTAAACAGTGATGGTCAACAATTCCACCACTATCAACAGAACAAACAATCACCTCTCATCGTAACTGAACTCACTGAACACAAAATAGAAAGCTAAACAGTGATGGTCAACAATTCCATCACTATCAACAAAACAAACAATCACCTCTCATCTTAACTCACTGAACACAAAATAGAAAGCTAAACAGTGATGGTCAACAATTCCACCAATATCAACAGAACAAACAATCACCCCTCATTTTAACTAAGCTCACTGAACACAAAATAGAAAGCTAAACTGTGATGGTCAACAATTCCACCACTATCAACAAAACAAACAATCACCTCTCATCTTAACTCACTGAACACAAAATAGAAAGCTAAACAGTGATGGTCAACAATTCCACCACTATCACCAGAACAAACAATCACCTCTCATCGTAACTGAACTCACTGAACACAAAATAGAAAGCTAAACAGTGATGGTCAACAATTCCACCACTATCAACAAAACAAACAATCACCTCTCATCTTAACTCACTGAACACAAAATAGAAAGCTAAACAGTGATGGTCAACAATTCCACCACTATCAACAAAACAAACAATCACCTCTCATCTTAACTCACTGAACACAAAATAGAAAGCTAAACAGTGATGGTCAACAATTCCACCACTATCAACAAAACAAACAATCACCTCTCATCTTCACTCACTGAACACAAAATAGAAAGCTAAACAGTGATGGTCAACAATTTCACCACTATCAACAGAACAAACAATCACCTCTCATCGTAACTGAACTCACTGAACACAAAATAGAAAGCTAAGCAGTGATGGTCAACAATTCCACCACTATCAACAAAACAAACAATCACCTCTCATCTTAACTCACTGAACACAAAAAAGAAAGCTAAACAGTGATGGTCAACAATTCCATCACTATCAACAGAGCAAACAATCACCTCTCATCGTAACTGAACTCACTGAACACAAAATAGAAACTTAAACAGTGATGGTCAACAATTCCACCAATATCAACAGAACAAACAATCACCCCTCATAGTAACTGAACTCACTGAACACAAAATAGAAAGCTAAACAGTAATGGTCATTAATTCCACCACTATCAACAGAACAAACAATCACCCCTCATCGCAACTGCACTCACTGAACCCAAAATAGAAAGCTAAACAGTAATGGTCAACAATTCCACCAATATCAACAAAACAAACAATCACCCCTCATCTTAAATCACTGAACACAAAATAGTAAGCTAAGCAGTAATGGTCATCAATTCCACAACTATCAACAAAACAAAAAATCACCTCTCATCTTAACTCACTGAACACAAAATAGAAAGCTAAACAGTGATGGTCAACAATTCCACCACTATCAACAAAACAAAAAATCACCTCTCATCTTAACTCACTGAACACAAAATAGAAAGCTAAACAGTGATGGTCAACAATTCCACCACTATCAACAAAACAAACAATCACCTCTCATCTTAACTCACTGAACACAAAATAGAAAGCTAAACAGTGATGGTCAACAATTCCACCACTATCAACAGAACAAACAATCACCTCTCATCGTAACTGAACTCACTGAACACAAAATAGAAAGCTAAACAGTGATGGTCAACAATTCCACCACTATCAACAAAACAAACAATCACCTCTCATCTTAACTCACTGAACACCAAATAGAAAGCTAAACAGTGATGGTCAACAATTCCACCACTATCAACAAAACAAACAATCACCTCTCATCTTAACTCACTGAACACAAAATAGAAAGCTAAACAGTGATGGTCAACAATTCCACCACTATCAACAAAACAAACAATCACCTCTCATCTTAACTCACTGAACACAAAATAGAAAGCTAAACAGTAATGGTCATCAATTCCACCACTATCAACAAAACAAACAATCACCTCTCATCGTAACTGAACTCACTGAACACAAAATAGAAAGCTAAACAGTAATGGTCAACAATTCCACCACTATCAACAAAACAAACAATCACCTCTCATCTTAACTCACTGAACACCAAATAGAAAGCTAAACAGTGATGGTCAACAATTCCACCACTATCAACAAAACAAACAATCACCTCTCATCTTAACTCACTGAACACAAAATAGAAAGCTAAACAGTGATGGTCAACAATTCCACCACTATCAACAAAACAAACAATCACCTCTCATCTTAACTCACTGAACAAAAAATAGAAAGCTAAACAGTGATGGTCAACAATTCCACCAATATCAACAGAACAAACAATCACCCCTCATTTTAACTGAGCTCACTGAACACAAAATAGAAAGCTAAACAGTGATGGTCAACAATTCCACCACTATCAACAAAACAAACAATCACCTCTCATCTTAACTCACTGAACACAAAATAGAAAGCTAAACAGTGATGGTCAACAATTCCACCACTATCAACAGAACAAACAATCACCTCTCATCGTAACTGAACTCACTGAACACAAAATAGAAAGCTAAACAGTGATGGTCAACAATTCCACCACTATCAACAAAACAAACAATCACCTCTCATCTTAACTCACTGAACACAAAATAGAAAGCTAAACAGTGATGGTCAACAATTCCACCACTATCAACAGAACAAACAATCACCTCTCATCGTAACTGAACTCACTGAACACAAAATAGAAAGCTAAACAGTGATGGTCAACAATTCCACCACTATCAACAAAACAAACAATCACCTCTCATCTTAACTCACTGAACACAAAATAGAAAGCTAAACAGTGATGGTCAACAATTCCACCACTATCAACAAAACAAACAATCACCTCTCATCTTAACTCACTGAACACAAAATAGAAAGCTAAACAGTGATGGTCAACAATTCCACCACTATCAACAAAACAAACAATCACCTCTCATCTTAACTCACTGAACACAAAATAGAAAGCTAAACAGTAATGGTCATCAATTCCACCACTATCAACAAAACAAACAATCACCTCTCATCGTAACTGAACTCACTGAACACAAAATAGAAAGCTAAACAGTAATGGTCAACAATTCCACCACTATCAACAAAACAAACAATCACCTCTCATCTTAACTCACTGAACACCAAATAGAAAGCTAAACAGTGATGGTCAACAATTCCACCACTATCAACAAAACAAACAATCACCTCTCATCTTAACTCAATGAACACAAAATAGAAAGCTAAACAGTGATGGTCAACAATTCCACCACTATCAACAAAACAAACAATCACCTCTCATCTTAACTCACTGAACACAAAATAGAAAGCTAAACAGTGATGGTCAACAATTCCACCAATATCAACAGAACAAACAATCACCCCTCATTTTAACTAAGCTCACTGAACACAAAATAGAAAGCTAAACAGTGATGGTCAACAATTCCACCACTATCAACAAAACAAACAATCACCTCTCATCTTAACTCACTGAACACAAAATAGAAAGCTAAACAGTGATGGTCAACAATTCCACCACTATCAACAGAACAAACAATCACCTCTCATCGTAACTGAACTCACTGAACACAAAATAGAAAGCTAAACAGTGATGGTCAACAATTCCACCACTATCAACAAAACAAACAATCACCTCTCATCTTAACTCACTGAACACAAAATAGAAAGCTAAACAGTGATGGTCAACAATTCCACCACTATCAACAAAACAAACAATCACCTCTCATCTTAACTCACTGAACACAAAATAGAAAGCTAAACAGTAATGGTCAACAATTCCACCAATATCAACAAAACAAACAATCACCCCTCATTTTAACTGAACACAAAATAGAAAGCTAAACAGTGATGGTCAACAATTCCACCACTATCAACAAAACAAACAATCACCTCTCATCTTAACTCACTGAACCCAAAATAGAAAGCTAAACAGTGATGGTCAACAATTCCACCACTATCAACAAAACAAACAATCACCTCTCATCTTAACTCACTGAACACAAAATAGAAAGCTAAACAGTAATGGTCATCAATTCCACCACTATCAACAAAACAAACAATCACCTCTCATCGTAACTGAACTCACTGAACACAAAATAGCAAGCTAAACAGTGATGGTCAACAATTCCACCACTATCAACAAAACAAACAATCACCTCTCATCTTAACTCACTGAACACAAAATAGAAAGCTAAACAGTGATGGTCAACAATTCCGCCACTATCAACAAAACAAACAATCACCTCTCATCTTAACTCACTGAACACAAAATAGAAAGCTAAACAGTGATGGTCAACAATTCCTCCAATATCAACAGAACAAACAATCACCCCTCATTTTAACTAAGCTCACTGAACACAAAATAGAAAGCTAAACAGTGATGGTCAACAATTCCACCACTATCAACAAAACAAACAATCACCTCTCATCTTAACTCACTGAACACAAAATAGAAAGCTAAACAGTGATGGTCAACAATTCCACCACTATCAACAGAACAAACAATCACCTCTCATCGTAACTGAACTCACTGAACACAAAATAGAAAGCTAAACAGTGATGGTCAACAATTCCACCACTATCAACAAAACAAACAATCACCTCTCATCTTACCTCACTGAACACAAAATA
This sequence comes from Bathymodiolus brooksi, assembly GCA_963680875.1. Lineage (NCBI taxonomy): Eukaryota > Metazoa > Mollusca > Bivalvia > Mytilida > Modiolidae > Bathymodiolus > Bathymodiolus brooksi. Next base: position 46,277,736 of record OY804586.1, read on the forward strand.
GAAAGCTAAGCAGTGATGGTCAACAATTCCACCACTATCAACAAAACAAACAATCACCTATTATCTTAACTCACTGAACACAAAATAGAAAGCTAAACAGTAATGGTCAAGAATTCCACCAATATCAACAAAACAAACAATCACCCCTCATTTTAACTGAACACAAAATAGAAAGCTAAACAGTGATGGTCAACAATTTCACCACTATCAACAAAACAAACAATCACCTCGCATCTTAACTCACTGAACACAAAATAGAAAGCTAAACAGTGATGGTCAACAATTCCACCACTATCAACAAAACAAACAATCACCTCTCATCTTAACTCACTGAACACAAAATAGAAAGCTAAACAGTAATGGTCATCAATTCCACCACTATCAACAAAACAAACAATCACCTCTCATCGTAACTGAACTCACTGAACACAAAATAGCAAGCTAAACAGTGATGGTCAACAATTCCACCACTATCAACAAAACAAACAATCACCTCTCATCTTAACTCACTGAACACAAAATAGAAAGCTAAACAGTGATGGTCAACAATTCCACCACTATCAACAGAACAAACAATCACCTCTCATCGTAACTGAACTCACTGAACACAAAATAGAAAGCTAAACAGTGATGGTCAACAATTCCACCACTATCAACAAAACAAACAATCACCTCTCATCTTACCTCACTGAACACAAAATAGAAAGCTAAGCAGTGATGGTCAACAATTCCACCACTATCAACAAAACAAACAATCACCTCTCATCTTAACTCACTGAACACAAAATAGAAAGCTAAACAGTGATGGTCAACAATTCCACCACTATCAACAAACAAACAATCACCCCTCATTTTAACTGAACTCACTGAACACAAAATAGAAAGCTAAACAGTGATGGTCAACAATTCCACCACTATCAACAAAACAAACAATCACCTCTCATCTTAACTCACTGAACACAAAATAGAAAGCTAAACAGTGATGGTCAACAATTCCACCACTATCAACAAAACAAACAATCACCTCTCATCTTAACTCACTGAACACAAAATAGAAAGCTAAACAGTGATGGTCAACAATTCCACCACTATCAACAAAACAAACAATCACCTCTCATCTTAACTCACTGAACACAAAATAGAAAGCTAAACAGTGATGGTCAACAATTCCACCACTATCAACAAAACAAACAATCACCTCTCATCTTAACTCACTGAACACAAAATAGAAAACTAAACAGTGATGGTCAACAATTCCACCATTATCAACAAAACAAACAATCACCTCTCATTTTAACTGAACACAAAAATAGAACACGACATATGACGTTGGAAATTCAGGTTCCTACTTGGAACAGGCACAAAAATGTGGCGCAGTTAAACCAATCAATGAGATACCATTGTAGATATTAACTCAGTGTAGTACCACATCAAGTTTTAATCTATTAGACTTCCTGTATTGATTCCTGTTCAAACTGTACACACCTAATTCGACCTAAAACAAATCAAAATCATATATTTACAAATATTATTATAGATAAGATAAGGGGGTTAAGCCGTGTTATCATCTCTGACGTTAATAGATGTGGAAAATTTACAAAAATAGTCGTATATATTATCTGTATTGACTACCTGTCATGACGTAATATATAATATATAGCACCTGTAACAGGTAAGATGTTAAATTTATTGTTTTATGAAAAAGGCTTAAATATAAAATATTTCAATATATTATTTTATAATGGAAGTGAATGCAGGGAGGTACATTTAAAGAAACAAAATACTCAAATAAAATAAATCACTAAGAAAGGATATGTATGTAAATGGACACGAGAGACTATCCAAATTTACATTTAGACGAACGAAAAGGTTTCTTTGTTCGTTTGTTTGGTGGTGTCTAACGCCACATTCAACAATACTTCAGCCATATCATGGCGGTCAGTTTTATTGATGGAGGAAACCGGAGTACCCGGAGAAAACCACCGACATTTTAAATTATCGAAAGGATGAAAAACATAAATTCCCGAAACTGACGTAACGTCATTCTGTGAAAAAATAACAATGCCCGAATCAATAGGCTAATAGCCTAATTTTTATATTAATTAATTAAAAACATTTGTATGGAGCACCTGCTGAACAAAAAATATGAAAAACTGATGCAACATTTCTTTTTTTGACTAGTATATATGTCCCCAGTACAAAAGGAACATGTTAAAAGAAAATGGTTAGATCTGGAGGAGGTATTGAGTGGTTAATATTTAAAATATATCTACAATACTAAAATATATGTATAATTATGTAACTTACAATGCTAACTTTGAATTTCAAAAGGCATGAAGATCAACTTTTTTACATTGTAACTTTTGTGTACTGAAACATTGTGTATATAGAATCATGTATGTATAAATCTGTTCTTGGAAAAATAAACAAATTACAAAAAAAACTTTAGTGGTGATAGGCACTGATTGCATAGGTAGTTATAAATCCAACTAAATCAAGCTACGACGGCCCACCTATACATACACAAAATTAGGTGATGTGCAAAATACTGGTCAGTATATACATACATTAAAAAAATGATGGAATGAATTATTTCTCCTCTTATTTAGAACATTAAGTTTTTACTTGACCTTAAAATGGAGACTGAAGATTAGATGTAGTTATTTAAATATTCAAACACAATATGAGCTGTGATAGTCAAATAAAATGTAAAGATAAAAAAAAAAAACACCAAGAAAAAAAAACAACAAAGCAGCAAAAGTATCAACGTAACATACTTATTTTTAAATACTTATTCTTATATTGACCGCATTTGCTTTATATTCATTTTTATCTCAAGGAGAGGGTTGTATACTGGTGACTTTACCCAGGGTACTGCCCACAGTACCCACGGTCCTACTAATACACTTGCCCAACACGTCCCCGGTTGACGGATAGGTGATGCCCTCTCGAAGAAGGGGGTTTGGATATGACACAAGTTATAATATGTACCGTACGTAGTTGGAGAGGACCATCACGTTCCACGTCACAGCTGCATCGATGGTGTAATGGTTAACATGCTCTCCTCGAGTGCGGTAGATCGTTGGCTCCGATCGGGTCAAACTAAAGACTAGAAAATTGTTATTTATTTCTGTATATTTTATGTATATACTAGTTAAACATGTTTTTAATCTAATTATGAAAAAGAAAACTTAACAGTGATGGTCAACAATTCCACCAATATCAACAAAACAAACAATCACCCCTCATCGTAACTGAACTCACTGAACATAAAATAGAACACGACATATGACGTTGGAAATTCAGGTTCCTACTTGGAACAGGCACAAAAATGTGGCGCAGTTAAACCAATCAATGTGATACCATTGCAAATATTAACTCAGTGCATATACCAATTCAAGTTTTAATCCATTAGACTTCCTGTATTATTCCTGTTCAAACTGTCAACACCTAATTCGACCTAAAACAAATCAAAATCATATATTTACAAATGCTATAGATAAGATAAGGGGGTTAAGCCGTGTTATCATTTCTAACGTTAATAGATGTGGAAAATTTACAAAAATAGTCATATATATTATCTGTATTGACTACCTGTCATGACGTAATATATAATATATAGCCTAGCACCTGTAACAGGTAAGATGTTAAATTTATTGTTTTATGAAAAAGGCTTAAATATAAAATATTTCAATATATTATTGTATAATGGAAGTGAATGCAGGGAGGTACATTTAAAGAGAAAAAATAGTAATATAAAATAAATCACTAAGAAAGGATATGTATGTAAATGAACACGAGAGACTATCCAAATTTACATTTAGACGAACGAAAAGGTTTCTTTGTTCGTTTGTTTGATGGTGTCTAACGCCACATTCAACAATACTTCAGCTATATCATGGCGGTCAGTTTTATTGATGGAGGAAACCGGAGTACCCGGAGAAAACTACCGACCTGTCGCAAGTTACTGACAAACTTTATCACATAATGCTGTACACTTCGCACTGATTGCATAGGTCGTTGTAAATCCAACTACATACGATCACGGCCACGACGACACCATATAGCACCTGTAATGGGTAAGGTGTAAAATTTATTGTTTTATTAAAAAGATTTGAATACAAAAAAAAAATCAATATTTTATTTGATAAAGGAAGTGAATGTAGGGAGGTCCATTTAAAGAGAAAAATTAGTCAGATAAAATAAATGAGAAAGAAAGGATATAGATGTAAATGGACACGAGAGGATTATCAACATTTACATTTAGACACAAATTAAAGTAAAGTTTTTGTTTTTGTTTGTTTGTTTGATGGTGTCTAATGCCATTCTCAACAATATTTCAGCCATATCGTGGTGGTCAGTATTATTGGTGAAGGAAATCCAACTACCACACGATCACGGCCACGACGGCCTTAATCAATCTTACTAAGTTACTTGCGACCAATGGGTGGTTTCTTCGGGTACTTTGTTTTCCTCCACCGATAAAACTTACCGTCGTGATATAACTAAAATATTGGTGAATGTGGCGTTGAACACCATAAACCACAACCATGTTTAATCTAATTAAAATCTCCCCCCCTGTTTTAGGGTTTTCTTTGTCGATGTACAAACATTTTTTTTTTGGGGGGGGGGTTGTAGCGAAAGACTTGTCAATATTTCAGTTATATCCTTGATGAGACAGAGTATAATGTAATGAAAACACGTGACACTGAGATGGACGAATGTTTTAACTGTCAGAGAAAAAAAAGGGGAGGGTATGGGGATAGGATCGGGAAATATTGCCTATTAATCAACTACCACCCCTGATAATATCTGTCACGGATTGTATTGTATGTACTAGGGGTATGGCAGCCTCCAAAATATATAGGCAGCTCATTTACGCTCCGTCCTACTCATAGGCGGTTCCAGGAGGAGGCAGGAGACCCAGGCCCTCTTTTGAGCTAAGCTATAGACGGGTATAAACGTGTTTTGATAGAATATTTCCAATTCGTCCTAGTCACTTTTTATTTAACCATTCATTATAATTTTCGATTTGAATTACGCTTCTGTATCTTTTGATTTTTCTTAAAACAAATTGTTTTGAAATCCAACATTTTTTCTAAAAAAAACACGTATCCCCCCCTTTATGAAAATGTTTAGATCCGCCTCTGCTAATGACGAGATTATAATAGTGTGTGTTTGGTTTGTCCAGTACTAATGTTACGATGAAAAACAATGGGGGTTGAATCACATGTACTGGTTAATCCCCGTCACATTTTTGTGCCTGTCCAAAGCCGGGACCAGGAACATACGAGTATCAGTTTGTTAAACGGCATTTTAGTTACTGGTCAAATAACAAAAATAAATTTATCATAATATATTGCTGTAGTATATTGTGTAGGTTTATTTTTTAATAATTTCAAAATGTATGATTTACTGTATTTTTCGTCTCAATGTAATTCTCGGATATTCCAAGAGTTATCTCCCTTTCATCCAACAGAAGGGTAATACCACAAATCATTAAAACGATTTTTTAGCAGCAAACCAAAAACTTTGAACTATATTACAATTACAAAATAGAGATAACAGATTTTCATTAGTTTCTTATTTAGTTTCCATACAAAAAGTACATAATTCTGTTTCTTTATTTCCACATTTATATAGGAATGAATTGTAAGGCAAAATTTTATGCAAAAGTTTGTAGTTTGTATCTTTAATTTTACAATAAATACAAAGTTAATCTTCAATGTAAGTTTCTAAAGCGTTTTCCCTTCTTTTTTTTTAACAATTAGCAGGTTCTTGTTGAATTCTCTAAATAAATAAAAAGGTCTGTTTTTTGATTTTATTTGTTCAACCATTTTGATTGTATAATCTGTCAAGTTGAAAGAAAGTTTATCTAGACATGACCACAAACAAGATATTGTTAGACAAACAAAAAATATAAAGAAAGATATACCAAACATCTAATCTTAATTAAGTTGTGAAAGCTCCAAGTTACAACATTGGAAAGCTAAATATCTTAAAAGTCTTTGGACTAAAACTAACATCGACTAATGTTCGTAGTTGTGATAGTATGGTAATTGTATTTACAACTAACTTTGGAATCAGAGCCTATCACCGACTTTCTGTATGTCACTGACAAACTTCATCACATAATGTTGTATCGAGTACACCTCACAATGGGCGGGATTCCTCCACCAATAAAACTGACCGTCGTGATATAACTAAAATATTGGTGAATGTGGCGTTAAACACCATAAACCACAACCATGCTTAATCTAATTAAAATCTCCCCATGATCACCCCCCCCCTGTTTTAGGGTTTTCTTTGTCGATGTACAACGTTTTTGGGGTTTTTTTTTTTTTTTGGGGGGGGGGGGGTTGTAACGATAGACTTGTCAATATTTCAGTTATATCCTTAATGAGACAGAGTATAATGTAAGGAAAACATGTGACACTGAGATGGACGAATGTTTTAACTGTCAGAGAAACAAAAAAAGGGGGTATTGGGATAGGATCGGGAAATATTGCCTATTAATCAACTACCACCCCTGATAATATCTGTCACGGATTGTATTGTATGTACTAGGAGTATGGCAGCCTGTAAAATATATAGGCAGCTCATTTACGCTGCGTCCTACTCATAGGCCGTTCCAGGAGGAGGCGGGGGCCCATGCCCTCTTTTTGAGCTAAGTTATAGACTGGTAAAAAACATGTTTTGATAGAATATTTCCAATTCGTCCTAGTCACTTTTTATTTAACTATTCATTGTAATTTTCGATTTGAATTACGCTTCTGTATCTTTTGATTTTTCTTAAAACAAATTGTTCTGAAATCCAACATTTTTTCTAAAAAAAAACGGATCCTCTCCCCTCTCCCCCCCCCCCTTTTGAAAATGTTTCGATCCGCCTCTGCTAATGACGAGATTATAGTGTGTGTTTGGTTTGTCCAGTACTAATGTTACGATGAAATACAATGGGGGGTTGAATCACATGTACAGGTTAATCCCCGTCACATTTTTGTGCCTGTCCAAAGCCGTGACCAGGAACATACGAATATCAGTTTGTTAAACGGCATTTTAGTTACTGGTCAAATAACAAAAATAAATTTATCATAGTATATTGCTGTAGTATATTGTGTAGGTTTATTTTTCTAATAATTTCAAAATGCATGATTTACTGTATTTTTTTTCTCAATGTAATTCTCGGATATTCCAAGAGTTATCTCCCTTTCATCCAACAGAAGAGTAATACCACAAATCATTAAAAAGATTTTTTAGCAGCAAACCAAAAACTTTGAACTATATTACAATTACAAAATAGAGATAACAGATTTTCATTAGTTTCTTATTTAGTTTCCATACAAAAAGTACATAATTCTGTTTCTTTATTTCCACATTTAATCTTCAATGTAAGTTTCTAAAGCATTTTCCCTTCTTTTTTTTAACAATTAGCAGGTTCTTGTTGAATTCTCTAAATAAATAAAAATGTCTGTTTTCTGATTTTATTTGTTCAACCATTTTGATTGTATAATCTATCAAGTTGAAAGAAAGTTTAACTAAACATGACCACAAACAAGATATTGTTAGACAAACAAAAAATATAAAGAAAGATATACCAAACATCTAATCTTAATTAAGTTGTGAAAGCTCCAAGTCACAACATTGGAAAGCTCCAAGTCAAAACATTGGAAAGCTCCAAGTCAAAACATTGGAAAGCTCCAAGTCAAAACATTGGAAAGCTCCAAGTCAAAACATTGGAAAGCTCCAAGTCAAAACATTGGAAAGCTAAGTATCTTAAAAGACTAATGTTCGTCCTTGTCGTGATAGTATGGTAATTGTATTTACAACTAACTTTGGAATCAGAGCCTATCACCGACTTTCTGCAAGTCACTGACAAACTTCATCAGATAATGTTGTATCGGGTACATCTTGTTATAAATACTCTCATAGTGACAGCCGGAACCTTTGAGCCGTAGTGATAGCGGGATGTTTGGCGCTTTAAAATCTGATTCAACCCACCATTTCTTTAGAGATGCCTGTACCAAATCAGGGTAATTACGGTTTTCACAGTTTTCCGGTTGTTGATTGATTTTGTATGTTTATATACTTATGAGTTTTGACTTTCCCTTTGGAAGATTGTTCGGAGCTCGGTAATTTTGTTATTAGACTTACTCACATTGAGCGGGATTCGAGCTCATAACTTTAATGGTGATAGGCACTGGTTGTATAGGTCGACGTAGTAAATATATCTAACAACCATATGACAGTGCCCACGACTGCCCTGTATATTAGTATGAAAACGCATTGAATAAAATAAAGAAAACAAAAACATACTGTCGGAACAGTTCCAAAATCCATCAGAAAAATCGTATAAAGAGACAAAATCTGTAATCCCAACACACAAACACACATGACCGCTCACTTTCCTGGTTTGATACAGACATTTGAATAAAAAGTGGCGAGGTTAAACAAGCAGTGAAACAATTATTTATGTCGTTTTTTGTAGCTACCAGTATGGACTTTCTATTGGCAGCTGGTCTTATTATACGATTACTGTTACTAGTACCTTCTGCAGGTATGTATATATATATTGTAACATTAATGCATTCTTTTCCTTTGATCTTTGAATGGTTTATATACCAGAATGTAAGCAACAGCAAAGAACTATGGGGGCCGTCGTGGTCGTGATCGTATGGTAGTTGGATTTACAGCTAACAATGCAATCAGTGCCTATCACTAATGATGTTGTGAGTTCAAATCTCGATCAGATAAACTGACAACATAGGGTACACAAGAAGAAGAAAAACAAAGCAAAAACACAACACAATATGTGTTTGGCATCACTATACGTAAACAATCACAAAGTAAATAAGACATGCGCGCTCTTACAAACAACTGGAGGTAGAGACGAACCGAATATCATTATTATGCGGAAATTACAACGGACATCACATAATGGGACAACACAAAAATACTAAAACGTTGAACAACACGGAACCCCACCAAAATTCGTGGTGAACTCAGGTGCTCGCTAAGGGTAAGCAGTTATTTCTGTCTCAGCTTCCATTATTCTAAATATAATCATCTGTGAATAAGCGAAATTGTATTTTCTCACTTTTGAGACAGACCAGTTCCTATTTTTAGCAATGTGAGATTGTCTTATCTTGCACTAGTGCAAGACAAAAAATGCACGTGCGTTTTACCGGCAAATGCATGCTGTACAGTTTATGGCAACTGACCACCCGCCCCATTTCTCCATGCTTTTCCTTTTTAAAATAAACAATTCACTTTATATAAGTTTTCAATCTTTTATAAACACGCAAATCCTAACAATCGGCCATATTATTCTCTTCCAGTCAATTTTTGTTTACTTCGAGTAAATAATATAATGCTCTCCCTTGTTAGTAACTAACGTAAAGAAAGAAATTACCTCCCTTTGACCAAATTCAAATATTTTTTACAGGTATTTATTGCTGTTGTAATAACATTCATAATATATTTATTAAATACATTGTATTTTATTATGAAATACATTTAAAATACTGCCAAGACATGAATGCATATGGATAAATCGAATATTTACTTTAGCAATGGATAACCAAATTGCGGGAACACGCTCGATGGAATGTAAAAAAAAATGTCTAAAGTTGTTTACAGTGAGAAATAAAATCAAACCCCTGTGTTAGATTCTACATATCTTACATGGGGTTCCTGCTCAACATTCTGGAGAGACTTCACATTGATTACTAAAGGCAACAGTAATAATTATAGGACTACAGTAATAATGTAAAAGTGAACATATCTAATAAGGGTAATAACAAAATTACCGAACTGCGAACAATCTTACAAAGGGAAAGTCAAAACTCATTAGTATATAAACAGACAAAATCAGTCAGCAACCGGAAAACTGTGAAAACCGTAATGACCCTGACTTGGTACAGGCATTTCTAAAGAAATGGTGGGTTGAATCAGATTTTAAAGCACCAAACCTCCCCCTTTTATTACGGCTCAAAGTTTCCGGCTGTCACTATAACAGTATTTATAACAATACTTGAACAAAACAGATAAAACAGTTGTAAAAGCAGCACCAAACTCAGTGAAGTAAATGTCAAAGACACTTTTACGTCACACATTGATAAAACAATATTTTTGACATTTTTGTTGACACCTTATCTTTATACATTTTCACTATATGAAAATTAGTAACACCACGGTTTTCAAGGTGACTTGTAAAAACAGCAACAAACGTCTTGATGGACCAGATATTGTCGGATGTATCAATGATACCTGAGATGCTAAACCACCAATATGTGTAGA